>CM040186.1:27421525-27426525 GCA_022606455.1 Callitettix versicolor
TATTTTCAGCTATATTCCTAAAATATCTTATTCGAGAGCTGTAGAAAAATATTTGAAATGAAGAAAATTTATATCAAATTTAAAATAAAATGTTTTATGATTTAAGAATAAAACAAACTCTGACCGTTTGGAGTTTATTTTTTTTATTTAATTATAAATTATATACTTTTTTAAATTTTAAATCTGATACTGGTGTTTTATTTTAAGTCTGAAGTTTATTTATAAATTTTGAGAAAATAAAGTCTCTTTTTCGCAGAGTTTCTATTATTTTAATATGCAAGTCTCTAAGCAAAATTTTCAATGGGTTGATAACCTATATTTTTTTGTTCCTCAGTTCTTTTTTTAATAATTTTATTTAGTTGGAAGAAAATTTCCAATTTTTAGCACCATTTACTATTGTATATTTAATAGTATATTTATTTACTCAGAACTGTAATTTCTAATTTAGTTTCAAGAGGCAGAGGCGGAGAATCGCTAAGAAGAAGTAGAAATTATGCAGATAATGACAGAGGATATGGCGGATATAGAGGGTATGGAGGATATGGAGGATACGGTCGTTATAGGCACAATTATCGAAGGCGAGGAGAACATGATCAATGTAAGTTATTTGTTCAGTCAAGATATGTAAATTCACCTTACGTCAATATTAAAAATCACTTGCTCTGTACTTGTTACTCACTTTCACAATATAAAGTATAAAAAAGTAGTGTGATTGATTTATTTGTTTTCTGGAAACTGAATCTAAAAATGTCAGCGTGTATTTGCGCATTACTGGAGAATGAACAAATGTAACTTGCATGTTTGGCGTGTGTATACGTTGAATTCATTTTCTAATTGAAAAAATATTACACTTTTTGTCAAAAACTCTGAAAAATCGTATTTTTTCACTTATCTTAATAATTTTGATAAAAAATTTTAATTTAATTTTGTGCTAAGTACTTGAGTAAAACATATAGGTTCTCCTCGCAAAACCCGGTTCAGAAATCATTAATAAAAAAAAATCGAAAACAGCATCACCAAATTTGAAATAAATAATTAAAGTTTTGAAAATATCAAAAACATCGTCTCCAACTTTGAAAAGAAATATATTTTGGAAAAAATCAAAAAAATTTCCATTCATCTGTTTGTTTTGTTTAAATTTTTGAGTATGTTTTGTATACATTTTTTTTGAGGGGTAGCAGCCTATTTTATTTTATTTCTTATTTTAGTTACGTATAGAAGAGATGGTTCTGAATCTGATGGATATTTTGTCGGTGGAAAGAACTCTGGTCCTGAAGGTAAATAAACATTTATTTAGAAATAGTAATACGTCTCGTTCTAATATATGAGAGTTATTCTAAAAATAAAAACCATATGTTTCTCTAGACATTTTAATTTAAGATAATGAAATAAAACTTATTTTACAACACATTTTGTTACCTTAACTATTTTTCTATGTAGTTGCCACTATACTCGTTTGTCACAAAGTTATTGAACCAGTCACTAAAGCCTCCTTCCACTTTGTTTTCACCTTCATAGTGGCTTCTTCCCCCAAAATTCTTCTAAATCTTTCACACCATTTGTTCTAAATAACACAGCGTAATTAGTGAAGGGTCTGAGAGTAGATTTGCTGCGCTTATGTTCTCCCCTCTAGGCACATAGTCCCAAAATACTGTAGCCAACCTGTATGGTGCTCAAAATTTGTTTTGCTTTTCGTTGTTTTGATGGGAATTAGGAATGATGTCATTCCTTTGACTGGTGTTTTATTGTCCTAGGTATCATTGGCAATAATAATGTGGTTTATTTAAACCACAGTGATTACCACAGTATCAGTGGTACTCTTTGTCATCATTTTTGCACTATTTGAAAAAAAATCAGTGCAGCTTACATTCGGTTTTATTCTGTCAAAACTCAAGGAACTTACCTAAAACATACTTTACTGTATCCAATAATCATTAACAAGTTCGTTAAAAACTATTTTTGAAAATTCAGGAAAAATGAATTCAGTCCATTTATTGTGAAACGTCTATCCTGTTTAATTTTTTTCCTCAGTACTTGATTTGAGTTCATTTAAAGAACTGAAAGTTGGTTCGAGCTTTCTTCATCATGAATACTACAGTAATTCATCTACCATTAAACATGATGTATCATTTTTGAACTGAAGCCTCATTCGTCATATCATAAATCTTGGTTATCTGTCTGTAAATTTCGATAAAGCAAACTTTTTCACATTTAAAAATATTATTCCACTACGAACCTCATATTTGGTAGGATCTTACCTTTGTCACGCACTTTAAAGTAGCATAAATTAAAGGTAAATGACATTAAACTGGTACAAAGGAATGGCTCAATGACAATCAGTAGGAATGACAATCAATGATGGTGTTGGTGATGAGAGAACTGATGGCTTGTTAGACGAATGAATGGATTTTAGGTGTCACCAAATACACTGCAGCCTTCATATATCTGTATTAGATTTTCCTGTTTTCCTGAGATTGTCAGTTCGGCTATCTTCTCCAGCCCTAACCTCCTTATCGAGTCTAGGATTTGAAGAGGATTCGAGATAGGTAAGTACCTTACTTCTAATTGTCAATTTTGCTCCGAATGGGTGGACATCATACTCATCTAGCTTTTTGTGGAACCTAATGGCAGGAATCGCTAAAAACCAAAAAAAGACCTCCCTGTTGGAGGATTTGTAAAAGTAACCTGGGATAGAACTTGGAAAAGGAATAAACTGGTGTTGTACTTAATCCCGTAGAATCCATCAGCAATGGTTTTTGTGGTAGAAGGAAAAACATACTATGGGGAACATGCAGAAGTTGACATGGAAAGTAAGAACTTGGGAAAGTAGGAAACTGGGGTTGCACTCAGTCCTGTGTAATCCATCAGCAGAGAATAGCAGCAGACTGTGGGATGCTGGGTGGACCCACCCATAGTGTGAGAGAAGTAAGAGATTAGATCAAACGTCTTAATTATACAATAATGCAAGAGAGAAGTTTCACACTTTCCAATTTCCGACCTTGAAGGCTTCCTACTGTTAAACATTGTTCTTCTTTCCTAACTCTATTTTCAAAAGTAGGTGAATACCCTATAATGAAAAATATTTATTTTAGATTCTAAAATATATTCTAAAAAAAAAAAATCAACTAAACATGTTGCAGAAGATGAAGGAAGTGGGCATAGAGCAGTTGTTACCAAGACAACAATGAGAACTCATAGTAGACACAAGAAAATCCAGCATATCTTGTGGAACTTCAAAAAGGCCAAGTGGAAGTATTTCCTAGATGCTGTGGAAGTGAAGGTGAATGGAATCAACTTGAAACCAATGCTGGAGTGAAGCTGCAACACCTCTGTAACATCATATTGGAGGCAGTAAAGCAACACATACCCAGAGGGAGAGTCAAGAAATACAAACCTTTTTGGAACAAGGAATTGGAAGCATTGAGGAATGAGAGAAACGTACTAAGAGACAGAGCAGGAAAATACAATGACAAAAGCGATGTGTAAGAGTGGCGAAGAGTAAATGTACTATATACCAGGGACATACAAGTGGCAAAAAGAAACAACTTCTCCAAATTCATTAGACAGTTGAATTATAGAACAAACAGCAATAGAGTTCATAGATACATGAACACCCTAACGGACAAGTGGGAGGACAAACCAACTGCCCCAATAAAAAGTACATCCAAACCACTATATTGCGAATACGAAATCGCCAAGAAATTCAACACCTTTTATAAAGAAAAACATAAGCTGTCTCAACAAAATAAGAAATACGACAGAGTGGTTAAAAAACAGCTCAAAAACACTGCTCAAAAAACAAGGCCTTGATATCTTCTCAAAGGAGTACACCATTGCTGAATTGGACATAGCGATATCAAAACTCAAAGTAAATAAATCCCCTGGCCCTGAAAAGATCCATTCAGAATTCATCAAAAACTTGGGTGAAGAAGCTAAGGAACTACTGATCAAGATATTTAATGAGGTGTGGTCTGGAAAATCTGAAATGCCAGCTATGTGGAAGAAAGCAATCATCATCCCCGTTAAAAAACCAAAAACATCAGGTGATGGAATGCACAACTACAGGCCAATCTCCCTTACTTCAATAATTGCAAAAACAATGGAAAGAATGGTTGCTGATAGGCTGTATGTTTGGACAACCTATACTATTTGGAAAACAACAAATTAATCTGCAATAACCAAGCCGGATTCAGGCCTCACTATACACCTATGAACCAAGTGCTGAAGTTCACACAGAGTGTGAAGGACTCGTTCAACAGAGAAGAGTCGGTTCTGGCCGTCTTTTTTAATTTCAAGGGTGCCTTCGATACGGTATGGAGATCCCAACTTTTAAAAAAGATCAAAGACTTACATATAACTGGCAATATGTTCTATTGGCTGAAGCACTTCCTAAGTCAAAGGTGGATATGCACCAAATGGAAAACGGCAACATCCAAGTATAAACAAACACAGGTGGGCCTCCCGCATGGCGCAGTTCTTAGCTCATTGTTATTTAACATATACATAAACGATCTCCCAAAAGCGTTATCCTCCAATCAACTCAACTGTACAATGTATGCGGATGATGTACTGATATGGCTGGCAAATAGCAACAAAGACAGGAAAGTCTTTGACTCACTTCATGATGGGATGAATGAAGCTATGGAGGCGCTGACCAGATGGAGTAGGAATAACAACATGAAAATTAATGTTCAGAAAACAAGTTAACAGCTCTTCTCACTGAAAACAAAAACACAAAACATACCTCTACAAGTAGAAAACACAGTAGTCCAACAGCACTGTAGCACTAAATACCTGGAAGTCATCCTCGACAAAAAGCTCAATCTAAAAGACCATGCAAATTACATCGCATCAAAGATCTCCTCCAAAACCAATATACTAAAAAGACTAGTAGGAGTAAAATGGGGAGGAACGCTTGATGTACTATGCCAAACCTACAAGTCATACGTAAAACCAAATTTCCTTTACGGTGGTGAGATGCGTGCTTTGGCAGGCAGTGA
>CM040186.1:27431525-27556525 GCA_022606455.1 Callitettix versicolor
CTTCCTATCCTTTGCTTATCCTACCCTACTGCTTAAGTTATTACTTCCTATCCTTTGCTTATCCTATCCTATTGCTTAAGTTATTATTTCCTGTTCTTTGCTTATCCTATCCTATTGCTTAAGTTATTACTTCCTATCCTTTGCTTATCATATCCTATTACTTAAGTAATTACTTCCTATCCTTTGCTTATCCTATCATATTGCTTAAGTTATTACTTCCTATCCTTTGCTTATCCTACCCTATTGCTTAAGTTATTACTTCCTATCCTTTGCATATCCTATCCTATTGCTTAAGTTATTACTTCCTATCCTTTGCTTATCCTATCATATTGCTTAAGTTATTACTTCTTATCCTTTGCTTATCCTACCCAATTGCTTAAGTTATTACTTCCTATCCTTTGCTTATCCTACCCTATTGCTTAAGTTATTACTTCCTATCCTTTGCTTATCCTATCATATTGCTTAAGTTATTACTTCCTATCCTTTGCTTATCCTATCCTATTGCTTAAGTAATTACTTCCTATCCTTTGCTTATCCTATCCTATTGCTTAAGTTATTACTTCCTATCCTTTGCTTATCCTATCCTATTGCTAAAGTTATTACTTCCTATCCTTTGCTTATTCTACCCTATTGCTTAAGTTATTACTTCCTATCCTTTGCTTATCCTATCCTATTGCTTAAGTTATTACTTCCTATCCTTTGCTTATCCTACCATATTGCTTAAGTTATTACTTTCTATACTTTGCTTATCCTATCATATTGTTTAAGTTATTACTTTCTATACTTTGCTTATCCTACCCTATTGCTTAAGTAATTACTTCCTATCCTTTGCTTATCCTATCCTATTGCTTAAGTTATTACTTCCTATCCAAATACAAAACACAGAGTAGAAGCATTAAACGTTCCGCCATGACTCTACTTTCCATAATCACCAACGTCTATAAAAATAAACACTGAGAGTGTACAACACATTGCAACACTATTGAAAAACTTGTTTGTAACAGTGATACTGTTAGGGGTTCGGGACCTCTCCTAACTCGGGCCCTCTAAAGAATTAATTATCGGTGGTTCAAGGAAAAAATTCTCTAATATATTTAATTACTTTTATCTTAACAGCTATAAATATGGTTGATGACAACCCCAAGAATGATCACTATTCTATTATTCTTTAAAATGTACCCCCAAAATATGTCCCAATGTATTTGAACCAAAAAGTGAAAAGGGGAAGAGTGTATACTAAACTGTGTCTATTTACATTGATTGCCGATTCGTCGTTTCCCAGCACCGCCTGGCTGGAATGTTTTCCTGTACTGACAGTGGGGCGTCTTGACGTACAAAGGAGGGCATCGGGTCCCCACAGAATCGACTGTCCTTCCATGAATCTACTGACTTTCCAGTCCCCTCAGAATCGACTGTTCTCGTCCTACTTCTTCCCCAAGCTTTTATTTGAACTGTTCTACATACCTTGTTGTTTATTGCAACAGGCATATGTCAACAGTTTCATAATTTTTTGCATCTTTTTCAATAGTTTTCATTCTTTAGTTGTGCCTCATTATAATATTTAAAACTAATAACTAAATTTTTTTTAATCCTTACAATACATAGTTCTACTTCTTATAGGACACTTGATTCAGACTTATTTTACTTCAGTAGATCCAACATTCAGGAAATTCCACAGCTCGTTAAATCCTGGTGAAACGGTTCAAATCCTCGTCCAAGTCGTTCATCACATAAAATGATTGTTTTATTTTTAAATCTACCCAATCACTGTTTAATAATAATCACACCAGAATGAAATGCCAGACATAACTGTCATCAAGGTAGACATTAATGCCAGAAATACAGACCTGATTGGATCGGACGTTTTCTGTGTTCAGTATAAGTGTAGCTTTAGGTTTTTTGTCTGTGAATAGAAAATTAGTATTACTGAGAAATGTTGAGTAGTAATCTAGTTTGAAATGAAAAAAATGTACTTTTCGAGTAAATAAAAAAAAATGGAACTTTGACTACCTTCAAAGATTTTTAGAAATTGCTAATTTTATTGTTTTTCCCGTCGCTAGCTACCGAACTGTATTTTCATAGGAAGCAATTGAAAGTGAATAATATTTTCTAATTTTTTGCACAATTTATTGTGTTTGGTTCATTGATTTGTGTAGTTCTCTTTATTTTACAAAAATTCAGAGAATCTAATTAATTTTTATTCTAAAGCTTGTTTAAGAACTACCTTTAATACCTTTTTACACATATGTGTAACATATAATGTTTTTATTAATGTGTTTATTGTTTTAGCTCACAACGCCAAGCTGACAAGACTTCATTCTAATTTTATTGTAGGACCACTTCACCAATAAAGTTTTAACTATCAGCTGGTGTAAAAGTTATTAAACAAAAACTTGTATATTCCTTTGTAATGTCCAAACTTCAAAACTTTCCATATGTCCTGACCTAACCACATGTGTCTAATGTCCAGTTGTCATAACAGCGTTTGGAAATATATCATGTTCACATGTTAACCTAATCCAATCGTTACAAACGACTATATTTTCACTCATGAGTCTAATTGATATCATAGAAGCATATTTTGGCATTGTTATTTTTATAATATTATAACAAATAATAAAATTAATCTTAATTAGGTTATTACAAAATTACGACTGTTTAAAGAAGTATTGTAAAAACGCAATGTGAACATTTTATTATTTGTTATAACTATAAAAACAATTATCATGAAGATGTCTTAATATTTTTACAATTACTATTACTTAAAAGTCATGTTCTAAACAAATTTAGTTGTCTAAACGTGTGTTAAGACCCTGTTTTAGTGCCAAATTTTCAAAACATTACTAAGGGAGAACCATTGTCCATTCGAAAAGTACTTCTCCTAAATCCATTTTCTTTCAGGTTTTTAGAAAATATAAAAGTTTTTTCTTAGATGTATGCCTGACATATCGCTGGGTGATTAACAAATTGGTTAATTTTTATTATTAGCGTTAGGCGAGCGTGATAACCATGGAAATTACGAAGAATTTTGATCGATTAAAGTATGTAAAGTGAATCGTTAATTTAATTTTGGTAGTTTTATTAAGAGATCAGTTGTTTTGTAAAGATCAGCTGATTTCATTAACAGCTGATAGGCTATAATAAGTTTTATAGGTTATGTTGTTGAAAACTAGCTACGATAATTTGTCGTTTTTTCGAACAAATTATCGTAATTAAAATAAAAATGAAAGAGATTTTTTTGTATTAGAACTTAATACAAGATTTTTATTTTTGGTTCAGTAACAGAATTTTTTTTAATCAGTTCTAACATAAAAATACTGTCCATTAATGAATGCGTACAAATTTTCTAAAATATTCATTGTTTTTTAAAGGTTGGTAGTACTTATATCCTAACAAAATGAAAATTCCAACTCTTTATCATTAATGTATCAAATATTCGTTTCAACAATCATGCGTTTTCTAAAACGGCCGTGAATATTCTTCTGTATTAAATTTGATCATAAAACTTTAAGAACTATTATTCTGGTCCAACATAAAACTAAATAATACTAAAAAGTAGAAAAGCCACTAAATATATAAAATTTACTCTTCCTCTCCGTTTTCAATAAAATCTTGCAAATTTTCTCTAATACCTTTCGCTTTCAGAAGAACATCTATCGTCGTCGTTTCTATCGTCGGTTGCAGAAACTTAAGGTCGGCGAAATTTTGAAATTCTTTTAACTCGTCTCCGGTCAAATTGTATTTCTCTTTTAAATCAAGCGTGTCAGTTGAATTTCTACCGGCCAGCTTGATTTTGTCGAAAAGCGAAGACTCTGTGACATCTTGATCTCGTTGTGGATTCTTTACACTGCCATCTTGATTATAAGATGTCTTATCACTACTAACTTGACCGCGAGATGGATTGGTTTCATTGCTTCCTTGATCGTGAAAAGAACTGTTCTTCTCGCAATCTTTACAAGGTGGGATAAAAATCTTATGCACGTTATCGAAGGGCATTGTAACGTTGGTGAAATTCAACGGGCCGCCGTACATCGGAGAGTCCTTGGACACTCTCGGTATTTCCATCATCGATTTCTGTTTCTCGCATTCGTTACACACTGTAACCGGTTCAGGTGAAGGCGATGGTGTCAGTGGTATATTGATCTGTTTGTAGATGTTTATACGCTCTTCCGGTTTCGTTTCCGGCTTCGGCTTTGTAGTTCCGTACTCCTTGTCGTACTGCAGTTCTATTTCGCCCTTGACATGACCTTTCTCCGTCGACCGGTCGTGCACCAGCTTCCTCATCTCCTTGGTACCTATGTAGTTCAGTTCTTCCTCTTTGGGGAAGCCGATGATTTTATTACCCAAGGTGCATTGCCTTATCTTGATGTACTTCAGGTAAGTGCGCAAGTAGCAGACTCCTACGCAGCATTCTTCGCTGTAAGAACACTGTAACAGAAAATTTAAGTCACAATTACAGATATTTATGTGTTACAGTAATATACCTCTAGTGTTTAAACAGTAGACGTTTAAGATAATTTTAAAACTCGGCAGTTTTGTAAAATGTACGAGCACACAGAAAATATTCACTGCACGCCGCTGCCTCGCTGACATAATAGAAGTAAATTTCTTAGAATATAAAGTCACATTTTTTATAATTATCTTTGTAAGCACATTTTTGTACTATAGAGTGAAAATACCAGAATGGTACCTCATCGCCGTAAAAAAATATATTGTTTTATATTACACTTTTTCAAAAACCAGGTTTCACAATCGTAATCAGCGTTAAAACCTTCATATCTGCGCAGATTTAGAATGGCAGAGAGAGTATATACAGTGGTGCCTCAACTTACGAATTTAATTCGTTCCGGAAGTCGTTAAAACCTTCATATCTACGCAGATTTAGAATGGCAGAGAGAGTATATACAGTGGTGCCTCAACTTACGAATTTAATTCGTTCCGGAAGTCGTTAAAACCTTCATATCTACGCAGATTTAGAATGGCAGAGAGAGTATATACAGTGGTGCCTCAACTTACGAATTTAATTCGTTCCGGAAGTCGTTAAAACCTTCATATCTGCGCAGATTTAGAATGGCAGAGAGAGTATATACAGTGGTGCCTCAACTTACGAATTTAATTCGTTCCGGAAGTCGTTAAAACCTTCATATCTGCGCAGATTTAGAATGGCAGAGAGAGTATATACAGTGGTGCCTCAACTTACGAATTTAATTCGTTCCGGAAGTCGTTAAAACCTTCATATCTGCGCAGATTTAGAATGGCAGAGAGAGTATATACAGTGGTGCCTCAACTTACGAATTTAATTCGTTCCGGAAGTCGTTAAAACCTTCATATCTGCGCAGATTTAGAATGGCAGAGAGAGTATATACAGTGGTGCCTCAACTTACGAATTTAATTCGTTCCGGAAGTCGTTAAAACCTTCATATCTGCGCAGATTTAGAATGTTAGAGAGAGTATATACAGTGGTGCCTCAACTTACGAATTTAATTCGTTCCGGAAGTCGTTAAAACCTTCATATCTGCGCAGATTTAGAATGGCAGAGAGAGTATATACAGTGGTGCCTCAACTTACGAATTTAATTCGTTCCGGAAGTCGTTAAAACCTTCATATCTGCGCAGATTTAGAATGTTAGAGAGAGTATATACAGTGGTGCCTCAACTTACGAATTTAATTCGTTCCGGAAGTCGTTAAAACCTTCATATCTGCGCAGATTTAGAATGTTAGAGAGAGTATATACAGTGGTGCCTCAACTTACGAATTTAATTCGTTCCGGAAGTCGTTAAAACCTTCATATCTGCGCAGATTTAGAATGTTAGAGAGAGTATATACAGTGGTGCCTCAACTTACGAATTTAATTCGTTCCGGAAGTCGTTAAAACCTTCATATCTGCGCAGATTTAGAATGGCAGAGAGAGTATATACAGTGGTGCCTCAACTTACGAATTTAATTCGTTCCGGAAGTCGTTAAAACCTTCATATCTGCGCAGATTTAGAATGGTAGAGAGAGTATATACAGTGGTGTCTCTACTTACGAATTTAATTCGTTCCGGAAGTCGTTAAAACCTTCATATCTGCGCAGATTTAGAATGGCAGAGAGAGTATATACAGTGGTGCCTCAACTTACGAATTTAATTCGTTCCGGAAGTCGTTAAAACCTTCATATCTGCGCAGATTTAGAATGGCAGAGAGAGTATATACAGTGGTGCCTCAACTTACGAATTTAATTCGTTCCGGAAGTCGTTAAAACCTTCATATCTACGCAGATTTAGAATGGCAGAGAGAGTATATACAGTGGTGCCTCAACTTACGAATTTAATTCGTTCCGGAAGTCGTTAAAACCTTCATATCTGCGCAGATTTAGAATGGCAGAGAGAGTATATACAGTGGTGTCTCTACTTACGAATTTAATTCGTTCCGGAAGTCGTTAAAAGCTTCATATCTGCGCAGATTTAGAATGGCAGAGAGAGTATATACAGTGGTGCCTCTACTTACGAATTTAATTCGTTCCGGAAGTCGTTAAAACCTTCATATCTGCGCAGATTTAGAATGGCAGAAAGAGTATATACAGTGGTGCCTCAACTTACGAATTTAATTCGTTCCGGAAGTCGTTAAAACCTTCATATCTGCGCAGATTTAGAATGGCAGAGAGAGTATATACAGTGGTGCCTCTACTTACGAATTTAATTCGTTCCGGAAGTCGTTAAAACCTTCATATCTGCGCAGATTTAGAATGGCAGAGAGAGTATATACAGTGGTGCCTCAACTTACGAATTTAATTCGTTCCGGAAGTCGTTAAAACCTTCATATCTGCGCAGATTTAGAATGGCAGAGAGAGTATATACAGTGGTGTCTCTACTTACGAATTTAATTCGTTCCGGAAGTCGTTAAAACCTTCATATCTGCGCAGATTTAGAATGGCAGAGAGAGTATATACAGTGGTGCCTCAACTTACGAATTTAATTCGTTCCGGAAGTCGTTAAAAGCTTCATATCTGCGCAGATTTAGAATGGCAGAGAGAGTATATACAGTGGTGCCTCAACTTACGAATTTAATTCGTTCCGGAAGTCGTTAAAACCTTCATATCTACGCAGATTTAGAATGGCAGAGAGAGTATATACAGTGGTGCCTCAACTTACGAATTTAATTCGTTCCGGAAGTCGTTAAAACCTTCATATCTGCGCAGATTTAGAATGGCAGAGAGAGTATATACAGTGGTGTCTCTACTTACGAATTTAATTCGTTCCGGAAGTCGTTAAAACCTTCATATCTGCGCAGATTTAGAATGGCAGAGAGAGTATATACAGTGGTGCCTCTACTTACGAATTTAATTCGTTCCGGAAGTCATTAAAACCTTCATATCTGCGCAGATTTAGAATGGCAGAAAGAGTATATACAGTGGTGCCTCAACTTACGAATTTAATTCGTTCCGGAAGTCGTTAAAACCTTCATATCTGCGCAGATTTAGAATGGCAGAGAGAGTATATACAGTGGTGCCTCAACTTACGAATTTAATTCGTTCCGGAAGTCGTTAAAACCTTCATATCTGCGCAGATTTAGAATGGCAGAGAGAGTATATACAGTGGTGCCTCAACTTACGAATTTAATTCGTTCCGGAAGTCGTTAAAACCTTCATATCTGCGCAGATTTAGAATGGCAGAGAGTATATATACAGTGGTGTCTCTACTTACGAATTTAATTCGTTCCGGAAGTCGTTAAAACCTTCATATCTGCGCAGATTTAGAATGGCAGAGAGAGTATATACAGTGGTGCCTCAACTTACGAATTTAATTCGTTCCGGAAGTCGTTAAAACCTTCATATCTGCGCAGATTTAGAATGGCAGAGAGAGTATATACAGTGGTGCCTCAACTTACGAATTTAATTCGTTCCGGAAGTAGTTAAAACCTTCATATCTGCGCAGATTTAGAATAGCAGAGAGAGTATATACAGTGGTGCCTCTACTTACGAATTTAATTCGTTCCGGAAGTCGTTAAAACCTTCATATCTACGCAGATTTAGAATGGTAGAGAGAGTATATACAGTGGTGCCTCTACTTACGAATTTAATTCGTTCCGGAAGTCGTTAAAACCTTCATATCTGCGCAGATTTAGAATGGCAGAAAGAGTATATACAGTGGTGCCTCTACTTACGAATTTAATTCGTTCCGGAAGTCGTTAAAACCTTCATATCTGCGCAGATTTAGAATGGTAGAGAGAGTATATACAGTGGTGCCTCAACTTACGAATTTAATTCGTTCCGGAAGCCGTTAAAACCTTTATATCTACGCAGATTTAGAATGGTAGAGAGAGTATATACAGTGGTGCCTCTACTTACGAATTTAATTCGTTCCGGAATTCGTTTCGTAAGTTAAGGCGCATTTTACATGTAAATTGCCTAATTCGTTCCACCGCCCCTAAACTCCCCCATGCAATGAAAAAATATACATTTATTCCAAATATGGAAGAAATATGCATTAATAAAACACAGTCAAAAATGATATTACACATAATGTGTACTACATTACATATACATAATACTAATACGAAATAATTTAAGTAATAAAGTTTTTACGTCCGGTAGCGAAGTTCGTAGAGCGGGCGGCGGCGAAGGTTGTGGATAAGGAGGAGGATGAACGAGGAGAGCTGAGAGAGAGCGTATGTGCATGCATACACAGTGCATTACAAGATAAAGTTTAACACCATGCATTAAAAAAATTTAACACTTTTTTAATTGTTTAATGTTTTTTATACTTTTTAGAACTTAATTTTTAATTATCACTTTCTTTTGCCTTTTTGGGTTCACTTTCACCTTTCCCAGTTTCTTCTGACGTATGTTTAGCGAAATAACGGCCCAACAACGATTGTTTTTGCCGACTTTTAAGAATGCTTCTGAAATGCGTTAGGCAAATGTCATCAAAATGTGCGTCTGCCCTATTCACACGTAAAAACACTTTTACGGGGTGTTTTTTCACGTCGTTTCGTTAGTTGAGGCACGTTTCGTAAGTTAGGGCGTAAAATTTCCGAAATCCCGCTTCGTAAGTTGACATTTTCGTTAGAAAGGTCATTCGTAAGTTGAGGCTTCACTGTATCTCATATGTTACGAGTACTTCGCTAAGCATTCTCGATCGACTTTGTATCAAAAATAAGGACCTTCGTTATTGAAAGTACGTATATGGTGTACCTACAGGTTTGTGAGGACACCGGGGAACTTATCAAGCCTCGTATTTTTCCATCTTAAGGCTTTCCATCGATAAAATAAAACCGGCAAAAGTTTTGTAAACATGTTTCCAGCATATTTTATTGTGTCCCGATGTGTGTGTGTGTGTGTGTGTGTGTGTGTGTGTGTGTGTGTGTGTGTGTGTGTGTGTGTGTGTGTGTGTGTGTGTGTGTGTGTGTGTGTGTGTGTGTGTGTGTGTGTGTGTGTGTGTGTGTGTGTGTGTGTGTGTGTGTGTGTGTGTGTGTGTGTGTGTGTTCTTTCTTCAGCTATACAGTACTAGCAGTACCCGTCGCAGCTTCGCCCACGAAACTTAAACTGTTTCATTAATGATATAATTTAGAAACATAAAAAAATATATATTAATAAAAACGTGATCATCTAAACTCTTGATTATTTTACAGTGAATGTGAAAAAGTATTATACCCTGAATATGTTGTTTTATTGTCTTCAAAAGTGTTCCATTCGAATTTAAGAAAATCTGATAAAGAATATTTTTCTCCAATACAAACATTTATACATTTTTATATTTTTGTGTTCTTTTAGAGGATGAATTCGGGGGGGATGAATTACGTCTATCGTAATTTGTGTTTTAAAATATTTTGTTTACTTTTAAGAAAAGCCGATAAAAAATATTTTCTCCGATGAAAACACTCTTTTTTCTATAATTATACCTCTTTTTTACATTTTTATTCCTTTAGGAAATGAATTCGTAAAAATGTTGGATATGTGTTTCATAGCATATTTCTAGAATATACGGATCCAGAACAAATATTTCTTCAATTTGAAAATTGTATACCTTTTTTTACATTTTCTATCCCCTTTCAATCTCTTTAGGGTATGAGTTTTTCGAAATGTGATAAATATATTTCATTACTTATATTTAAGAGTGACTATGTTACGATTTAAGAAGGTCAGATGAAAAACATATTTTTCCTATAACATTTGTTATACCTCATTTTTACCTCTTTAAGGGTTGAATACTGGAAAATCGTTTTTCAGTGCACCCCTATATGTGATGGTAACCCTGAAAATTTGAAATCTTTAGCTATTATAGTCTCAGCTATACGTTGATTATTAAAGTTGGACTGGGTAAGTAGTTTAATGGCGTCAAAATCAAACTTTTGCAAAATCCTTTCTCAGTGCACCTTGATATTGTTGTAAGAAGGTACCCTGAAAATTTCAAGTCTCTAGCTATAGTAGTACTGGCTGTACGTTGATTAATAAATTTGGACTGGGTAAGTAGTTTAATGGCTTCATAATCAAATTTTTGCAAAATCCTTTCTTAGTGTACCTTGGCATTGTTGTAAAAAGATATCTTGAATATTTCAAGTCTTTAGCTGTAATAGTATTGGCTGTACATTGATTATTAAATTTGGACTGGGTAAGTAGTTAAACAATGGCGTCAAAATCAAATTTTTGCAAAATCCTTTCTTAGTGCACCTTGACATTGTTGTAAGAATGTACCTTGAAAATGTCAAGTCTCTAGCTATAATAGTATTGACTGTACGTTGTTTATTAACTTTGGACTGGGTAAGTAGTTTAATGGAATTAAAATCAAAATTTTGCAAAATCCTTTCTTAGTACACGCCTATAAGGTAACATAAATGTACCCTGAAAATGTCAAGTCGCTTGATAAAATAGTTTTGGCTCTGCATTGATAATGAATCTATCAGTCAGTCAGGACTTCTTTTATGTATTAAGATTTGTTATCTGACAGTACATTGGTGAATCAAAGAGGTTTTTACACAATGTAGATTGTACAAAGTCCATCACATAAACATAAACATTTACAATACAATTAACAATGAAGGGATACACTGTTATTTATTGTTGTTAGCCTTTAAACATACCGTGTAAGCTGTAAATAAATAATAAAGCTTTGATTATGGTATTTCGAATTTTGTATCAAGGTTATCTTTCGTTGGAGAATATTATAGGTAAAAGCTGATGCAGATAAAATTCAAAATATCACGACTGCTTTAGTTTTTTCTGTGAAGTGTACTTTTTAAAATTGCAACTGAATATTTGTCTTAAACATGATAAAATCTTAAATTTTTTTTTTTTTTTTTTTGGTGTTTAACGTCCGACTATTGTGCACACTTGGGCTAATGCAGACGATGGAATGATTTATAGCGTATGAAAATGCCAAGCCCTGGCCGGGAATCGAACGCGGGTCCTCGAGGTGAAAGCCCAGTAAGCTATCAACTAGGCCACCGTGGCGGCTAGTGTTCAAAGAACAGTAGGCCTCGCAGTATATTCTTAATATTCTGTTATACAGAGCGCTCCACGACAGCGCTAGTAACGTTTTCTTCAAATAACCAGTAACCGTAATATTATTGGAAATTGTATGCTCGTTCAACACGAAGCAGTCAAAAAACGATAGGTTTTGTCGTTCAGAGAGTATTACAGGAAATAATCAGCCAATATGCTCCAAACGTTGAGTCAACATCCGCCATCTTTAAACCGAAGTGAATGAGAAAAAATCTTACATATATGCCTTTCCGGTTTTGTACAAATTACCAAACTGCAAAACAAAACTGTGTATACGCGTCAGAGGCCGCCTTCTGGATCGGAAGTAAATAGGAAAGAAGTTACATACGTTATTTGGGCTTTTACAAGATATTTTCGTACCAAGTTTCAAAACAATCGGTATGCGCGTTTAGCCAAACCTGCATGCAATATGAAAAATCGGAATCAGCCAACTTGAAACGGAATTATATCGGAATAAATCTTATACATACATCGTACAGGATTTATACAACGTACCTTTGTACCAAATTTCACAACAATCGGTTAATGCGTTTGGCCAAAACTGCTTACAGTCGCCATCGTTAAATCAGAGGCTGCCATCTTGAAACAGTTGTAAATGGGGAAAAGATCCTACACATACGTCCCTTGGGGCTTTATACAAGGTACCTTCGTATCAAATTTCAAAACCATCGGTCATTGCGTTTGGCTAAAACTGCGTACACTCCTTATTGTAAATCAGAGGCAGCCATTTTGAAACCGAAGTAAGTGGATAAAATCTTACAAATACCTCCTTTCGGGCTTTATACAAGTTACCTTTGTATCAAATTTCAAAACAATCGATCATAGCGTTTGGCTAAAACTGCGTACACTCCTTATTGTAAATCAAAGGCCGCCATTTTGAAACCGAAGTAAGTGGGTAAAATCTTACAAATACCTCCGTTCGGGCTTTATACGAGTTACCTTCGTATCAAATTTCAAAACAATCGATCATAGCGTTTGGCTAAAACTGCGTACACTCCTTATTGTAAATCAAAGGTCGCCATTTTGAAACCGAAGTAAGTGGATAAAATCTTACAAATACCTCCGTTCGGGCTTTATACGAGTTACCTTCGTATCAAATTTCAAAACAATCGATCATAGCGTTTGGCTAAAACTGCGTACACTCCTTATTGTAAATCAGAGGCAGCCATTTTGAAACGGAAGTAAATGGGAAAAATCTTACACATACTCGTACATTGTTCAGGCTTTATACAAGGTTCTTATCAATTTTAAAAACAATCGATTTATGCGTTTGACCAAAACTGCGTAACAAAGAAACACACACACCAATGCCGAACGGTTGATTTGAAACAGAGACTTGCTTCGCTCTGTCAATGAACGTTAGTTCTTTTATGCGTTACGTCGATTGCCACTAATGAAGTCTTACTGTAAGTGGCAGAAAATATAAAAGTGAAGCACGAGTAATTCTGTAATTGAAGCTGGCACTTACTTAAAAAAGACACAATTACAACAGCTAATTAGAACAATTCTATAAGGTGTTGTACTCGAGGGAGAATGTGTACAGGACAAACGTTTTAGGATAAAACACACTTTGAAGCACATTGTTTACATCAACTGATGCAATACCTTAAAACTACTCATTCTGAGATTATTACCACCGCTGTTCTCCCCCGAGCATCGGATCACTCACCAAGAAGTTTAACGGAGTGCAAACAAATTCTCCCGGCCTATAATTGAACAGATGCCAGCACTGACAACAAAACAGCACGTTCAACAAACACAAACACTTTAGATACGTTGTCATACTTTCTCCAACAGATCCCACAAACACTGTCGCTTATCTTGCATGTAATTCTTATCTGTTTTATATCTGATCACTCTATCTGCCAATACGGTTATTTTAGAATGAATTAACACAACCAGCGTGACTCAGTGCGTGTGGTGTAAATATAACGCATTAACTTTCTCGCATATGATTCTTACAAAATTCAAACATTTCCTACAAACAGTCGCCTTAATTTTATCTAAAAATTAGGGGAACACCTGCCCACTTCGTGGGCCAACCACAAGAAATATCTATTATTAAACCTAATCATTTAGATTTTTTACCGTGGAAATTGTTGTTACACAGCTGTTATGAAAATTACACTTTTTCTATCCTGGAAACCAATATATCAATTACTAAATATCAATTTGGAACTGGCTCAATAGAACGGTTGAGTGAATGGTTCATGGGTGTTTGACGTAAGATAATCACGGCACGCAGCTGTCTCGCTGATGAATTTCCCAGGTATAAAAATATCAAATCACGTAAGCAAACATTTAAGTATGCGAATACGTGGTAAAAAAAATCACTATTTATCACAAGTAATCACTCTGTCTAACAATTCTGGATCATTATCAGTGTTGTTTAAAAGGCCAGCACAAATGTTTATTCTCGATTCCTTTTGCTCTGGAGTGAGAAGTTTTGACGCCATTTTTGCGCAAACTTTCTGCATGTTCAATGATTCGTGCAAAATCTGACATGGATTAATTTTCTTTGTTGATTCCTGAGATTTCAGCTAAAGCTCGGACACAGACGACGATTTTCACGGATCAATTTACCACTTTTATGGATCTTGTCTGTTTTCGATGTTGAGGGTCCTCTTCGCTTGTTTCACATAACCAATAAATCTCTTAAACATTTCAAAAAATTGTGCGCGCGATAATAAACATTAATTTCCCTACACTTCCTTTAACATCATGAGCTTATGTAGCAGTTTCTCCCAGCTTCACAAAAACTTGAGGTTAACTCGTTGCTCCATGTGAACATTTTGCATTTTTTCGATAAGACGCTAGAGCAAGTACTTGAAACTGCTCAATCATGTAATTGAAAAATTGCTACAGCGAAACTGGGCTAGTGATTGGTTGCTATTTAGCAATCTGTTATCTTGTAGCTGTTCTGCTACTCATACTTTAAAATAACAGATAATAAACTTAACTGCAAACTGCTGAATAGCAGGGTCATAGCACACTGTTGTCTATCTGCTAACTGCTAACCTCTACTACTAACTGTTGAACCTGTTAATGTAATAGTTGAAGCTGCTAATCTAACTGCTGAATAGCAGGATCATAGCTCACTGTTGTCTATCTGCTAACTGCTAACATCTACTGCTAACTGTTGAAACTGTTAAACGTTGAAGCTGCTAATCTAACTGCTGAATAGCAGGGTCATAGTTCACTGTTGTCTATCTGCTAACTGCTAACCTCTACTACTAACTGTTGAACCTGTTAAACGTTGAAGCTGCTAACTGTTGAACCTGTTAAAAGTTGAAGCTGCTAATCTAACTGCTGAATAGCAGGGCCATATCTCACTGTTGTCTATCTGCTAACTGCTAACCTCTACTACTAACTGTTGAACCTGTTAAACGTTGAAGCTGCTAATCTAACTGCTGAATAGCAGGGTCATATCTCACTGTTGTCTATCTGCTAACTGCTAACCTCTATTGCTAACTGTTGAACCTGTTAAACGTTGAAGCTGCTAATCTAACTGTTGAATAGCAGGGTCATAGCACACCGTTGTCTATCTGATAACTGCTAACCTCTACTACTAACTGTTGAACCTGTTAATCTAATAGTTGAAGCTGCTAATCTAACTGCTGAATAGCAGGGTCATAGCTTACTGTTGTCTATCTGCTAACTGCTAACCTCTACTACTAACTGTTGAACGTGTTAAACGTTGAAGCTGCTAACTGTTGAACCTGTTAGACGTTGAAGCTGCTAATCTAACTGCTGAATAGCAGGGTCATAGCTCACTGTTTTCTATCTGCTAACTGCTAACCTCTACTGCTAACTGTTGAACCTGTTAAACGTTGAAGCTGCTAATCTAACTGCTGAATAGCAGGGTCATAGTTCACTGTTGTCTATCTGCTAACTGCTAACCTCTATTGCTAACTGTTGAACCTGTTAAACGTTGAAGCTGCTAATCTAACTGCTGAATAGCAGGGTCATAGCTCACTGTTGTCTATCTGCTAACTGCTAACCTCTACTACTAACTGTTGAACCTGTTAAACGTTGAAGCTGCTAATCTAACTGCTGAATAGCAGGGTCATAGCTCACTGTTGTCTATCTGCTAACTGCTAACCTCTACTACTAACTGTTGAACGTGTTAAACGTTGAAGCTGCTAACTGTTGAACCTGTTAGACGTTGAAGCTGCTAATCTAACTGCTGAATAGCAGGGTCATATCTCACTGTTGTCTATCTGCTAACTGCTAACCTCTACTGCTAACTGTTGAACCTGTTAGACGTTGAAGCTGCTAATCTAACTGCTGAATAGCAGGGTCATAGCTCACTGTTGTCTATCTGCTAACTGCTAACCTCTATTGCTAACTGTTGAATCTGTTAAACGTTGAAGCTGCTAATATAACTGCTGAATAGCAGGGTCATAGATCACTGTTGTCTATCTGCTAACTGCTAACCTCTATTGCTAACTGTTGAACCTGTTAAACGTTGAAGCTGCTAATCTAACTGCTGAATAGCAGGGTCATAGCTCACTGTTGTCGACCTGCTTACTGCTAACCACTACTACTAACTGATGAACCTGTTAAACGTTGAAGCTGCAAATCTAACTGCTGAATAGCAGGGTCATAGCTCACTGTTGTCTATCTGCTAACTGCTAACCTCTACTGCTAACTGTTGAACCTGTTAAACGTTGAAGCTGCTAACTGTTGAACCTGTTAGACGTTGAAGCTGCTAATCTAACTGCTGAATAGCAGGGTCATATCTCACTGTTGTCTATCTGCTAACTGCTAACCTCTACTGCTAACTGTTGAACCTGTTAGACGTTGAAGCTGCTAATCTAACTGCTGAATAGCAGGGTCATAGCTCACTGTTGTCTATCTGCTAACTGCTAACCTCTATTGCTAACTGTTGAATCTGTTAAACGTTGAAGCTGCTAATATAACTGCTGAATAGCAGGGTCATAGATCACTGTTGTCTATCTGCTAACTGCTAACCTCTACTGCTAACTGTTGAACCTGTTAAACGTTGAAGCTGCTAATCTAACTGCTGAATAGCAGGGTCATAGCTCACTGTTGTCTATCTGCTAACTGCTAACCTCTACTACTAACTGTTGAACCTGTTAATGTAATAGTTGAAGCTGCTAATCTAACTGCTGAATAGCAGGATCATAGCTCACTGTTGTCTATCTGCTAACTGCTAACATCTACTGCTAACTGTTGAACCTGTTAAACGTTGAAGCTGCTAATCTAACTGCTGAATAGCAGGGTCATAGCTCACTGTTGTCTATCTGCTAACTGCTAACCTCTATTGCTAACTGTTGAATCTGTTAAACGTTGAAGCTGCTAATATAACTGCTGAATAGCAGGGTCATAGATCACTGTTGTCTATCTGCTAACTGCTAACCTCTACTACTAACTGTTGAACCTGTTAATCTAATAGTTGAAGCTGCTAATCTAACTGCTGAATAGCAGGGTCATAGCTCACTGTTGTCTATCTGCTAACTGCTAACCTCTACTACTAACTGTTGAACCTGTTAAACGTTGAAGCTGCTAATCTAACTGCTGAATAGCAGGGTCATATCTCACTGTTGTCTATCTGCTAACTGCTAACCTCTATTGCTAACTGTTGAACCTGTTAAACGTTGAAGCTGCTAATCTAACTGTTGAATAGCAGAGTCATAGCACACCGTTGTCTATCTGCTAACTGCTAACCTCTACTACTAACTGTTGAACCTGTTAATCTAATAGTTGAAGCTGCTAATCTAACTGCTGAATAGCAGGGTCATAGTTCACTGTTGTCTATCTGCTAACTGCTAACCTCTATTGCTAACTGTTGAACCTGTTAAACGTTGAAGCTGCTAATCTAACTGCTGAATAGCAGGGTCATAGCTCACTGTTGTCTATCTGCTAACTGCTAACCTCTACTACTAACTGTTGAACCTGTTAAACGTTGAAGCTGCTAACTGTTGAACCTGTTAGACGTTGAAGCTGCTAATCTAACTGCTGAATAGCAGGGTCATAGCTCACTGTTTTCTATCTGCTAACTGCTAACCTCTACTGCTAACTGTTGAACCTGTTAAACGTTGAAGCTGCTAATCTAACTGCTGAATAGCAGGGTCATAGTTCACTGTTGTCTATCTGCTAACTGCTAACCTCTATTGCTAACTGTTGAACCTGTTAAACGTTGAAGCTGCTAATCTAACTGCTGAATAGCAGGGTCATAGCTCACTGTTGTCTATCTGCTAACTGCTAACCTCTACTACTAACTGTTGAACCTGTTAAACGTTGAAGCTGCTAATCTAACTGCTGAATAGCAGGGTCATAGCTCACTGTTGTCTATCTGCTAACTGCTAACCTCTACTACTAACTGTTGAACGTGTTAAACGTTGAAGCTGCTAACTGTTGAACCTGTTAGACGTTGAAGCTGCTAATCTAACTGCTGAATAGCAGGGTCATATCTCACTGTTGTCTATCTGCTAACTGCTAACCTCTACTGCTAACTGTTGAACCTGTTAGACGTTGAAGCTGCTAATCTAACTGCTGAATAGCAGGGTCATAGCTCACTGTTGTCTATCTGCTAACTGCTAACCTCTATTGCTAACTGTTGAATCTGTTAAACGTTGAAGCTGCTAATATAACTGCTGAATAGCAGGGTCATAGATCACTGTTGTCTATCTGCTAACTGCTAACCTCTACTGCTAACTGTTGAACCTGTTAAACGTTGAAGCTGCTAATCTAACTGCTGAATAGCAGGGTCATAGCTCACTGTTGTCTATCTGCTAACTGCTAACCTCTACTACTAACTGTTGAACCTGTTAAACGTTGAAGCTGCTAATCTAACTGCTGAATAGCAGGGTCATAGCTCACTGTTGTCTATCTGCTAACTGCTAACCTCTACTACTAACTGTTGAACGTGTTAAACGTTGAAGCTGCTAACTGTTGAACCTGTTAGACGTTGAAGCTGCTAATCTAACTGCTGAATAGCAGGGTCATATCTCACTGTTGTCTATCTGCTAACTGCTAACCTCTACTGCTAACTGTTGAACCTGTTAGACGTTGAAGCTGCTAATCTAACTGCTGAATAGCAGGGTCATAGCTCACTGTTGTCTATCTGCTAACTGCTAACCTCTATTGCTAACTGTTGAATCTGTTAAACGTTGAAGCTGCTAATATAACTGCTGAATAGCAGGGTCATAGATCACTGTTGTCTATCTGCTAACTGCTAACCTCTACTGCTAACTGTTGAACCTGTTAAACGTTGAAGCTGCTAATCTAACTGCTGAATAGCAGGGTCATAGCTCACTGTTGTCTATCTGCTAACTGCTAACCTCTATTGCTAACTGTTGAATCTGTTAAACGTTGAAGCTGCTAATATAACTGCTGAATAGCAGGGTCATAGATCACTGTTGTCTATCTGCTAACTGCTAACCTCTACTACTAACTGTTGAACCTGTTAATCTAATAGTTGAAGCTGCTAATCTAACTGCTGAATAGCAGGGTCATAGCTCACTGTTGTCTATCTGCTAACTGCTAACCTCTACTACTAACTGTTGAACCTGTTAAACGTTGAAGCTGCTAATCTAACTGCTGAATAGCAGGGTCATATCTCACTGTTGTCTATCTGCTAACTGCTAACCTCTATTGCTAACTGTTGAACCTGTTAAACGTTGAAGCTGCTAATCTAACTGTTGAATAGCAGAGTCATAGCACACCGTTGTCTATCTGCTAACTGCTAACCTCTACTACTAACTGTTGAACCTGTTAATCTAATAGTTGAAGCTGCTAATCTAACTGCTGAATAGCAGGGTCATAGTTCACTGTTGTCTATCTGCTAACTGCTAACCTCTATTGCTAACTGTTGAACCTGTTAAACGTTGAAGCTGCTAATCTAACTGCTGAATAGCAGGGTCATAGCTCACTGTTGTCTATCTGCTAACTGCTAACCTCTACTACTAACTGTTGAACCTGTTAAACGTTGAAGCTGCTAACTGTTGAACCTGTTAGACGTTGAAGCTGCTAATCTAACTGCTGAATAGCAGGGTCATAGCTCACTGTTGTCTATCTGCTAACTGCTAACCTCTACTGCTAACTGTTGAACCTGTTAAACGTTGAAGCTGCTAATCTAACTGCTGAATAGCAGGGTCATATCTCACTGTTGTCTATCTGCTAACTGCTAACCTCTACTGCTAACTGTTGAACCTGTTAGACGTTGAAGCTGCTAATCTAACTGCTGAATAGCAGGGTCATAGCTCACTGTTGTCTATCTGCTAACTGCTAACCTCTATTGCTAACTGTTGAACCTGTTAAACGTTGAAGCTGCTAATATAACTGCTGAATAGCAGGGTCATAGCTCACTGTTGTCTATCTGCTAACTGCTAACCTCTACTACTAACTGTTGAACCTGTTAAACGTTGAAGCTGCTAATCTAACTGCTGAATAGCAGGGTCATAGCTCACTGTTGTCTATCTGCTAACTGCTAACCTCTACTGCTAACTGTTGAACCTGTTAAACGTTGAAGCTGCTAATCTAACTGCTGAACACATTGTCGGTGTTTATTTCTATTGAGTGTTGATTACTATTCAGACTGTCGCATCTACTTACTATATTGACTACTAATTTAAATGTGGATGTTTTTTATAAGTATTAAACCCAATAAAATTTAAGTCAAGTTTCTACTTTTAACATTGTAAAGCTCAAATATCATATATAAAACATTAGACTTATAATAGGTAATTATTTTACATGCAAACACATATTTTTCTATTTTACACGCAATTATAATTACAATAAAGTAATATATAACAAATGACAATATTGTTTTAGAAAATGTTACTGTAACAAAATAAATATTATCAGAAATATGAGAGCCCATAGTGAAATTCAATGTAAAATACCTAACAGGAACATTTCAGTTAATTACAAATATGAATAAATAATACAAAAGCTTAAAAAAGATAGGTATATAGTTAGCCTACATGTATTAAATACAATAAAAAAATGTATAATATTTTAATTAATTATGAACACGAATAAATAAAAGTAGTTTAAATCATGTAGTGGGTGCTATAAAAAAGGGAAGTAAAAGTGTTTTCAGGAGCACAATTAATGGATCTTTAAAATTAACCTGTTAGTTGTATTTTCTCATTATCGGCAGATGTATATTAAGAAATCCTATAGATTAAGAATACTGGTAGGCTACGACAAAACGTGCTAACTGCACCCTCGCTGTGTTTGTTTACATTAGCTGTCAAGATATGGAGTGAAAAATTCAGTAATGCAACAATATTACTGTGTTTTCCTGCTTATCCTGCAAGAGCATTATGTTAGCAGTCCAAAAAATTAGCATTTGTACCTGTTATTTTTAACTGCTAGCAGATAGCAGTTGTTAAACAAAATTAGCGCTTTTGCCCATCAGTAGATTGAGCGACTTACAACCTTGTCTATCGAGCTCAGGGTGGGGTAACTATCAACGGGCAAAAACATGTTCAAAATCGCTGTTTGCCGGTAGCGGTACCAGTCCGGTTATTTAATTGCTGCACCTCGTATGTTTGCATTAAAAATAACTGAACCGTGATTGTCGACAAATTTCTTTCAGTCTTTCACTTTTTTGTAAATTTTATTTCTCCATCGTAATCAGTGTTAAAATCTACATTATCATTTTTAAACTACCTTAAAAAAATACTAACAATCTTAAAATTAATTTTCGTATTTCCAATGAGATTTGTAATTATTATTTTAGCAGATTTTAGTGCTTATTACAATACCACGGCAAGCACCTGTCTTTTTGACGTGACTGAAGCGAACTTCTGAAAGTATTTTTTTGTAATATACCTTTTTTGGAATTCTGATTTCAAATTCTGAAAATGCGAAAATTAATCCTGAACGCCGTAAAATAAAAGTTTCTTAATTTCAAAATATTTCGAAAATTAAAAATTCTATTTTTTGTAAGGGAAATCAGATTTCCAAAAAATTTGAATTTCATTTTTCTGTAGCCATACATTTTGTTGTTTTTTTTTTTTTTGTTTTAACGTCTGAGTAATGTGCACACTTGGGCTAATGCAGACGATGGGATGATTTATAGCGTATGAAAATGCCAAGCCCTGGCCGGGAATCGAACCCGGGGTCCTCGGGGTGAAAGCCCAGTACGCTATCAACTAGGCCACCGAGGCGGCTAAGCCATAGATAAACTACATAGATAGGTAACCATAGATAAACTACAAAGCATTGATTATATTCTAATGTATGAAGTGTATTTTCAACCATCGTCTATACCTACATAGACGATATATCTACGATAATCAAATTAACAAGACCTACTAGGACAATAGATTATTTCGGAACCTTTCAATCTATATGATTTCCGCTCTCACTATGTTCAGTCAGGTCAGTCAAACACTTCTGTCTAAAATAAAAAATTATAATTTTTTATAAAAAAAAGTATTTACAAACCTAACCTAATATAGTTTTAGTGGAATTTATTTCTCTACAGTCATAAATTAATAAAGCAATGTTTAAGATTGTTTAAAAGAATTTTGACCACCAAGTAGTATAACATAAAAAACCCGTTATTCATTTGGCGGCCATCATGGTTAGACCTGAACCAGGGACTTTGAACTGAGCGCTGATCCTTACTTCTGGGCACCTTTTATGTCGCTGAAATTTTATACGTATAAACGTGGCGTAAAAAGCGATTCTGGTAAATAGCTTGAAGACGTTCCTTTGCCATTCAACTGTTTAAAAAATTGGGGGTCATTTGGAAACTTTAAAGATCATAACTTTTTTTGTCTACATTGTGTTTGAAAATCTTATTAAATCATTTTAATCAGCATTGAAGACTGTATAAATTAGTACTTCGTATTATTAAAACCATTTGAAGTCGAAAAATTGAATTTGACGGCTGTCAGGGTTCATTTTCGTATTTGTAATGTGTAGTTTGAAATGATTATAAGCAGAATTTAATCCTCGATGGTGAAGGATTAAAAGAGTTTGGAAATTCGCTTCTATCACGTCAGCGATTACTCGTGTTGTATTTCGCAGAGGAAACAGTTGCATTTTACATACAAATTCCGTCTTAAAATTATCTCTGATAATAATTAGGGAAAGTAGAGTAGTGATATAGATTTATTACGTGATTAACTAAATGCAAACTGGAAACGTTTATCTCGAGCTATCGCTTGGATAGATAAGCGCGACCAGTCAGAGATGCGTCAGTCACGGGCACAGATCTGTGCGGCGGCATGCTCTGGTTTTTGTTTTTCTTGGGAATTTGCTTTTTTTGTTTTGTGAACGGCGACAGTGGGGAATATGGCGAGGATGATGAGTACGAGGTGAAAGTACCGTGCGTTCCTATTGGCTACAAGGTGAGTACAGTTCTATTGTGTGAAGAAAACACTGTTGAAAGCCTGTACTTAAATAACTTTTTGACGAAAACAAATAGTACTTGACGAAAACAAATAATACTTTGTTTTAACCATAAGTATTATTTATTAAATCAATTCAAGAAAAAATATTTTATTTTATGAACAAAGAGAATGTTATATAAAAATGTCTCGCAAAAAGAATGAAAAACTGACAGAAAACACCAAGTGGTGGAACAATCGCGCATGCAGTTGTCTGCTGACGTGATGGAAGCTAATTACAACATTTTTTATTAACCTTTATACTAATTTCAAAATTTGAAAATCAGCGTTAAATCTGCAAAAATCACATAAAAAATACAAAATTCCAACCCTGACCGCCGCCAGATTCATTTTAGTATTTCAACGGAATTTAAAAAAATAATAAAACGCTGTGTAGATTTCAACTGTGATTACAAAAGCGAAACCAGTTTTCGGGAAAAAAAGTGTAGGGAAAAGGTTTTACGTTATTTAACATTTGAAATGACCGCCATTTTGAAACGGTTGAAGAGTTTCGCTGGATAACGTTCTCGTATAAATTCCAAAACATGCGAAGTGTGAATGAATGAAAATCCGAGTGCAACACACACGACACATACACACTTACTGTCGGATTGACAATTGTGTAAAATCCATTTTTTTATGCTTCAGTGTCAGCCCAATCTACTTAAATCTCAAATTATTTTTATCAATACAGCTTTATGTAGTCACTAACCCAATGATTTATCAAAAAACACAGGCTCAACAAAAAACCCCCCAGCGTGAAATACATGTGAAAATTATAACACATGTTCATATGATAGTGGAGGCCACTCGTACTTCAAAAAGTTATATTTCTTCATTTTCAAGTTTTAATCAAAAAAAGGGGGCGAAATATTAAAATTTATCCAACTTTAATGAAATTTAGTATAATTTATGGGTTTTTATAGTATTGTTCACAAATATGATAAAATATTTTAAAATTTTATATTTTAGTGGTCGAAATTTTCAAAGTAATCAACCCCTTTATACCCCATCGTATAATTTACATTTGTTTTTAAAATATTTTCAAATTGGATTTTATTTGTTTAATTTAAACTTATGATAGCAAAAATAACAAGAAAATATATGTTTTTTACAACTACCCGTAGTGAATTTAAAAAGGGTTAAATACATAATGCCTAACTAAAGTATGTGAAGTTAAAAATTAAAACACGTCATGTATAATTAAATAAAAAGTTTAAAATTATTTTTACGTTTAAAACCCTTAAAAATACCTAGGTTTAGGAGTAGACATGAAATAATATTTTGATTTGCCTTAATTTAATGAAACTCGGTATATAGTTTCATACCGAAACAAAAATATTATGAGGACTGACCCACTAAGCGGACAGAGGCCTCCTAGTTATATTTTATTCTTCATATAAAAACGATACTAAACTCTGATTTTGGTTTTTTTTCCTATTTAGTCCCGACTCGTAATTGTTTACTGCAAACTTAATACACCGTTTTGAATCAAAATATCGCCCTACTGCAAAACCAGTTACTGTGTATTTAGGTAAGATACAAATATGATTGACGATAATATTTGTGTGCAAGACCTGATTGGTCGATTTTGAGAAATCAGATTTTAACTTCTTTTAATTGCCAAATTTTTAGCTGATTTTTTTAAGTAAATAGAGTTGACAGTTACATTGTAAATAATGTGCCTTAGAAGCTTCATTTTAATCAATTTTAAATTATTCAGTAAGAATGTGCAATTTCTTTTCTCATTTTAAAGACATTTTTGTTTTCCTTTCCTTATAAAGAACGTAAAACTTTGTGAACCTTGTACTTCCTTGTTGTTGCAGTGTTTCAGCAGCGATGACTGCTGCGTAGGCGCCACCTGCGTCGCCACAAAATGGTCGTCCCATCTCGTCTGCCTCGTGGCCGGCTACAAGGAGGACCTTAAACTGGCGAGAATTGGCCGGAAGAAAGTGGAACAGCAGGACCTGGAATACTTAAAGAACATGTACGGCTTCACTGTGGACTATTCAAATTTTGGGCTGATGAAAGATTTCGAAACCATCTTGGACCCGTTCTACTCAACTACCGTTCCGTCTGTCAGCAGTTCTCCAGTAGAAAGAATTTCGGAACAGAATTTCGATAGCGTTACTCCTGAAACGGTCAGTAACAGTGCGAAAGAACCTTTATACGAGCATTTCTTAACAACGGTTCCATCTGTAAGCATTTCTCCTGTGAACAGAATTTCCGTTTCTGATGAAAATCTGAAAGTCAGTTCTCTTGAAAACACTGACTCACTGAACGTTCAGTTATCGACAATCCAGAATTCCGAGGAATCTACTACAAATATTGCATCAACAAACTTCAATGTTCCAGAGATAGATCTGACCACTTCTCAAATTGATTCCAATTCAATCGTAATGGAAAACAATGAATCAGTTTTCGATCTGTCCAACAACACTTCTTCGACAGAGAACCAATCATCTTCTAACAACGCTTCACAAATTAATGTTTCCAACCAATTTAATATTTCTTTTTCAACTAGTTGGCCGCCATCGGAAAAGAGTCAAACAGTTTTGTACAATCGGTTTGACGATGCGTTAAAAGATTTTAGAAACGACAACGAGTCGGCCATTCAAGTAGGTTTAACTCGTATGAAAAGATTCTTAGAGGTAGAAGCTATTACAGAAGATACGTTGGTTAATCTAGGAAGCAATACTGATAGTGATTATACGGACAGTTATATCGATCCTTTTAGCTACATCGATAACACAGATCAAGCCACGCTGATAGGCAATATAACGTCACAGATTAAACACAACGACGAATCTTTCTCATACAGTTCGTTGGAGACTCTATTCCAAAATTTATCGGCGATCGAATTTACTTTGCCTATTGGTTACAACCAAACGCAAACAACAACCACGCCCACTGTACCAGTAACCATACCAGAACGACTTTGGAATTTGGCGAACAACATAAGTTCTACCAACGACTATCCGGACTTAGATTTTGGCGAAATGTATAACTTGTTGAATGGTAACCATAGCGACAAATGGTTGTTCGATGAATACAAGGAGGAAGGCATCATGGACTCGATCAGTTTTAACTTGACAAGTGTAAATAAATTCTTGAATAGTTTTAGTTTTTTCAAAGGTAAGAACGAGAGCGCTTGGGATAAAATCTTCAGCTTCGTTCACAGAGAAAAGAAGAACTCGACTGGGAACGTGACGTTCGTATCGGTTAAAGAAGAGAAAAACAAAACCAAACATATGTGGGAAATGTTGACCGGGTTTTTCCACAACAATGATGAAACAATCAAATTTGATTTTATACCCAGGAACTTGACAAACAGTTCAAATACTTCGTTGGTCGGTTTGATCAGCGATTTTAAAAGTTGCGGTTTAACAGCGAATATTTCTTGTTTGTTACTATCGATATTAAATCCAAATGGAACGATAGATCGTAATTCGAACCGGAAAGCTGAGTTGGAAAAAGCAAAACAACAATTGTTGGAAGAAAGTTTGGGAAAACCGCGGTTTGTCAAAGTAGTAAAGCTGATCAGTAAGCAAGAAGAGAACGCAGAAAGCACTACGGGAGTTTGGCAGTGGGTGAAATTGGTAAGTTCGTTAAAAACAAGTAAAGAACCTGAAGATGGGAAAGAAGATTCTGGGATGAATGAGAGTTACGACAACGGGAAATGGTGGTTCGCGTCGGAAGAAAATATTAGTGAAAGTTTTTTTGGCATTTCGAGTACAACGCCTAAAGTGGATGCCGATTTTGTCGAGAAGAACGTCACATCTGGCAGCAAGTTCTGGAGGAAAGTGAAAGACTTCGTGCTTTTTAAAAAAACACCTGAAGTTAAAACCACCACTGTGCCGACTGCCACCACTACGGCAGAGTATGACTTTAGGAAGAGATACCTGCAATGGTCAGCTGATCGGAAGAAAAGTTTAAAAGTAGAAACAACTACAGATTATGGGATAGAATACGGGTTGAGTAAACAGTTGGGAGAGTTACAGAGTGATCACGTGACCGGACGGGATGAGTACGAAGATGTGTACTGAGATTAGACGCTTCGGGTGGGTGCTGGAAGGGCTGATATTTTTATAAAACTGAGATCGAAATTCCACTGTATGTAGCAGATAGGTTTTGGGATTTTTATATTTCGCGTTTATTGGGAACGTTTATTAATTAAATAGAAAATTAAAGGGAACCTAACACCAGCAAAGTTGACTAACTTCAAAATGCACTTTCCATTCTAAGTATTGTAAGGAAAATATCCTTTAATTTTTTCCTTAAATGATATTTTCGCAATTTTTTTAACAACAGGAATGATACAAAAATGTAACGATTTCTTTTTCTACTATGGAAAATCTACGAAAGTTGCAGATCGTATTACAATGTTTTCAGTGGTGCACGATCTGAACTGTCTGAGATACAAACTTTGGCCTTAACATCGCTGCTTGTGATCAGTGCTTTACACGCTAAAATTTAAATCTGCTAATGTTTCCTCATCAAATTACAATGTATGAAACTTATTTAATCAAGGCTAAGTAAAAATCACTACACATTGTGTTTCAGAAATTTTCCAAAAACAGAGAAACATTAGTTATGCCTTTTTTGTATAGGCCTAACTGACCAATCACCAGAGGCATCTGCGCATTTGTTCTCTACTGAACAAGAGAGGCTTATTCTCGATACTTCCAAATTGACCAATCACCAGAGGTCTCTGCGCATTTGTTCTCTACTGAACAAGAGAGGCTTATTCTCGATACTTCCAAATTGACCAATCACCAGAGGTCTCTGCGCATTTGTTCTCTACTGAACAAGAGAGGCTTATTCTCGATACTTCCAAATTGACCAATCACCAGAGGCCTCTGTGCATTTGTTCTCTACTGAACAAGAGAGGCTTATTCTCGATACTTCCAAATTGACCAATCACCAGAGGCCTCTACGCATTTGTTCTCTACTGAACAAGAGAGGCTTATTCTCGATACTTCCAAATTGACCAATCACCAGAGGCCTCTACGCATTTGTTCTCTACTGAACAAGAGAGGCTTATTCTCGATACTTCCAAATTGACCAATCACCAGAGGCCTCTACGCATTTGTTCTCTACTGAACAAGAGAGGCTTATTCTCGATACTTCCAAATTGACCAATCACCAGAGGCCTCTGTGCATTTGTTCTCTACTGAACAAGAGAGGCTTATTCTCGATACTTCCAAATTGACCAATCACCAGAGGCCTCTACGCATTTGTTCTCTACTGAACAAGAGAGGCTTCTTCTCGATACTTCCAAATTGACCAATCACCAGAGGCCTCTACGCATTTCTTCTCCACTGAACAAGAGAGGCTTATTCTCGATACTTCCAAATTGACCAATCACCAGAGGCCTCTGCGCATTTGTTCTCTACTGAACAAGAGAGGCTTATTCTCGATACTTCCAAATTGACCAATCACCATTTGTTCAGAGGCCTCTGCGCATTTGTTCTCTACTGAACAAGAGAGGCTTATTCTCGATACTTCCAAATTGACCAATCACCAGAGGCCTCTGCGCATTTGTTCTCTACTGAACAAGAGAGGCTTATTCTCGATACTTCCAAATTGACCAATCACCAGAGGCCTCTGCGCATTTGTTCTCTACTGAACAAGAGAGGCTTATTCTCGATACTTCCAAATTGACCAATCACCAGAGGCCTCTGCGCACTTGTTCTCTACTGAACAAGAGTGGCTTATTCTCGATACTTCCAAATTGACCAATCACCAGAGGCCTCTGCGCATTTGTTCTCTACTGAACAAGAGAGGCTTATTCTCGATACTTCCAAATTGACCAATCACCAGAGGTCTCTGCGCATTTGTTCTCTACTGAACAAGAGAGGCTTATTATCGATACTTCCAAATTGACCAATCACCAGAGGCCTCTGCGCATTTGTTCTCCACTGAACAAGAGAGGCTTATTCTCGATACTTCCAAATTGACCAATCACCAGAGGCCTCTGCGCATTTGTTCTCTACTGAACAAGAGAGGCTTATTCTCGATACTTCCAAATTGACCAATCACCAGAGGCCTCTGCGCATTTGTTCTCTACTGAACAAGAGAGGCTTATTCTCGATACTTCCAAATATATAATTCAAACCTTTAAGCACAAGATAACGCTTAAAGAAACCTAAAATTATCGTTGTTGATAATTTGTTTCTTTATAAAATCCTAAAAGAATCGAAATAGCTATAGTCACTGAATATAAACGGACTAGAAGTACAGCCACCATTATAAAAAGCGTGCTCCGTATGAGCGACTAAAGTCCAAGTAGTTGGAATATTTGTCGCTACGACCTGGGGGAGACGTTTGATGAAATAGACAATCTACTTAACTGTAGTTGAACACTCTGCCGCGAAATGATACTTGCAGCGAGTGTTCACCACTGCATGAGGGTTACCACTCCAGTATGTTTGTATTCCATTGTTAGTTAATATTTTAAAGAGCCTTCTCCTGTAAAATAGTAAAAACCTGTTTTTTTACTTTAATTTTTTTATTCATCCTAAATTAATCCTTTACGTTACGTGCTTCTGTTATTATACTTCATAATAAAAAAAAAAAAAGAGTTTCGATAAACCAAAAACAGTTTCATGTAGTGAAAAATAACTACGTTATTTTAAACGTTTTGAAAGTGATAACCAATAACAATTTACATATTTTCAGGAAACACTTAATAACAAAAAACCTTCCTTAATACGTGATGATTAAAAATTACTTCCTCCATTATCATTTATAAAAAGCACCCGAAACAGTGCAGTACAAAAATGTGTTTAAAGTCGCGTAGAACACGGTTATGAGGATACATTTGATTTTAATTCATACTAATCAAAAACGTTTTTATATTAGTAAAAACAGTGCCATATGTATTTAGTTTTAATCTCATTTTATCAGATTATAGTCCTAATCATGAAATCAGGCGGATCGCCACAATAACACCGAAAAAATACAGAAGGTCGAAAATTGCTCGCTACACAGTGTTGCCGGTTTGTTTTTCAGCAAAACGATTTTCGACCTTCATTTTTCTGTTGTGGCAACATCGCGTTACAGAACCTAACCTAATTACATGACAAAAATATGTTGATTTTTTTATGCTTTTTTAAATATTGTAGTTTTATCTAGATATTTTAAAATAAAGTTAATACAAAAATTGAATCTGCTTTAAATTTTATTATCCAACAACACTTTGAATAAATGAGTTTGCAGGGTTACTATTGCATTGTTGTGGATCCATTGTACTTCCGTTCTATATTCCTGAGATGCTCAGTTACAGCGCTTCTCCAGTCCTAGTCTCTTCGTAACGTTTGGGATTTTGAGAGGATTCAAGGTGGGTAGCTCCTCCCCCCCTTGTAATTGATGACTTCTCAGTTCGCTTTGAAGTCAGACGATTACTCTGCTCATTTAATATTTTTCTTTCTCTTGACCTATATTACGGGGTTTTCTCCATTTGGCCAATCTTTTTGTTGTGCAGTGAAATCCCACTCATTGTATTTTACATTTTTACTTATGGGAACACCCACAAGTGGCTAAGGAAATGATGTCCTTCCATACAGAGGTCTGTCTGAATGCTTGGGTACACTATGAGGTAGACACGGTCTTCCATGGCTCCATTTGGTACACCAGTGTCAGCACGGGTCGCTTTACACTTTAGAGTTAGTCAAGCTATGTAGTGTGTATGTCTTGAGTAGCTGAGTAAGAGTAGTATGAGCTAGAGGTACGGTGGGATTGCTAAGCTTATCAGCTTCTCACTTCAGCTGCCTCTGTCGAAACTTATTTTTGATGAATTCTTCTTCGTTTATCGTACAGTCAATATTTCTTTATAATGGCTACCAATCAGTTGCGAGATATTCCTTTTTTTAAATTTCTTATTATAATTGTCTCTTTAAGTTCTGTACTCATCAACACTTGCTTATAAGATGTAAATCTCAAGGGCAATAAATAAATTGTACTGAACTTCTTATTAAAAGACATACAGCTATGGGGGGGATGATCTTGCAATTTTAAAGGTTCGGCTATATGGTATGGTTCGTTTTAAGATCAAGTCAGAAAAGTGGATTTTACTTTGCTACCTGACCGTCTGTGCAGATCGCTAAAAACTAAAACGTTTGATTAATTTCGATAAATTTCTGTATAGATTGCCCATTTTCCTGGACATATTTAAGTAAAAATTTTAATAAAAAAACCCTTTTTTTAGGAAAAACAAGTCTGTATTTCGCAAGGTCCAGTTGTAAGAGTTTTCAGTAGGTAAGTAATCTGGCAAGAATATTGTTTTTTAATGGATCAGAAGCTATCTAATAAAAACGAGGCGTTTATTTTTCAAAATCGGTTGATAAGATTTTGTTTAAATCTGTCATATGTGAAAATTATAATTCAAGGCAGCGTACAAAAATTTTAAATATAAGAAATTTCGTAATGAGGTTAATAAACCCCACTCACTGTCACAGTTTTAGTTTTCATATTTACTTTTGAAATGCTTTTACTAAAATTTTGGTTTAATAACTTGAACTATAAATAATTACAAGGTTTATGTGAATAAAATTTGAGAAAAATCTGTTGAACCCATCTCCTTTTTTTAGCTTGTAGAACGGATCACCTTAAAATCTTTTATCACAATCACCTAAATTCTTCAAATAGTAAGAATAAAAATTTTAAAAAGCGAATTTTCAAAACAAAAAATTGCTACTTTGAGTGTATCTGACTTTCTAGTCCTCCAGGAATACTGGAATTAATGGCCAGACTTCGCACTATCTGAATATGTTTTGTCCATCACAAACCCTGTACAGAGAACTACGGTAAATGTTATTGCACAACTCGCTTGACTCAGAGTTACAAAACTGCTTATCAGGCCGAACAGATCGCCAGATAAGACTGTTCGTCAGATAAGGCCGGATCGCTGGTACAGTCCAAACAGATCATGCTGAACAAATACGTGATATCCGGCTTATTTATCCTGTTTGTGATCCTGCACTTCGAGCCTTGGAACCATATCGCTTTGCGCCGCCGTCAGCTGCCAGAAGGGGAATGTTTCGATGCTTACATGCCGGTAGGTGGATGTCCTTCTGGTTTAACTTAATCCTCTCCTTACAACAGTTCCAAAGTATCACTACACTGACAAAACATAGTGTAAAAACTTTATGCAAATATCACGTTCAGTTATGTCCTCGAAAAGGCACCAACAATTTTGAATAGATAATCAAGATAGGTTAATTAGATTTTATTAAAGTTTGGGTTGTATCCGAAGATTCATAACCATAATCAGTGTACCAAGGCTATTTATTTAAAGAGAATGTGTGTTTTCACAGTTACTCTGGAACACCGATTTCAATCAAACTTTGTGCGTATGTTAACTTACTATATACTGTGGGTGAATATAACCCCAGTATCTAATACGAAGGAAAAGGATGACATGTAAAGTTCAATAATAGGAAGGGAAGTAACAAGAAAAAAGTTCAAAAATCCCCAAAATCATCACAGTCCAGATGACATTATAAAACTATTTGACAGTGAATAGAATGGGGCAAATAAATATCCGGGCAGTCAAGAATTCAGCTGTTCAAGAGTAAATGAAAAATCGCGGAACCCAACTGTCTTGCTGACGTGATAAAAGCGAATTTCCAAAAAACTATTTTTTTTCATCTTACTCTTTTTGAAATTATGATTTCACAATCGTAATCAGCAATAAAATCTGTATATATTGGCAAATTACATTGAAAATACGAACATAAACTCTGAACGCGGACAAATATTTTTTTTTAAAATTTCAATGGATTTTCAAAATATAAAACATTAATTTAACGCGGATTATGATGATGAAATTAGATTTTTTTAATGTAAGACAAAAAAGTTGTGATATTCTTAAAGATTTTAAATTGCAACCATTTTGAAACTGTTGAACGAATTCTGCTGATTAACTAACTTGTCCGATTGATTTGAATCACATAGGATTCAAATTTCAAACTTGATCGTGATAATTACACACACACACACACACACACACAAATATACATATATATAAATATATATAGACCCTGTTGGATCACGCAAAGCACTCCGACTCATGTCTTGTTCATTCTAATCCTCCACACCTCCCTCATCCTGTCCCCATGGATCCTCTTCCGCTCCTCCGTCCATTTTACCCCTGCTCTCTTTGGGATTTCATTCTTTGGGACCTTCCAACCGAGCATATATATATATATATATATATATATATATATATATATATATATATATAAAGTGATCTAGAGGTCAGAATAAATTCACTAATAAGTACTGGTGTGCCCAACAGGGAGGTGCAGACTAGCTGCACCTATTGAGAGGATTTAGACGTCCCTCGCGGTACCCTAGTCTAACATACACTTATACTTACAACACTACACTTGCAACTTTAACACTTTACACTCACTTTTACATATAGGGCGGCGATAATAGTGTGAATGTGCTTTTTGCCTTAAAATAACAACAACAACAAAATAAATCATAAAATAAAAGTACTGGCTGTCAAATACTTTGCATATGACCAAAATGTGATTAAAATATACCAAACCAATTTTAATAAATTAGATCAAAGCTGTTGAAAAATTAAAATTGAAATAAAATTTAAAACTTAAATTAAAAAAAATATAACTAAATAAGTTTTCACTTGGACATATTTATGTACTTTAACTTCTTTATTTTACTCCAGTTACACTCTTGAAGACAGGAGATCGACGTAGCGAATGGAAAATCTAATGGTTACAGCTAGAATACCCCACAGGGGGTGCAGACTAGCTGCACCTATTGAGAAAATTTAGACGTCCCTCGCGGTACCCGAGTCTAACACTACATTTACGAGTTTAACAAATTACTCTCACACTTACATTTAGGGAGGCGATGATAGCCTCAATATGCTTTCGCCTTAAAATAACAAAAAAAAAAAAAAAAAAAAAAAAAAAAAAAAAAAACTAGAATAGGACCTACCCTATTGTAGAATTTAGTAAACAGACCGCTGTCCTGCTTGCTGAGCTACGGAAGATATACTGGCTGGTTTATAAATCTTTCATTTCCTGTTTTTTACCAAATGTTTATTTCAACGGTGCTTTTCATTATGCATGTACAAAATTAAATAGATTAGATTATATACTAAAGGAAGGAATTATAAAACCCCAAGCACTGCGAATAAACCTCAAAGCACTAGTTTATCAGAGTGATGCCCTTAATAGTTCCAACAATCTACTGACTAGCTCATCTTGCTGTAGGTCCCTAGGGTCGTGGGAACAAAACCCTTAGCCTCCTGCTAGCAAGAGCCTCACAATAATAAATTATGTGTCCTGCAGTTTCCTCCTCTTTATTGAATACCCAACACACGTTTTATCTATCCTGTTCATGTGCACCCTTAGACCACAATGATACCTATGATTTTCCTGAGTTATGCTTTGACCAAGACGTCTGCCGCCCCTCTATGTTCTCCATAAGAAACTTACCCAAGAGGAGCTTCATATGGGAATGCCCATGATGATTATCCCATCTCGCCTGGTGTTGCTTGTTAATCCATCTATTGATAGCAGACTTGACCAACTATAGAGAGATGTCTATAGCCGGCTCGGGCTGGCTTCAATACTGAAGTTAGTCGGAGTCGAAGCTTGACTCGGCTCAGCTCCGTTATTCTTTTCAAGGCCGCACTTACATAGGTTTTGAATACCTATAACCCGGAGCGGTCAGCGCAACTCTGCTCTGCATTTGGTGGACACCCGACCTAAATCTTTGTTTCAAAATTAATCAGATTTTTTAGTTTTTTCCGTTAATTTCTAAACCAGATGTTTAATTCAATGTGATAAAATTTGCGCAATCTTTTTACACAATTAATTTAGTTTCCCAGTACTAACTATTCACTGAAACTGTTGCAGTGCACGGCCGATTACCAGTGCTGCCTCGACTTGGTGTGCGTCACAATCACGAACTACGACAAGTACATATGTTACAACTGGACCAGCGAATCCACATCGGACGTGATGAAACTGCCAAGTCTGGAATCAATGTCATTAAAAAATCGATAAATTCTGTAGAAATTTAGTTTTAAATAATGTTTTTTATTTGTTAAACTGTCTTAAAATAATGTAATTATAGACGACCTTGTATAATACAGAGTGTCGGGAAAGTGTGTAACAACTTTGTACGTGTGTAATAATAAAATTGACGCAATTGTCTGGGCTCACGGCTCCGTCGCTACTAGCCGTTTAGAGTGAGCTGTCACGGGAAATGGTAACGCGAACAATGATCAGATCAGCTTTACGGACATAGCTTGGCAAATGTTATCAGAAAAGACGATAGAATACTCTCCTCTCCTCTCCTGGCCTATTTACAGCTACCCAATATCATGAGCCCAGACTAATTGCTTCAACAGTAACGTTAAAAATTTTAGGTTAAGTTAGGTTAGGTTAGGTATTTATTATATAAAAAGTTGTCCTCAATGAATACAAACTGTATTTGGTTTATATAAAAACAACTTAAACCATTTTAAAACCTTTATTGTTCTTTATGAAAATATTTTATTGTTATTTATATAATATTGTACATAAGAGTTTTGATTTCGGTCACTATACCAAAAAGATAATTGGATTTTAAACAGTAGAGACTGCAGAATAATTATAGAACTATTATTTACCAACCAACCTAAAAACATTCAGTGTAACAAATATTCTGAATTAATTATGTTTGACTAAGTGGTATCCGAATGTCAGTTTTCTCTTTATATCACTGAGAGAATTGCTTTTACTCAGTAAGTCACAAAATGTAACATTTTTGCCATTACCAATGCTTGTATTACTGTAAAAATTTTTAAAAATAAATTGTACGGTCTAAAACGTAGTTAGTGTTGAAAAAGACTACAGTCAATGTTTTTAGGTTTGGAATAGTACCTAGCGCATGCGTTTTAATTAACGTGAAATGTTACATTGACGTCTTTTACATTCAAGTTATTATCTTTTTGGCATAGTTTTTGGTATTGGCATTCGCTGAAAACATAAAATTTATAAACAGCAAAAATTGGAAGAACTGTAGGCCTATAAACTTTTCACAAAATTGAATGACATAACAAAAACATAGATGTTTTCAACAAGATGGACTGTTAGTAATATAATTAATTTAACGAAAAGATCGAAACAGCACACGATGGTGTAAGGTTTTCTACTAAAAATAAATAAATTGCATGGTAAATCGCACAAACGTTTTTAATTTTTTTTTTTTTTTTGTAACCTATCCACAAAGTCAAAACATTGTGATAATCTGCTTAACAAATTTTGCTCAAACTTGAATCGTACAATAATGAGTTGTAATTCAAATCAGAGTATGAAATATTGAAATAAAAACAAGTTTTACGGTTTACAAAAAATTAAAAAAAAGGAAAATAAGCATGACAGCGGTCAAGGATTAATTTAAGTTTTCTAAATTTTTTGTACGTAACATTTTTTTTTTTTTAATTCACTCATTTGCTGTTCCTAGTTTTCCCAATTCTTAACAAATTTTCACTGACAAATGAGCTACTGGAACAGATTTCTTGTTAAAACCCAAACCCGAGACCTTGAAGTAAACCGATCCTGAATTAATCTAAACGCTTACGTTACAAATTTAGTTCATTTTGATTAAAATTTTGGCTTAAAAATCGATTCTGGTTGTACCTTGAACAAATCCGTTAAACTGCAAAATTTTGTCCGTCAGTTTCAAAATGGCGGCCATTTAAAATGTATTTTCTATGCAATTTGAAAGCTAATATATGCATATTTTAATGCATTCGCTATGTCAACAAGTGCAACTTTCTAAATATTTCACGTTTATCAATTTCTTGGTATATTTTGGTCTCCGTATAAATACCAACAAACTCCATCTACGCACAACTGTTAGGTTCGATTCGAGGCGTGATTATTTGTATATTATAAAAATTCGAGCAAAACGTATACGAAAAAACACAATCTTCAGTTTTTCACCTTTACCAATTTATTTGATAATTTACCATTATCAATAACCGGAATTATTTTCGATATCAATTAGAACCAAATTCTTTTACGAGAAAGTTAGTGTCGTTTAACCATACAATTTATTTTATATAGCTACCCTTTAACAAATTAAACGAATCTTTAATTCAAATTTGAGTGTTTCTTATAAACATTCAACCTAAGTTTTTTTTGTCAATATTGGCCAAAATAGGAGAACAAATATTAAGATCGGTGGACGTTTTGATAGCCAAGTTACAGACAGTATAACGACAAGATCTGATTGCTTATATCTATGGAAATTTTATTTATGCACAGCGTGTTCGTTAAAAATCGTTCAAAGTCGTTAAACTTCGGAAAACTCTATTCGTTGAATCGCCTAAATATCGTACTAAGTAATTGAGTCAGTGTACATTTCCGTAGAGGTACGGTATAGCCATTTTAAAGCCTTGTGAATTTAAAAGGAAATTCACTTGAATTTTTGTCCGTTGCACATTTTTGGAGACTAGACAAAATAATTAAGTATTCCAGAACTATTTCAGCAAAAAAAGTTTTGGACATAGGGCCTATATATATAATTTCTCAAAATATAAGAATATTTTTCGATAAAACCTGACGCCTAAGTACCCAAACAAAACGTATGGGTTTTTATCTTAAAACAACCATTGTATCAGATATTGAATTTGTACAGAGTGTTTCTGAATTAGGGAATCAAAGTTAAGGAATGCATTTCATACATAAAATTAAATATAAACATTAGTCTTAAAAGCAGTTCAGACAATCTGCCATTTTGTATTTTACAAAAAAGCATTATAGCTTTTGAAAGCAGATAAAATATTGAGTTTAGATTTGGCGGAAACATTAACAAAAAATAAAAACTGTATTTGCAATACTTTCAAAATGGTGGCCGTTTAAAATTTCTATTGTTCAATATATAGAAAGCCATTAATTTTACAAAGGTTACAAAGAGGTTACAAAAGTTTAATTTTTGACCTTGACTACAAACACATATCTTTATTTTTTGCACACTTTTAAAACAAATATGGAAGATTTCGTGAAACGAAGCTGTTTATGGAAAAAAACTTTTTATTTATATGGCGCCCTAATTCTGAAACACTTTGTATACACACAACTGAAATCCGGGTTACAAATCTTACACAACAAAATTAAGGTTTGAAAGTAATGTGTAAAAATAGAAAATAGGGTTTGTTTTGGTTATTATTTTCATTAACAGGGGCGGACCAAAATGTTTTGCAGATGTCACCCTACGTTATGTTTTCGTGCTCAGAAATATGTTGAGCACTTAACAATTGTTGTATTAAATTTTGATAAATATTGTGTAATATTTTAGCAATTATTACATAAATACACAAAATTGACGTCAAAACCTTTCAGGCCATGTATTTATACAACTATCTTCTCGAAAGAATGTAATTTAGTATTTATTATATCCTAAGTGCAACGGTTTAAACGAAGTTTTTAGGAACACCCTGTACTTTTTTACGGTACATTAAAAGTTTCTAAAATTCACTAAGTTAAGGCATGAAAAGCATCTACTGGTTTATCTATGCTTACAAAATGTTTATGCTTTGCTATATTTTTTGATTGATTCAATAACAAATCTAAAAACACTATCTACAAATATTTATACTAACATACGTTATTTAAACACTTATTACACTAATGTACTGTCGCCGAATCACGAGAAGACCTCTCGGCCGTAACGCCATACAAGCATGCACTGATAGTGGTATCACTAATACTGTAGGCATTGACAGTATCATGCTTTCCGAAATACTTTTGTATGTATTTAAAGTACATTTATTTAACTGCTCTTTAAAGTAACAATATATCATTATATCTAATTAAATGACCCAAGTTATTGTTCACTATTATGTGTAATTAATATTTTAAATTATTTAACTTCCTAACTACATTTACGAAATGTATAGTGGAAGTATTGTAAAAGTGAAAAATCGATCTTGAGATTTCAATGCATATATCTTATCCCTTGATTTCGAAAAAAAGTATTTTCACCTTGAGGTGGGTACGTTTGTATTTGTTTTTAGTTTTCGTTGCGTGCTCGTGTTTGTGTTAAAATCAATAATGTCAATTTAAATTTTCAAATTTCATTAGGAAAATGAAAATGTTTCGTTTTTTTAAGTTAAATTTCATATTTTAAATTAAGTTCGTAAATAAAGACGATAATTTATACAGATTTAGTCGCTGATTAAATATTGTAAATGAAATATTTGTTAACACAAAAATATATTTTTTTACTTTGACATGACGTCATTAAAACGGAAAAATTGGGAGCCATATGACACTGTCCGCAATTTTATTCTTTCTAAAAAAACAAACGTATTTTTAGAAAAAACTACGTATTAAGTCTGAACTTTGAATTTGTTAAATAACTCTTTATCAATACACTAGAAACCACGACCACTTGCTCCTTCACAACCGCTATCTTAAAAAAGTTTTTTTTTTTTTCAATGTTAAACAAAATATTATTTTTATTTTTAATGTAAGTTCAAGCGTAACCAAATAACTACAAAATCTTGGGCGTTGTAGACAATTATTTTTAAAAAATGTTTATAGTTTTTATCGATAACTTGCTTAATCTTTTGAGGTATTATAAAAAATAAAAATCGATTTTGTTCATAAATAATGTATAAGTTAAATTTTGTATTTTAAATTAAGTTTCATTAATTAGGTTTTGTTGATAATTAAATTAAGTAAAGTTTGTTCATAACTTAAGTTCATTATTTAAGTTTATAATTTAAAGTTCATTAAATTAAGTTTGCTCATAATTAAATGTAAATACATTTTTCGCTTGCATATTTTGTCATGAAGTTAGCGGTTTTTGAAATACGATCTTAAAAAGTTCAAACGACATCTATTTTGAAAAAAAAAAAAAATTGAGCTTTTTAGTACATCAATAAAAGGTAACACAAATATAAATTATTTCCAAAAGTACTTTTTTTTTTGTACAAATCTTGTTTCAAATGAAATGAGTTCTTGTTTCGTTTACATAAACTTAAGAATCCACGCCCTAAAATGTAGATCTAAAACACCCTGTTGATGGTCTCCCTTTTTGGCCGTACAACAAAATTCTAACATGGTTCCTGTAGGTCAGAGACTGGAGATTCTTTTCATGGTTCGCCGACAGTACTTTCACTTAACGACGCCATTTTGTATTGTTTATTAAATAAGAATAATACAAATACAGTTTATTGCAACCTTCTTAAACAATGCAATTTTTAAACATACGCACTGCTGGCATATTTACAGTAAAATATCCATTAATCAAAGTATCCAGTAGAGCTCTGTTTAGTGTTAATAACGCTTGAACCAGTCTTCCAACTCCTCACTGCGTACAGTAGCGATTTTATAAAGACAAACAGCTGTAAATAATGTTAAAGCTTCAATTATTCTTGCTTCTCTAGGTTTTTTGCGTTGCTTTACCGTCAAACTTTAAACTTTGGGAAAATATTATTATTATTATTATTATTATTACAGTTATAAATGAATTTCGTTTTATTTAAAAAGAAGGAGAAGAAGAAGAAGAAAAAAGTTAGTATTAATAATAAAAGTAATGTTACTAATAAATTCTGCACAAATTATCTCACATTATATTTACATTTTTTTCGAAAAATCCAGTTATGAAATATAAACTTAAGAATCAATGGAAAATTTCAAAGTTATTTTATCATATTTTCCTTATGATATTTATAATTAAAGCTAGTGTACTAAATTGGTAACATTTAAAAATTAAAAAAAACCTTGAGAGAAAATTGAAAACATTTTCGTCAACGGTAAAGATTAATTTTTTTACCCTACCCTAAAACGTAAATTTCTTTTATCTGAAATTTGATACACTGACACGTTATGAAACTTCAAAAATATGATCATAACTGAATATACCCATTTTCAGAAATTTACCAATTTTTCAATATTTTGTCGGATTAATTTTTCGAAGAAAATAACGACTAAAACGTTATATTTTGTTGCTGAGGAAAGCATTTTGGCAAAATGTTTATAGCAGATTTAAAAAAACTTAATATTTTGTTGTTGTTTATATTTTAATTTAAACAGAACAACCTTGAAAACAAAGGTATTTCATGAACATTATAAACAGTCGCGAAGTCGGTAGAAACTACACTTAAATGCCAAATTTCATTCAAATTGGTCGAGTTGTTTAATTAACTCTTATATTATTTTTTGTAGTTTACATAAAAATATAAATCAAAATTTTAAAATCTGTTTTTTCGTGACCGTTTAATTTTTAAAAATTATAAGAAAATGAAAATTTAATGTCCCTTAAATTACAGTATAAAACGGTTTTGAAATAATATTTCTTTTGAAAAGCGAGAAATTGATAACTTAATTGTTATATGAATTTATATGTGCTAAAAGGTTGGCTAAAGCATAACCTTAATAGATAAGATTGTCCACAAAATCAGCTGACAGTGTTTGTTTAAATTTGAATCATACACATGTAAAATTATTGTCTGTTTGAATTAGTAGAAATAAAAAAATATTAGTTTTATAATTTCAAGTTTAAAAATTTTTAAAATATTCTTGAATTATGGTTATATTGTGAGATTCAAATTTAAGCAAAATCTGTTTAGCAGTTTGTGAGGAATCGGTTACCGTGGATTGTCTTGCAATTGATCTAACCACCTAACCTTTAACACTTTAATCACCTAATCATCCAACCACCTGTCAATATCAAATTAGTTATAGATTTGTAAGAAAATTTGTGCAGTTGCCATTAATGTTATTCAAATTAAATACATATAAACACTATAACTTTATAAACTTTAAACTTGACTTGATAAAAAAATATTTGTTTAATATTTTACCGCACTGACACTGTCACGTGTTGGATTAAATCATTTCGCTACAGTCATTTCTGTTTCATCAAAATACTAAGCACTTTGCACTCTGTGTTTCCCTCAACTTTTTATTTTGTTAATCACCTTTTCGGGGCATTTTCTCGTTATGATTTAAAGTTGTTCAAAATCGGCGGAAACAGGACCGGCGATGGCGGAGACATACGGTTGTTGTTTAATTTTGCGGTGTTCTTTGAAGTTTTCAATGGTGGCAGACCTGTGTCCCACTCGCTGGAACCGTTGGAACCACTGAAACATAAAGTACTTTATAAGGGAATCTTGTATTTTAGCTGCACGCTAATATTGGTTATAATTATTTCTTGTATGATTAATTAAAAATTGGTAGACCAACTGATACAACTGATGGCGAATTTCCATCGCCAATTTAACCAATATTGTTTAACCAAATAATTAATAATAATAATAATTAATAATAAATTTAACCAAATATTAAGATTGTAATATTTACGAAAAATATAACTGAACCACCGTTATTGAAAATTTTATGCTCTTTCTTCATGAAGCGGTCAAAATTATGATAGGTTTTACCGTTCAGTCAGTATTAGGCCTACAGGAAATAACCAGCAACTACACTCTCAACGTTGAAACAGAGCCGGCATTTTAAAACGGAATGAATAAGAAAAAATACAAAGTATTTTATACAATTTTGTACAAAGTGCTTTATACAAAGTATTTTGGTACAAAATTTCAAAATAATCAGCTAATGCGTTTGATTAAAACTGCGTACACTTGTCGTTAAACCAGAGGCCGCCATCTTGAAACTGAAGTGTGGAAAAATCTTACACATAAGTTTTTCGGGCTTTATACAAGGTACTTCTGCACGGAATTTGAAAACAATCGGTCAATTTTTTTGGCCAAAACGGCGTAACAAACGATAATCAAACGCCGAACGGTAGAGTTGAAACAGAGACTCGCTCGGTCAAAAATTGTATATATTTGTCCTTGCTTGTGGTCGATGTGGTAAGGCACCGGTACTGACCTTACCGGTCATAGACTGCTGCTGCGTTTATGAACTACGCCATAAGGTCGTGAGTTCGAGACTACCGTAAACCCCACCATTTCCTTTAACGCCGATCCCTTGTCCTCATTAGGCTAACTGGCATAAAGTATAAACGTGAATTATATAGGCATATATTATTATTTTTTCAGAATGTTTTGAAAATTTTATTTACCAGTCGTAATCTACATAAACTAGCATTTAAAACTTTCTAAAGCAATTATTATGAAAATAAATTTAAAGGCGCTCGGTGTTGTTTTTTCGCAATTTCAATGTAATTTCGAGGTAAGTTAAAATTCGAATTTATGGTTGAGTTATGGTGCTAGCTGTGACGGTGAAGTAAGATTTTTATTGATAAAAAATAATGTAAGAAATTTGCTTCCATCACGTCAGCGAAACAGCTGCGTGCAGCAATTATTCACTTTTTTTACTTTATAAAGTGTTTATAATCGAGTGAATTACGTCCACACAATTTGAGACTAAACGGACTTACAGATTTTTATGAATTATAACTTCCTGGTCTATTTTCTCATATCTCTAGAACTTCTAAAAATTCCAAATAAACAATTAAAAATTAACAATAATGAATGTTCTCAAAATCGGATTGAACATTTTTGATAAAATTTTGCTTCAACTACTATCCTCAGTTATAGAAACAATATTAAGGCCTATTTGTCGTTATCGTCTGGGAGCGATTGGGTAGAACTAAAATCCTTGATAATTTTGTACTTATATTTTGGTTATATATGAGAATTTGTAAGTCAAGAAACTGTAGTAAATTCAAATAAGGTATACTTGCGGTAAATTGTAAAAAATAATCTGGAATGAATCGACCGTTGAGTTTTATAAATTTATTCTAACGCTGTAAACTTCTTTTGTTCAAAATCTGTAATACTTAGTTGAATTTTGAATTTCTTTACATATAAAAAAATTTGAACAAAATTTAATGAATCGAATTTGAGAAATTCAGTCGTTTTCAGTGTTTTTGGTACCTTTAAATTTTGTGTATTAAATAACAATTAGACGAGAAAGTTTGTGCAATGTTTCGCTTTATTTCTTATATCAAGTAGCCGAATTTTTTACTGATTTTTAACGGTTAGATTTGAGCCAAAATTAAAAAAACCTGTCAGAACACTGAAAGGCTATAAATCCTACACATTGCTTGGGATAGCAAGGGGCAGTGTATGCAATTTGAGTACACAGCTACCGGGTGACCCAACGATAAAACCATCATAATGTTTTAGTTTAGTCAACAACAAACATCAAACTAAATGTATCAACGTTTTTAAATAATTTTGAAACAGTTAATTTTAAAATAAAACACATTTAGTAATTGTTATAATTTTCAACAATTTTTTTAGGAAAGTATTTATGACACTTTTTTTATTGAGGAAAAATAACATGTAAAAAAATGTTACGATTGTCGTAAACACAATTATCATTCTTGAAGTGAATACTAAATCTACCAGTGAACTGACTATTCCCAGCATGGAACAGTGCTATGAATTCTACTAGGGATGTGGGTTCAAAACCCGTTATTCAGTTCAATAGTGAATTCATATTTAGCGTCAGCTTATGAAAAAAACCGTTACGCTATAACTCACACATTAAGAAGAATATGAAATGAATTTAGGCTGCATTCGTGGCTTAATGGTATGATGTCTGTTTATGAAATTAAGGAACGTGAGTTCAAATCCAGTACTGACCCTTAACTTCTTTACATTTAATATTTATTTATTCTTAAATAACTTACGTAACTAAGTTCAATAGTAAATATTTAAATTATTATTAACATCATATACTACATACTAACCTAATATTCTAGCACAAAATTGTTCAGAGTGTTTACAGTTAAATATATCTTGCACAAATTAGGTTATATAAATAAGCTCATTAATAAATATTAAAATTATTAATAAATACCGTTGTACAACATGCCCAGCCTAGTCATTTCAATTATAATATTAACAGAAGGATATATTGTACAAGATTTGATGTAGGTAAAGTGTTTATTTTCTTTAATATCAGTTGTGTAAAATTTAAGTTTAGTAATAAGATCAATATATATATATATATATATATATATATATATATATATATATATATATATATATATTTCAGTTTTTCATTTTACTTAAATAGTTCCACAACTGCTAAACCTTTTTACATTTAATATTTATTTGACAAAAATTATGCATATAAATAAGTTAGACAATAAGTACTGAAACTATTATGAACGCCATTATGCCACCATCTAGCACAAAACCCCAGCAGGGGGGTGCAGACTAGCTGCACCTATTGAGAGGATTTAGACGTCCCTCGCGGTACACGAGTCTAACATACACTTACAACACTACACTTACGACTTTAACACTTTAAACTCACACTTATATTTAGGGAGGCGATAATAGCCTCAATATGATTTTTCGCCTTAAAATACCAACAACAACAAAATCTAGCACAAAACTGCGTAAAACGTTTACAGTAAAATATATCTTGCAGATTTTAATAAAATAACTTAATTAATAAATATTTTAATTATTACGTTTTCCCAGCCGTCATAATTTTTACAACAATAACAGTTGGATATATTTTACAATTATTTATGTTTTTTATGATGTTAATGATTAATATTTTTGAACATGATAAAGGTAAGTGTTTATTTTTTTAAATATCAGTCATGTATAATTACAAAATAGCAATAATATTAGTAATATAGTTAAACCCAATAAAAACCAGCAATTAATAATGATTATTTAACTTTTTTCACTTCTATTCACCAGTCGTATGATTGCCATATTTTTACCGAGTAAATGAACAATACTTTTTGTACAATTTGTTTTTATAATAATTTTTTGAAACCTCCATTGTAACTAGCTCACTTATAGTTTCAAGATAACAGAGTTGTCCTTGGTCAAACGGCCATATTTTAATATACCATATTTTAATAATGAAAGGGTACTTCTTTGCTTTTTACCTCGTCGGAGTTCTCAAGGACAAGTCGTTGTCCGAGCTACGGTTAATGGCCGTCGTAACTCTGGAAGATGGTTCAAACAAGACATTGTTCCTGGAAATTTAACAGAAAGTAAGGTTAGGTTAAGCAAGTGTTATTTAATATAAAAGTACTAGAATGATAACCCTTATGAGAGATATGTTTGTGTTCGCTGCTGCTGGCATTTTGCGGCAGAGTGTTCAACTACAGATAAATACGTAATAGTACTGTCTATTTTCTGAAACACCTGCCCTCCGGTCCTTGGAACACAGCAGCGTTATTAGCGGCAGATATTCCAATTACTTGGACTTCAGCAGCTGATATCAAGCACGCTGTTTATAATGGTGGCTACACTTCTAATACTTTTATATGCAATGACAGTACAATTAGTGTGATCGGTTCAAGACAAGTACATGTTTTGTACGTACAGTATAGGCTATACAAGTATTACACAAACTGTCTCAAATTTTTAAAAAAATATTAATAAATTATTGAGCACATTGTAAAACAATTCTGGTAAGAGGGTTATCTATAGAAAAATAAAATATATCTTATGGGAAATTGGTTTTGGCTTAATTTTGAATCGTATTTTTTAAATGACACTTATTTTAAATTATGAAACTTTTTACGGAATATAAAAAATCGTTTTTGTGTTTCGCTGTCGGCTTTTTTGGTTTTTCCAGAAAATTTTCTAAAACTGCAAATTTGTTTTATTTAAATTTCGTAAAACTGATTCGTGTTATAAAACTTCATAATAGAATAAATTTTTAGCAAACTTCGATGTTATTTTGATAAATTAGGTAGATTTTCCTGTGTCTTTGGCCAAACTGTCTGTAGTAATAATTGGACGTGATAAAGTTTGTGTTATGTTTTTGCAGAATCTGTTTGGGTGGGATGGTGTTGGTGTTTGAGATGGGAAGGTCGAATATGTGAAATATTAATTTGTTAAAGTTTTATAAAAATCGTAAGAATATTTGTTGCAAAATTCGCCTATATCAGGGTTGCCAGGTGTGGAGAGATTTCCCCACATTGGGGAAATTTTATGCATTTTACAAAATTATTCTTTGATTTTAACACGCTTCACTGATACGGTAATTGAACTTAAGTTTAGGCCTATGGCTCAGTGGTATTTGAAAGACTGTCGTTCACTGATAAGACAGGATTAAGGACACTGTGGTCGTAACTTACAGGATAATATTAATTAGATAACAGACCAAATACCTGATGGTGATAAATCAGCAACGAAAAAATGTTAGTGAAGCCTTTCCAATTTTAAATAATTTAATTGTCTATATATTTACATATGCCTCACATAACAGCACATGCGTGTGTGTTGAGTGGGTGTTCAACACAATAAGTTGAATAAAAAAACATTATAAACTGCTGGGAAAATAAAATATTAACTGATATATTACTTTAAAATAAATATACTGAACAAAAAAACATAATTTTGTGGTTTTGGCCAAACACAACAATCAAATATATACCTAATTGAGGTTCCCATAAATTATAAATTCCCAAATAATTCGGACAATGTTTTTTTTATTTTAATATGCAGTGTACATTAACTAAGTGCAGTGTGATTGCGTTTTTAATGTTCTTGTTCAGAACACGCAAATGAGTGCAATAATAATTGCAATTAATTAATTTATAATTTCATCATTAATATAATTGTGTAAATATGATTATTATAAAATTTAATTATAAACCTATCGTTTCATATTTGTAATCATAACGTACACAATGTTTTCATACATGAATATAAAAGTAGATGTATATTTAAGTGGAGAAAATGTTGAGATTCTGGGTGGAGGAAATATTATTTTTTGACCTGGTAACACTGGCCTATATAAACACTTACTCCTTCGTGATGGGTGGCAGAGAGTCGTACGCAGTGTATGGTACACCCGCAGTGTCCGTGTTGTAGGAAGTAGCATGGATCTCTTGCTGGTAGAGCTTGTAAAGGTCCTGTAAGTCTTTCGGTAGTTCAACGCGGCCTTCTAGAACACAAGCACAACAATAATGGACAGACTGAGTATTGTCGATTATGAAACTCCTATTATTAGCGAATTCCCACTGAAAAAAATGAGCTATTAGAGCGGCCATCTGGTAAAACCCAGAGGCAGGACCTTGAAATGAGTACCGATCATGACCTCAAAGTGATTCCTTTTTGAGGGATCGTTAAATTTATATAAATGTATGAGGCCTGGCTAAAAGTACCCGAACTTGAATTTTCCCTCGCACAGTAGTGACGCTAGTGCGGCGCCACTGTACACAGTAGAGGTAGACAGTTTTGTGCGCATGCTTGAATTTGTTCACGATGTTTGAGTGTACCAGTCGCTGTTTGCTGGACCCTGATTGATGAGTGTTTGTCGAATTTCTTAATTCTATCAAGATGACTGAGCGAATTGAGCAAAAATACTGCATCAAATTTTGTTAAAAACTTGATGATTCTTAAAGCGAAACAATTTGTATGGTTCAACAGGTGTTTGAAGACGATGCTTTGAGGGTAACACGAATTAAGAAGTGATTCAACTAATTCAAAAATGGTAGCACATCGGTGGAAAGTGAAGAGCGTTGTGGAAGGCCACACACCGCTCGGAATGCAGCTGTTGATGAGAAGGTGGACAATATGATAGTGGGAGATTGTCGTTTGGCTGACGAGAGATTGTCGAAGAGGTTGTGAAAAGAAGACCTTGTTCTTGCAATCTTTCGTGATGATTTGAACATACGCAGAGTGGCTGAAAAATTTCTACCAAGGTTGTTATCGGAGGAAAAGAAAAAATCCCTGTCTCGACGTTGCAAAGGACCTGCTGGACACTACCAACACTGATCCTGAGTTTTTGAACACCGTGATTACTTGAGATGTACGGGTGCGACCCGGAAACAAAAGTGCACTCGTCGCATAAAAAGCGACTGTTGAGATGAACGCCATTCCAAAGGACGCCTTCCAGACTTGTTTTCGAAAGGGGAAGGATAGGTGGGCTAAGTGGAGCCCAATGATAGGTGTGGTGGTCCTAGGGGCCTAATTTGAAGGAGATTAGCGTCCCAGTATCGTCAAGTACGTAATATAATTTTTCCCGGGCAAAGATCGAATAATTTATAGGCAGGCCTCGTATATATATATATATATATATATATATATATATATATATATATATGTGTGTGTGTGTGTGTGTGTGTGTGTGTGTGTGTGTGTGTTTTAGCACGCTTGTCCTTACACTTACAACTTTAACACTTTACACTCACACTTACATTTAGGGAGGCGATAATAGCCTCAATGTGCTTTTCGCCTTAAAATAACAACAACAACAAATTTTAGCATGCTTACGTTTGCAATATTTGTTCGATTAATTCGAACTTTGCGTAAAAGTCGATTTATGGTAATAGCTTGGAAAGTTCGATTTATGGTAACCAGCGAAATTCGTTCAACAGTTTCAAAACGGCGACCATTTCAAATCTTTAAAAAATTAATAATTTTTTGTCACAATTTTATGAAAATCTAATTACATCGTGATTAGCGTTAAAAACTGCGTACATTTTTTTAATTTTAAAAATCCGTTGAAATTAAGAACGTTTTTGACGGCGGTCAGGGTTTATTTTCGTATTTTCAGTGTGATTTGAAAGTTCACAGTGCTAGTATAAGCAGGTTTTAATATTGTTCCGGCGATGATAACCTTAACGGTTTTTCACCGGAAAAAAGGAAAAAAAATTAATATTGTTTATGATGCTGAAATCTTAATTTCAAAAAGGTAAGATAACAAAAAATACTTTGTAAATTCGTTTCTATCACGGCAGCAAGAGCGATTTTTTCTTTAAACTTTACCTGACCACTGAGTTGTAATGTACAATATTGAACTTAAATTTGCGAAAATGGATTTATATTTTAAAAAGTACTTAATAAATGACAAAATACTTTACACATAAAAAATATAAAAAAATGTTGTAAAATAAAACAATAAAAATAGAGCAATAGAATATTCTTTATATTCTTCTGAATAGAGCAATATTCAGAAGTGCAATACGGCAACTTGAGTTGCGGGAGAATAAAAGACCCAGGTGCAGGAGAGGAAGAGAGTGGACGCAAGAGGACAGAGAAAACCACTCAAGGAAAATGAAGGAAGCATGGGCTAAGAAGTTGATTAAGCGTGCCCACTAAATGGGCTATTCGAAAAAAAAACAATAAAAATTAAAAGGTCTTGAAATATTGTAAATTTTTAATTGATTATAAAATTCTCCTTAATATTTCTCCGGTAATTTGCTAAAATATATTATTTTGTAATTCAATCTAAAATTAATCAAATTGATTATTTACCAAATTTATCATAGTTTCACCTAAACGTTTTGGTTCACACAAGCCAATCAACAAAACCTCATTACTTATAATAAACAGAAGGGCAAACCAATTGGGAGAGATCCCATCTACCACAGAGTGCACTCACCCTCCATCAGTTGTCTCTGCCGCGTGATGATATCATCCGTGATCTTCTGCTGTCTGTGGAACCTCTGCAGCAGCTCGCCGCGCCTGCGCAGCTCGTGGCTCTCCACCAGACGTTCCCCCTGCAGAGCCATCTTGTCCGCTTCTAGCTCGTGTACTCGGCAGAGCAGGCTCAACATCTCCCGTTCTGTTTCCGAGTCCACTTTGGATGGAAGCTCCTGCAGCAAAACAGCATTGACGGGCAAACGGAACATCATAATGTAAAATAAATGGAGTGAAAACATTACACAAACTTGTTCACATTTCAATTATTTCCACACAAATTTTGGTTGGAAAACTAACAACGAAAAAGTGGGTAAAATGGTCTGAATTTTCAAAATCGGGTTGTCATATTTAGCTGAAATTTGGGACAAATATGAACAATGTGAGTACCATTTTGAAATGAAAGAAATTTACGGTTCAAGAGTAAACAAAAAAACAGATTAATATGTTTTGCGAGTCAAGTTTGACAAGTTATGCCAATGTTTATTTTATTTTTTTATTTATTTTTGATATCTTCCGAATAAAATTAAAAAGTTTTATTTGAGTAACAAATTTTTTGATTCAAGACTTTAAAACTGATAGATACAACTAAATATCAAATTCGATTTTTCACAATCATTATATTCTTTATAGGCCTATTGCGCATAGTTAAAAAGTAAAACACTCCTACAAAAATGTCAAACAAAAATCTGTATCCTTTCTTATAGACTTTTGAATGCTTTAATTGAGCTTAATTGGACGAGAAAAGCAAGGTCTTTGTTTCAACTCGGCCATTCGGCATTTGGTTTGTATGTTTGTTTCGCAGTTATGGCCAAACGCATCATCCGATTGTTTTGAAATTTGGTAAAAAGATACCGTGTATATAAGTAACGTATGTATACAATTTTTTCCCACTAAATTTTTTTCAGTCTGCCTCTAAATTATAATAAAAAATGAACGAAGTTTTAACCAAATGCATTGGCCGATTGTTTTGAAATTTGGTAAAAAGTTACCTTGTATAAAGCTCGAACAACTTATTTATAATTTTTTTCAGTTGGGGGCTCTAAATTACAATAATAATTTACACGTAGTTTTAGCGAAATGCATTGGCCGATTGTTCTGAAATTTGGCACAAAGCCCAATGACCCAAACGACTTGTATAAAGCCTAAACGTTATTTTATAAGATTTTTCCCACTTCCTTCCGTTTCAGATGGCTGCTTCTGATTTTCAAGTGTACACAGTTTTGGCCAAACGCATTAACCGATTGTTTTGAAATATGGTACGAATATATCTTACGTAAAACCAAAATAATTTATGTGTAAGACTTTTTCCCATTTTCTTCCGTTTCAAGATGGCGGCCTCTGATATAACGATTTGGTACACTGTTTGGTCAAATGCACAGACCGACTGGTTTGAAATTTAGTACAAAGTGCTTGTATAAAGCTCGAATGACAATGTATACGATTATTTCCATTCACTTCCGTTTCAAGATGGCGGGCTCTGGTTCAACGTTGTGAGTGTAATTGCTGGTTATTTTCTGTAATACTGGCTGAGTAGCGAAATTATCATAATTTTGACCGCTTAATGGACAAAGAAAATACAATTTCTAGGTAATTTGTCGAGTAACATTGTTTGTAAATATTACAGGTTACCGGTTGTATTGGCAGAAGTTACGAGTGTGGTCGTGTTTTTCTGTATATCAATTAACAATGTTACTGCCAGATCTACTGTTCTTTGAACTATATATATAATTATGTTTTACGTTGTGTTATGCTAGGTTATGTTTCGTCTATACTTACGTTTTCCAAGACCACCGAGCGCTGCCTGCACTCATCGAGGTCCTTGAGCGTGGCAGAGCGCAGCGACACGTACCTCTCCTGCTCCCTCTCTATGTAGCTCAGTTCTGACCACGCCTGGTGCATGTTTAACTCGTTACTCTCTCCCCACATGTCTGCACAACACATTGTCCCAATTAAGTACAAATACTGTATTATATATATGCGCGATAAAGACAAATATTTTTGGAAATTCGCTTCTATCACGTCAGCGAGACAGCTGAGTGAAGCTTTTTTTTAATTCTACGCAAAGAAGTTCTAAAATAATTTTTTTATAATGTCTACATTAACACGTATTTACGTGATACTTGTGGTTAAAATCCATTTTGAAATCTTATCGAAACAGAAAAACTCAATTGATAAATTCAGATATATCAACTTAAAAATGTTACGATCAATAAACTTTCACCAACCGTTTAACTCGCTGCTGGTAGTGTTAGGCCTGGACTCTCTTCTGCTGTGGTACAGCTTGTTGTTCCTCGACTCCCATTGGCTGATGATCTGGTGTTGTCTCTCCGCTTCCACTCCTAGAGATAGCAAATGTCCATCAATGTCCATCAGTCGTCTCCTGGCAACAGAAAAATGTATTAGTATACAGTATTTATGGTACAGTTTATGCAAAGAGTATCGCAATATCAGGTGTAGATAACTGATATTTTTCGAAGATGATTCTGCGAGTACAAAGTTTATATAAGCTCTCAGAGAAAACAAGGTTAGTTTAGTGAAGTCTACAGCTTATAATTATGAATTAGTTTATATTTTAATGCTGAAAACTGAAACTTTGGGAAATAACAGCAAGTCTTGAAGAGTTAAAATGTGTTTTAACACAAATATATCTTTCATGTAAAAAACGAGAGAAAAAATAGTTAAAAAGTCAGTAAAATTGAGATTGCCGGCGGAGGCAGCTGAAATGAGCAGCTGATGGACCCCCCCCGCACCTCTAGCTCATACTACTCTCATTCAGCTACTTAATACACATATATACACACATTCACTACTCTACATAACCTGGTTAACTCTAAAGTGTAAAGCCGTGCTCTGTGTGGGTGGAGGTAATTCCCCTAGCTACTCATATTCCCATGAGTAAATACGTAAATAGAATGAGTTGGAACTCACCGCACAAAAAAAAGTCTGGCCAAATGGGGCACAACCTCCGTGATAAAGGTCAAGAGTAAGGAGGAGAAATTGAAAGGCACACATCTGCAAGTGCCCCAATAATGAATTGGTAAGTCACAAATTAGGAGTGGAGGAGTTACCCACCTTAAATGCTCCCCAAATCACAGACTTTATGGCGAGACTAGTATTGGAGAAGGCGCTGTGACAGCAACTCAGGAATATATAAGGGGGCTCAATAGATCTACAAGGTCACAGTGCAATATTAAGTCATTCATTATTTAACATTGAAATTGTTTAGATTACAAATCAGTCAAAGTCGACTTACTTTCTTCCTCTTTTAAGGACTAAGGACTTCGCAAATATCATTTTTTGATTTATATCTTCTTTATTATCCTATTTAAGAGAAAATTATGTTTCTGTCTTGCCGGTTTGTTGAGCTCTAAACCCAACCTTTGACTTTCAGGTGATTTCCAATGATTTCTTTCACCTTTCTATATCTACATTCGGTCTCATCTTTTACCCTTCCTAGTGGTAGTAAACAATCTATTATTTTTACATGTACTCTCCATTGCAACAGTGTTTTTCAGTGCCTTCACTCGCTAACATTTTCTCGTAATATTTCCTTTCTTGATATAAGTCTTGTGTATAGCAGTTTTTGCCTCTTTATTTGTGTTCCATCTTCATACAATATTTGTCCGACCATGTTATAAAATCTACTGTGTTTCCACTTCCTTTATCTACTTCATCTTTTATCCCGTTGCGCAATATCACTTTGCTTCCCAGATAAACAAACTCTTTCAGTCTCTCTTTTTTTCATTTACCTTTACATTTATTCCATTATCCATTATGTTTTCTCTGCACTAATTGTCTTGCTCATTTATTCAGTTCATTTTCTAACTTGTCTTCCGTTTTTCCCAGCTGATATAGTCATCCGTGTAAGCTAGTAATTTTATATAGTTCCTACGTGTGTCTGTGTTACTGCAATTTTGTTGGTGTTTCAGTTTAAATAAATTGGACGTAAGGCGATAATGTACTGTTTGTCTCGTACCATTTAAAAGTGCTTTGCAAATTACTAGTTAATATTGCGTTTGAATTAAAATAAAAATCATTTGATTCATACAAAAACTAAAGTAAATGACGCATTCATTTTTGGCAATAAACCACATAGTTGTAAGATTTGGTTCCCCAACTTTCATGAGCTTATGAAAGCTGCCTTTAAAAAGCTTCAGAGTATAAAGCAGCAAATGAATTTAGATTAAAAAACTTTCATTGAGATTCATTACATTAAAAGATTCAAAAGTTTTATTGATTTATTTAAGTTAACTTCCATGACTGAAAAGTGATAGCTGATCGTGTTTCTGCGCAAGTCTGACAATAACTAAAGGTATATTTTATTTATCACAGAGTTAATGTGGGTTGAAGATGACTTTCTTTACCCACCTGAGTTTCATCTGTTCACGGAACGTGGACACTATCAGCTCCCTGATAACGTTGACTTGCCGGGCGCTGGAAGTAGTTGCGTTGCGCACTTCAGCTGACGTGGGCCTGTCTTCCGCCAGCTTGCTGCGTAGCCGTGATATCTCAGTGCGCAGGTCCGAGATGATGTTGCGGTATTGGGATACGTGGAACGATACGTCTAATACGTTGCGTTCAACCTGTGAAACAGTACAAATACGTCAAAATGTACTCACTCAGATGAAGTGAAATCACTATCAGAGGAACGTAATATGTGACTGTGTAACGGGTCCTATTATTGTTCCAGTTACAATAGTAGCAGAGCAATAATAGCAGTTACAGTAATAGCAGTTATAATTTGACAGAGAAAATATTGTTCAGATTCTGTACAGTTAATTACCGTGTTGTCTTTACAATCATGCATTAGTAAATATTTATTTTTAACCAAATTTCAATTAAAACTAATTGACCCCACAATACGTTGCGTTCAACCTGTGAAACACTACAAATACGTCAAAATGTACTCACTCAGATGTAGTGAAATCACTATCAGAGGAGCGTAATATGTGACTTTGTAACGGGTCCTATTATTGTTCCAGTTACAATAGTAGCAGAGCAATAATAGCAGTTACAGTAATAGCAGTTATAATTATAACAGAGAAAATATTGTTCAGATTCTGTATAGTTAATTGCCGTGTTGTCTTTACAAACATGTATTAGTAAATATTTATTTTTAACCAAATTTCAATTAAAACTGAGCTATTGAAGCGGCCATCGTGGTAATTTACCGAGGCGAGTGAATTAGAAATCGATCTAATCTCAAAAGACCGTCAAAATTAATTTAGTTCATAAATAACTTACAGCATTTAAAAATTATCCTGTAAAAAAATTGAACACTTTCGTTTCCCAATAAATTTCGTTGACATATCCTAAAAAATGGATAAAGTTTTTAACATAACCTTTTTGTATTCCATAAAACGGTATAAATTATCATTTTAAATTGTAAACTAACATAATGCAGATTATAACGCTGATTATGATAGCGAAATCAGATTTTCATAAAAGAATAAGACGAACAGGTTTGCATTTTTAAAAGTGTTAACGAATTTTGCAGGGTAACAAATGTGACCAAGTTTGTTCAGAATTGAATTTTTCAGAAACTTTTTTATCCTCCCATATGTGACAGAGTCATTGTGAGAACTCTTCAAGTGCCGCACGATATCACGTGTTAACTGTGACGCTGTTATCTCTTTCCATCACTTACCTTATGCGAGATCCCATTGGCTCTAGCCGCGTACACCAGTGTGTTCCTGGTCTCCTCCCTGTGTAAGGAGGCCGGAGATGCATGAGCGATCATTACGGTCCTGCAGTTGCCGCTCAACGCTTCACGCAAGAGTCGCGTTAGCTTTGAGTCCCTGTAGTTGACGTAACGGCTGCCGCCTCCGCTCAACGAGTTGATGACGTTGCCCAAGGCTAGCAGGGACCTGTTTATGTGCGCACCCTCTAGCAGACGCTTGCCGCGGTTCTGAAACAGAATGGGCTCAATGTTAAATAGGATAAAGATTTTAAAGCTTCAAAAACACGTGTGAATTATATAGATTATAATTATTAATTTTAAAATTGTAAAGAGCATACAGCCAAAGAGCACTATTGACAAAGGCTCAGAAAAATTCTGGAACTGTCTGTTTTCATAGACAAAAAGTTATGTAGAACAGCAGATTAGATAAAAGCTTGGAGAAGAAGAAGATTTGGTCAGTCGATTCTGAGTGGAAAGGAGGGCCGTTTGGTGACCAACTGAACGTGGGGAAGTAATTGGTGCTCCAGGAAGACACTCCAGCAGACGGTGTTGTGGTACAACTGATCGACAATCTACAGGTTAAATAGACTTTCCCTTTTTTTCTTTTTGAGTTAAATAAATTAGGACATGATTTTCGGTAAGATTATTGGAACATTATTTCGTAAAACGTTTAGAGTCTGGTAATACAATAGTGTTCATTCTTGGGTTGTTATCAAGTGTAGAATTAGCGGAAGAGATACAAGAATATTGTAAAATAGTTACATGTATTAAAAGAGATTTTCCAGCCATCAAGTGATGACTCTTTAAAGAAACCTGGTTAGGAGAGATCCAAATCCCAACAAACTAGAACTACGAACTGTAATACTGCTGCTTCTGAAGACCGTACCAACTTTTTTCATCATCGCGCGGGGTTGTTCTGATTTGAACTAACTGTCATTTGCTTGTTATTTCCACAAGTGAAATAAATGGTGCTACAATACTGCACAAACCTTCTCACTTACAATTTATATCATTTAAAATGCAGCCATTAAGTACAAAAAAATTGCAATTTCTAAAAAAGAAGAGTTTCAAGTAAAACATGCACAGCAGAATTGGTCTTTACCAATTCCATCATTGCTTCTAGTGACCCTCAGAGTGGCAGTTCTTAGGAGTCCTACAGAGGTACAGTACTAAGAGATTAACTTCAGATTAATAAATTTAGCAGAAATTTTGTTCATGTATACAAATTTACAACTCGGTTAAGAATTGAGTAAAACTGAAAAAAACCGAGTTAAGTTTTTTTTAGCTTTACTAACCAACAGTGTTTTATTAAATGTGGTAAACTGATCGGAATAATGAATCCACAGGCTTATGTATTGCCAAAACTTTTTAAAATATCACAAATTATGCCAATTTGTTAAGCTGTAAGAATAATTGAAAACGATTTTAAGAGCCACCCACATATTAAACTATGTTTAAAAATAATCTGAATTGAGAATGAGAGAGCACTCAGTTTTGAACCTCACTTTGGTCTGAGAAGCCCGCTCCGAACCAGCCAGGTCCAGCATGTACAGTTTGCCTTGGCGGGTACGAGTGCGGAACTTGGCCTGACCTTCCACTTTGGAACTCTTCTTGACGGTGACAGACAGAAGCGCGTGACTGCGTGAGGAAGTCTTGTTGGCCGCCGTGGGCTCCACAGTGCGCTCTTTGTTGCCCTTCTGCAATAAGTCCATCACCTGTAAACAATTTACAAGAACATATTTTTACGCTTTAACGTTAAACTATATGTTCAACAAGAATAGTAAAACAACTGGAGAATACACAACATGGTCCACTGTGTCAGTCAGAGGAGATTTTTATGTAAGGATATTTTATCTAAGGATTTCGTAAGCGGACGTTGGGAAAATACAAATACTGTTTCCGAGATCTGCGAAAATTCGTGAAAAAATAAGAGCCCGTCTGCACTTAGAGGTTATCTTTGCAACAAATATCACCATTCTTTACAAAAACCTACCATAATTTAAGGGAAAAAATTATCGTAATAGTCAATCCTTCGTATTTTAATCTTGACCGCAGAGATTTTTGAATAATCTATGGTATGGACTTAATTATTGCACCAAGTTGTTTATTCACGGTTTTTCACGGTAATCCAGACAAACTTCGGAAAACGGATCCCCTAAATTTCCGAAAACGGTGGTGTACGAAACCAAACCGCAAAACAAGACAAGAGATGTTAGAAAGAATCCTAAATGTTGCCAAAACGATAAAAGAAAATCCAAACATAATGAAAGCAGCAAAGTCTTTCCTGTTAAAGTGAGCCAGACTTTGGCGAGAACACAATGTGATCTCGAAAGATTTTTAAGTTAATTTAAATACTTTTTAGTGATAACTAACCTATGTATCAAGGTGCCATTAATAATTATTTATACACAATTAATTTTTTTTAATTTAAGCTTACAACTCTTAAACTTTTGCATTTTGTGTTATCCTACGAAAATATTTTATGCTGTTATGTAAATATTGCTTATAAAACTGAAAAGGTCCTAGATGTAATCTTATTCTGTATAAAATTTTACAATTTTTGATAAAATTAAAGCCAAAAGATGGTTTACATGTGAAAGAATGTTAAATATTTTTAAGCACTTAATTTTTTTATTAGAAATCTTTACATTTGAAGTAATATTACCGAATCACAATCAATATTTTGGCACGTAAAACCAATGTCTTAAAAAAATTGTATCCTTCAATAATGTGTGGTCTAGATGTCAAAAAATGCAATAAATAATCATAAAACTGAAAACCCAAAGTTTTGGTTGTAAATGGGAGAAAGGAATTGGCCTAGGTATCAATTTTCCAAAGTTTGTCAGGGTTACTGTAAAACAGTGTGTATTTGCTGAATTATCCTTAAGTTTAATGGACGGGTCTTGTATGTGAATGGTACGTTGCAATCAGTGGCTAGTGTTGCTGAGAGAAGGGTGGTGTTCACTTCTTTGCAGAAAATCTTCAACCACAAAGTATAAGCTTCTGAGGGAACCAATATTTACTATCTCGTTATCAGGGTGAAAGTGTTGCAATATTTTGAAAAATCGTCATTTTACGTTTCACGACAATGACTTTTAAAACGTTCGCTTATAACAGAAACTTACTCAAAAAAAGTACTATTAAAGTAAAAACTCACTCTTTAACATGATAATATCCAGACATGAAATTTCATGATAACCACTGTATTGTGAGATAAACCGTTAATTTCTTTGTGACAAATGATTACAGATACACTATGTTGTTATTGTTGTATCCAACGAATAATCCAGTAAGGCATCACGGGTGACTAATGAGCGTAATCCGCGTTCATCACATAGATTATCATATCCTTATTTTGTGTCCGCGTGATGGAATGATGGCATTAAAACAAAATGTCCATAATGCGACATTTTAAATCTCCTGAAGACAAACAATATTTATTTCTTCGTTACTCTATGTGCCAGTCTGATGCGATCAAAATAATGATAGGACGCGTTCAGCTAGTATTATGGAAAATAACCAGCAAATACAATCACTGTTCAATCAAAGGCCGCCATTTTAAAACGGAAGTGAATGGGAGAAAATCTTACACATGTGTCGTTTGGGTTTTATACAAGGTACTTTCGTATAAAATTTTAAAATCCATTTCTCAATGCGTTTGGCCAAAATTGAGTACATTCGCTCGCGTTAAATCAGAAGCCGCCATTTTAAAAAGTGAATTAAAAAAGAATTACCCATAAGTTGTTCGAGCTTTTATACAAAGTACGTTCGTACCAGATTTCAAAACAATCGGTCCATTTGTTTAATCAACACTGCGTACACTCGTCACTATTAAATCAGAGTCTGCCATCTTGAAACGGAAGTGAATGAGAAAATTCTTACAACACGTCGTTCGGGCTTTATACAAGTTATATTTTTGAATTTAAAAGCAATCGGTCAATGCGTTTAGCCAAAACCGAGTAACAAACACAACCAATAGCCGAACGGTCGAGTTGAAACAGAGACCTGACTTCGTTGCGTCAATTAGAGAGAAAGTATTAGAATTATCAGAAAACAATCTGTGTCAGTACACGCTTTACGACCATTAAAGTTCAAAATATTTCTCGGCACTAAACACAATCGCCTAGTTTCATAATTTTACGATTATAGTTGCAAACAGTTAGAAAAATAAAAGGATCATAGACCAATAATTTATTTATTTATTTAATATTTTACGATATTATTGAAATATGGCGTATTGATTTACCATATTAAAAGAAGTTCAGAACTTAGAGTTTTTTTTTCAAATAAACGTATTCTCTGCATTAAAGCAGGTTTTCACGTTTTTGAAAAGTCAAAATTTATAAGTAGGGCATTGTTTACATTTAAATTTTATTCGCTCTGTTATCTCTGGATGATCCTAGATGGTCGGTCGGACGTGCTCCTTATGCCCGCCTACGCCTTTGTCAGCATGTCTGAACAGGATCTCGGATTAGCCAACCTGAGCAGAGAGCCATAACTCGACAAACACGAAATAAAATAATATATTCGTTGCACGTAAATGTCTGATTGACGGTAGAATTTCCATAAATTAGCACAATTGAATATATAAATAAAGATATGTATTTTTTACAAATACTAAAAATAAATTTTGAAAATTTAAAATTCTAATATATGCAGATTTTAATATTGATCACGATGATGAATTCAGTTTTAAAAATACTTATTTTAAAGTTTTTAAAAATATTATCAAATCATTTGAAAACTGATAAACGAAATTGTGCAAGCTAATTCAAAAAGTAAATGTTAGTTGTTAGTTTTGTTTTTTTTCCAAAGATAAAACAGAATTAAAATCATCACAGAACTCCATCTCCATCAGGAACTTGAGTACCGACCGACAAACATGGCAAAAATTATTGTCATAGTGAACATAGTGCACAATACACTGAGGTTATCTGAGGTTACAAAAGCAATCCACATATTAGCTAGTTTACCACTCAAGTAATAAAAGCATTAAGCATTAACTTTCTAGGAAACACTGTTTGTTTTAATTTACAAATCAATAAAGCTTATTTAACCAAGCCCCTGTCACGCTACTATGTGTCATTCATAGTGCCGCCGAGTGTGAGCTGCGGAGCGCACTCGCTGAATCATCTGCTTTAAATAATTGATGGAGTCATCCATCAAAGTGGAAGGATTTGTCCATTATATGTGGTATTACAAATCTAAACACACGAGGTTTCTTTGCACGCCATTTCGTATATTTGCCAAGATGTGACATTCGGTCTTTAGCATGAACGTTTGGTCTCCCTTTCGTTTAAACTGTTAACGCATTATAGACATTGGACATCGTTTTGTTTAGTATATGAAGGCAAATGTAAAAGTTATGTAGGATGAATTGCTAAACGAATAGTTTCATCAATCTATCGAAAAAATGTTTAGACAACAATTCAATGAAACATTTTTGAACCGTTTAGGGAAGGATTAGAAAATCCGTCGAAACTAACACAAACAAATTAGAAAACTCATTAGAGAACAATTCAGTGAATCATTTATTAAACATTTTCGTTAATGTTAAGCAACCGTTTAAAAACTTTTTAAAGAACGATTCGGTAAATGGTTGTCCAACTATTTGGTAAATAGTTTGGCAAAGCCATTGAAAAACTGTTTAAAAAACGATTCGTTAAATCATTATTGAACAATTTGGTGAATGGCGAACTGATCGCAGAACCATTCGGTGAACCGTTGACACAAACGTTGAATAACAATTCGTCAAATTGTTAATGAACCTTCTGATGAATGGAATTACAAGCTGATTAGAAAACCGTTTAGAGAACAATTCGGCAAATAATCATTGAACCGTTTGATGAACCGTTTCTTAAACTGTTTAGAAAACAATTCGTATATTATTATTGAATCATTTGGTGAATAGCTTGGAGTTCTCTCGGAGAACAATTCGTTGAACCGTGGCGAGCTGATTAGGAAACTGTTCGGCAAATCATTATTGAGCCGTTTGGTGAACCATTTCTGAAACTGTTTACAAAACAATTCGGTATATTATTATTATTTCATTTGGTGAATAGCTCAGAGAACTGCTCGGAACTAGTCCTTGAACCGTTGCCACCTACTTTGTTAGTTTAGTGAATCGTTTGGTGTAACTTTCAAACGAACTGTTTTTCACGACACTTTTTTAAACAGTTCGGAGAAGTGTTTGGTTAACCTATACCGTCACTGTTTAGTAGCCTAATCCAATGTGAACATATACACATAATTCAAGAATCAGTTTTGAAAACCGTCTGTAAAGTGTTAGACATATTCAGTGAACAAATATAACTGTTCTTTTGCAATTTTATAGACAATGTGATGAATGTTTGCTGAAGAATTGGATAACGGTTCTGTGAAATATTAAATGAAATGTTTTGCGAGCCTCTCACCTCTCACTTTCGTTTCATTAAGTGTTACACTTAACATTTAATCGTTAAGTGTTCGATTAACAGTTTGACGTACCACTCATCTTTAATCAACGTTTCAATAAATAAATTAGTTACACACACTTATAACCTTTTTAGTAAATCGTTCCGAATTCTGACAAGCTGTTCACCTTAAACCTTTCAATAAATCTTTTGATGTTTCGCACTCACCTCTTGAGTAGAGTTGGCAGATATCTCTGTGAGTCCAGCGATAGTGATGTTCTTGGCTCGGTTAGTGTCCTCCCTCAATTCCAGGAAACCTGAGGAGGGGTTGAGCAGGTCTCGGATGTTTTCGTTGTAGATTTCCAGATATGACAGAGAAACCTGCACCAGAACAAAAAACAATATTAGTTACTCGTTTCACGTGAGAAAATCGTGTTCGAATCCAACAAATAATCTAATTCTGGTGTTTTTATAGGGAAAAACGATTTGGAAATATTATCTATAGAACTGAATGTGAAAAGCGTGATAAAATGTCATAGTTTACTATTTACAAAATGTTTCCGGATAACGTTCCAGAACTTCAGGATGAGTTCCAAATCTTCAAGATGAATTCCAAAACTTCAGGATGAGTTCCAAAATTTTCTTGGTGTTTGGTTCTCTAAGAATTGTACGAAATTTAGTGTTTTTTTAACAAAAAGAATACTAGCCTATATTCTCAGAAATAAATTAGCTATCGGGTTTCTGTTTTTAAAAGATGTTTTTCCTTATCTTTGAAAAATTCAAATTAGTGTATTTATTTTTAAGGAAAATTTGTCAACAGCTGTAGTTTAAAATTTTTAACAACATTTATCTCGAAAATAATTAATTTTACATAACAATTGCAAACAAATATTTTTGTTTTTAATTCTAAAAGTTAGAGGGAAATCGAGTTATCGAAAAAAATTAAAAATATAATTACTTCAAAACTGCATAAAATACCCGTAATCACAAAGTTATTGGTAAAATATTAACTGTCTTTCTTAATTCTACAAAATGTTATACATAAATTTATAAAATTTATTTATATATTTAAATACATTTAGTTATATTAAATTAAAAAAATAAATAAAAAATAAAATAAATAATAAATAAATATATACATTTATTTATATAAATTCGAATAAATTTGGAAGATTGTAAATAATCCCTGCACTGGTGGGGAAGCGAGTTTTCTAAAACTATTATTTTTTCATCTTATCCTCTTTTTCAATTTCTTCTCTCTTGAATTTCTCTTTTTGGATTTCACCATTATAAACAGCATTAAAATCTACTTAATAACTCTTAAATTGAAAATTTGAAAATAAACGGTCAAGTTAAATTTCAGTCAGTTAAATTTCGTAATTTCAACGGGTTTTGAAGACTAAAATGCTATTTTTGCAGTTTTTAACGCTGATTCTCCTTCTGATTAGCCCTACAGCCCGTGGTGGGCCTTGGCTTCCCTGATAGTGCCGCTTCAAGTTTCTCTATTTCTTGCCTCCTCCCTCCTCTCGTTCACACCCATCGTCCGCAGGTCGCACTAAACATCCTGTAGCCATCTTCTACGTGACCGTCCCACTCTATTGTAACGCTGATTACGATGGTAAAATCAGATATCAATATTTTTTAAAGATTAAAGTTTTCCTCACTTCTCAAATAAAATTAAAATTTCAACAACACGGTTATTTATACAAGTTTATTTTCAAGTCCAATAACTCCCCGAGTAAATTGTATTAGTAAACGATAATGTTTATTTAAAACAAGCATGAAAAATAGGTTTAACTAATCACTGTACATAATGGTTAAAGCACACTTACGTGAGTGTTAAAACTGAGAGTAATTTTTTGTTTTCGGTAATTCAGTTGGCAACATTTTTTTTAAGTTTCCGTATAACCTCAATGTTTCTGTATTTTTGTTCCAAGATATTTTGATATTTTAAGACCAAAATTTCCCAGTCTGTTTGAACCTTAAATTTGTATTGTTGTTGTATTAGTGTAGGAAAAATTATTTGCAACCAATGTATAAAAATGTCTATTATTAATTCGATAAAGCTCGTGAATAAACATTTTTTTGTCGTTTAAAAAGTGCTCTTTAAGTTGCACAAACAACTACGCTGTTAATAAACTTAGATACGTCGTTTAGTTTTTCGTTGTTTTTGTTTTTCGATTCACTATCGACACATTATGTTCATTACTTTTATTTTTGAAAATTTTAAAAACTAATTTGCGTTACAAATTTTCCTATGTGTTTAAACCAGACGGAATACGAACCTGACATATAATTTGTTCAACTAATTGCACACGGCTGTAATAAAACTTTATTACATGCTCATCTACAACGACTCTGTTCCGGATTTATGGCTGTAATAAAAAGCTTTCTCGCAAATGTAAATCAATAGTTGAAGCGAAGCGCTAAATACAGTAGACTCGCGGTAATCCAGCGTATTACCGGATATTGCTGCTGCCGGAATACCGAAAACGACGGATAATTGGAATGGAACGATAGTAAATTAGTACCGAAATTGAGAAAAAGTAATTACAGTACAATAAAAACACTTTTATTTTAATAACTGAGTATAAAATAGAATTATTATTGAAAAAAAATTAAGCAAGCTGAAAAACCTTTAAAATTTTTGTAAAAAATATTAAAACTTCTGTACATTATAATATACAGTACATATTATCGGTTAAAAATATTATTTCTCAGGTCAAGATGCCTTTTTCTCAGCACACATGCTATTCGTACAGGCGTAAATCAGGTATCTTTAGAAAGATTTGTTAACCGACTTCTGACACTGCAAAACGATTTTGCGCTAAAACGTACTGTTTGTGGAAACTTTTAACATAAAAGACACTTTTAACTGTCAGGCAAAAAGGCATCATGGATGCGCATGCGCGGCATTACAAATCAGACAATATTTTTATATTTTACGGAGTTAACGTATTAATCACGAATAGACAATCCCATTATAAATGTCACTTTTTTTTATAACGTGTTAAGAACAATTTCAATATTTACTTTAAAAGTAATAGGTTGTGTGGCCCTACTGACAGTCCCCTAACTCTGCCCGTCATACAAGCCGGGACAAGCATTTTGAATACTAACACATATTTTAGACACTGTTTTTTATACAAATATATTTGTTATTTCTTCTTCAATCGTGCATTTATCTATTGTTAATAAGGACTTCATAAAATACGAAGTACAATTAAAAGTCAAAATACAATTAGAGGTTATAAATGATGTGAAATTGTTTTGACAAACCTTTCAAAACCCAGTTTTCTTTAAAAAAATTTGTCAGGGTTTTACCATGATGGCTGTTTTTTCAGTGGATATTCATTAAAATATGGGAGGAAAATCTCTTAACGTACAAAAAATTTTAAAATCGTAGATTAGCTTACGGATAAATGTATTATTTAAAAGTAACATTTTGTGATTCAATACAGATTCATCTTCAAAAGCACTTATCACTCCGAAATATCTTTGCTGAAAAATGTTTCGATATTTTTCTATACTTACGGAATATTTTTGGCCCAGTTTGTCAATGGAGTGGAAGAGATCGTTCAGAGCCCGTACCATAATCCCAGGCTGTACTGAGTCTCCGACCATAGTGTGGGTCTTGCCAGACCCCGTGGCTCCGTAGGCGAACACTGTAGCGTTGTAACCCACCAGCACGTCTCTCACTAGACCACGTGTCGTGGCGTTGTACACTTGGTCCTGAAAGCAAATATGGTGTAACACTACGACGTTTCGACGATTTGTCATCTTCTAGTACAATGGAAAAATACAAGGATTTTTTTTATGTTACAACGATTTTCTTTTAATGAAAATGTCGGACTAGATTGAAATGAAAACGGGATCGCCGTTAATAAAATAACATGCTAACGGCATAAACTTGATTCGAACCTACGTAAGGTCCGAGTTCCAGCGAAATGTTCTACGACGCTCCTTAGTAAGTATACTCATTAGTAAGTATACTAATGATAGTAAGTTAATTCTTTATGGGAAAAGTGTGATATTGTAAGTAAATTATTCATATACTTACTCAAAAGTCCGGTAGCGTGCGTGACAATCGCCCAGAAAAGTAACTTCTGAAACTTTGTTTATAAGATTTTTCTAAAACTTCAGTTATATATACAGAGAAAAGTAAATCAATATACATGGGTCAAGATGAACCACCTCTGAAAGGCTTAGAAAAAGAGAACAAGAAGTTAAATTATGTGGATGCATTAACTTTTTCATCTATCCAGGGGGGAAGCAAATTTATTTAACTACCAAATAAATCACACTCTCTTGCGGAAAATTAAAAGAGATGTGGACGCTAAATTTGGTAATATATAAGAAATAATCATTAGCAACATTCTCACATAAGAAGAATTAGTACAAGAACTGAAAGCAGAATGACAGCAGCGGAGATGTGGGCTCTTAGGCGAAAAGCAAATGAACACAGAGAGAAACAACAACAAGCATCATATATTAATATTGAAACCCTAATAAAAAACTGACAAAAGTTTTCAACTTAAATAGCAAACAGGATACAATATAAGATAATTTTAAAAAAACGAAGAAAGAAGAGGAAGACCAAAGATAATAATAGGTAAGGGCAAGACGGTATGAAGAAGAAAAGTAAGACTGACTGAGGTGAAAACCGTATAATATGGAGAATGTTTTTCAAGGCCATGATGTATTAGCAGAGGAGGGGAAGAAGAGAAGGAGAAAGTGGACGAGTAAGAGAAGGAGGAGGAAAAGAATGATAAGCAGAAGGCGGAGGGGAGGAGAAATAGAAGGAGGAAGAGGAGGGAAAAGAGGAGAAGGAAAAGAAGGATAAGCAGAAGGCGGAGGAAGAGGAAGAAAATTAGAAGAAAGAAGAGGAATAAATTAAGATAAGGATGAAGACAAGGACGAGGAAAAAGAAGAAGAATAAAAATTTATCTTAGCTCAAACTCAGTATACTAAAATTTTAAATTAGATAGTACAAGAATAAAACGAAAAACAAACACAACGGCAGTCAGGAATTATTTTAATTTTATTACTATTTACATATTCTCAACTACAAATATATTTATTTAAAATGTGGTACACTTAGTTGAACAACAAATTTTGAAAAACTCTGATTAGTTGATTTAAAAACCAATAAAAAATATGAGAATTTCGGGTTTATGTAAATAATTACAGAACAGGATTTTTGGGGATGGTATTTTGAAATCAAATCGTCTCCTTACCTGTGTAGAATCCTCTCCGAAAGCCATGTCGTACAGGTATTTGCGCTCGCTTCCCCGTTTCTGCCGCAAGATGTCATTTTTGTCGCCATCCGTGTCCTCCAGCACTACGGTCTGAAACAAATGGATCCTGTATACAGAGTAGGTCAAACAGAAAAGAAAAACTTCGTGAACAATTTTTATTAAATTTACACAGAAAAAGTATTACAATAGCCTAATAAATAGTTATTTAATTCGTAAATTTTCATTGATATTCACGCTTCATGACCATTTTTTCACTGGCTAAAAAATGATTTAACTTAGATTTCTTTTGTATGTTATATTATTTACGACAACAAAAACTACTAAGTAGATTTTGTTCAAATTTTTAAGTGTTTACAATTTTTTCTAGGAGTTTATGTAATGTTGCCCTCAAGTAAAAGGTAGCTGCTATAGAACATCCACAAATTTGAATTCCACTACGATTTTAACTAATTTTTGGTCAGAGTTAACTCAAATGTGCCCTTAAGGGCCTAAACAATATTATTTGCTACCTTCACACGAATTATGGTTCGAAAGCTATCTGCCAAAAAACATATTTTTTCTTAATGTAGATTAACTCAGTATAACAAAATTTTATTAAACTAACTTTAAGGTTAGAGAGAATAAATCGAAAAACATATTACGTTTTTCAATTACTCCCTAACGGTAAATATCTTTGTATTTAAAATTTCTTACAATGACTGAAATCATAGAAATATATTTTGATAAATTTAATCGATTTTCCAGTTTTTCAAGACTAATCCTTTAGGCTATTAGTTGTACTTGAGTTCATAGAACTACATTTTAGCAAAGGTTTAATGGAATGTTCAAAATGGATTTTAAGAAATGAGATTTTCAAATTTTTAACTTTTTATGTCAATTTTCATCTCAATTTATTTTTTTAACCAGTCTAAGCAATGTTCAAAGATACCAAAACGAAAAAGTTCAAAAGTTAATTTTTTTGAGTTTTGGAGAACTGAACATGCAAAATAAAAAGAAACCATATGGTTGTCAGTGTTTAGTTTTTTCAATTTAATTTGTAATTTGTGCAAACCTACTAAATTTCAAATTTTCAAATCTTTGTTCATTTTGCCTAGCCTATTGCTACTCAACAGACGTTTTGTTTTGTTTTTATATTTGTTATGAGCAAATTTTGTTTAAGTATTTGTTTACAAATTTTGTTTTTCTATTTCTTATTAGCAAATTTCATTTTTGTATTTGGACGGAAGTGTTCAGATTGTCTTATGTTTTCTTTATTCAACTCGTTTAGTTGGATCTTTCATGAAAGAAAAGTCTAGGTAAAAAAATAATAAATTAACAATTAACAATGACAACAAATTACACCTAAACGTTCGCCTTACACGAAGAATCAGGTGAATTCTCAAGAGTAATGTTTACTAAAAAACCAGACAAAACGAAAATGATCCCCGATCGCAGTTAAATTAGTTATAAAAACGAAATACATATTGCAGGTTTAAAAATAAAACTCGCCCAGCCCACATCGATTTTTACTGGCATATTTCAATGTCAAAGTTGGCAACACTTATATTATGAAACCTTTTCTTAGCGTGCGACCTTTGTTTAATTACAGTTGCATGACCAACACTACAAAAAATAAACGGCGCCGGGACATTGCACAATCTACAATAGGCTGTCAAATAATTTTATACGTTCAAGTTTGTTTTAGAAAATCATTAGAGGACGTTCTGAAAATGATTTACAGACAGAAAATAAATAATCCCGCACATCCTACTAGTTGACTTGATAGAAGCAAATTTCTAAAAATATTTTTTTTATTTTATGTTTTAAAAAACTGATTTCAACATCATAATCATCATCAAATTTGCATTCAAAATTTTCAAATTAAAATTATCGTTATGTGTATTTTAATAAATTTATTAAAATTTAAAATGTAAATTTATGCAGATTTTAACACTGATTATAATGGTCAAGTGTGACAAAAAAATTACGATTTTTAAAATATTAAAACAAACATTATTTTGAATTTATTGAAAGGATTTTGCTGAAAAAGTTTTCCAAACCGTTATTAAAACTGATTTTTAATTTTATACAAGTTCAAACGAAACTTGTATAAATAAAGACACTAATCTTACGAATTTACTGAAAATTCAAAAAAGACCCTTGACCTGTGTCAGATTTATTTTTGTATTTTAAAAGTTAAAAATTTAGAATGCTAATTTATTTAGATTTTAACGCTGATTATGGTAGTGAAATCAGATTTTCAAAAAAGGTAGGAAAAATGTTGCTATTTATTTTTAGGATTTGAATGGTCCCGCCATTGTGAAACGGTTGAACGGATTTTACTGGATTATAAACTTGTTCGACCTATTAGAAAAATCGTGTTTTTCTAAGTTTGCAAAAAAAAGGATTAAAACTGCAAACGGGGAAGTGCTAACACACACACACACACACACACACACACACACACACACACACACACACACACACATATATATATATATATATATATATATATATATATATATATAGAGAGATAGAGAGAGAGAGAGAGAGATATAATATATAATTTAAAAAACTATATGAGTACTGTACCGTCAAAATCAGTTATCATTTAAAAGTTCCAAACCTATGTCAAAAATCTATGTTCAAAAATCATAATGTCGTTATGACATTATGAGTATAGTGGCCACTCCAATAGCTCATAATGTGCTTATACATATAGTGTGTTTAAACGTACCAGCTTTCACTCAGTACAGACCTCAATGTATAATTGTACAGAATTCTTGTACAATTCTATTTGTTATAATTATTTCAATGAACATTAAATATATTGTAATAAATAAACTTTGGTTTTTTTTTAAAAACCATCCGCTCGAGTCGCTCGACGTAATTGGCGTCGACTCATTATATATATATATAAATTTAAAAGTTCCGTGTTTGGGTCTTACCATGATATTATACAAATATAATGGCCACTTCAATAGCTCATTTTAAATGAGCTTAAACATGAGCTCATTTTTAATTACTGAGTTTGAACAGAACACACTGTACTCTCGCTAAATATTCGGTTTTTAAATACTTATATACGCGTACTGCACTCGTTTTGTCAAAACTGACTCAACCGAAAACCGAACGAATGGTACTGAACTTTTGCACCACTCTGTATAAATCCAAATAATAAAATATGGGTTATAAAATATCGTTCACGGTTTGCACAGACGACCTTGAAATATTCGGTCGTGTGAATATCGATTGTTGCAAATAGAGCTGTTAAAATGTTTGTTTGCACTTGTCGTATGCAGCCTTTGAATCAGTACAGTCTGGACGGTGGAAAACACCCTTTACCCACCCCTTTGAGACAACTACACGGATAAGCGTACATTTTATATTCATTATTATTTATCATGTTTAAATAAACTGTTTAACTTATTTTTTTAAATGCCTTAATAAATCTAACACTGAAACCTCTCACAAAGTTTTACAAACGAGTAGGCAATACAAAAAATACTACTAAAATAGTTTCATAGTTTCAGGATTTATCCATAACCTTAAATTTTAGTCTTTTCAAATTTTAATATCCTGATTTGTCTTGGGCCAATAAATGTTAACAATTTAAGTCTAAAGATAAGCTGATTTTTATAAATTATAATAAGTTAGTTTTTTATAGATTATTTTTTTTTTATTTTCGAAAATCATTATGTTGAAAAAAATACATTTTGTTTGACTCGTTGACAAGCTAATTGATAAAAATATTAAAGTTGGTTTTGTGTTAAATGAATTTTTATTCAATTTTTAAGATTGTCAACAATGGTTAACCTAACAAAAGCTAAGGCCTAACAATGATTTTATAATACTATTACGATATATGGTTAAGTACCACTAGTTTTTAGATTAATGGATTTAAAAACACGAAAATATTGATTTAACGCGATCTTCATAATTTGTTTATACTTTGTATTTGTGGTGTTTTATAGTGAATTGTGGTGTTTTAACTTGCATTTTTAATTTCACTATACGACGTATAAATAAAATATATGATCATCAAAGTGATCATTTGTAAAAAGTTAAATTTATTCACCAAATTCTGAATCTCTCTCTCTCTCTCTCTCTGTGTGTGTGTGTGTGTGTGTGTGTGTGTGTGTGTGTGTGTGTGTGTGTGTGTGTGTGTGTGTGTGTGTGTGTTTTAACACGCTCACGTTCACTGGCACAAAAACGATTTTGATAATAACTTGGCCAAGTTCGTTAACCAGCAAAATTCGTTAAAAATGGAGAATTTTCAAATCTTTAAAAATTCTTATTTTTTATCTTGAATTCTTTTTTGGAAATTTGATTTCACCATTGTAATCTGCGTTAAGACCTGTATAAATTAGCATTTCGAATTTTTTAAATCTGTTGAAAAAAAAATGACGACGTACAGATTTCATTTCTGCATTTTATAAATGCAATTTAAAAGTTAGAATGTTAATACGAGGGTTGTCCATAAAGTAAGGTTCACAAAGGCACTATAGTCGCTGCGAACGTTGTTACGTGGGATCCGGTGACCGTGGCTTGCAGCTTGGTTCCTCCACTCCCAATCCCCACTCCGCGAGCGGTCTGCGACACTCAGTCTTGGCTTGGTAGCCTATAATAATGGAATTGCTTCTTCTGTCTCCTGCCAGGTTCGAATTACGCTCTGTGATTCGTTTTTTGTGTGCAAAAAACACTGCGCCGGTGGACATTCATATCCAACTGTGTCTGCGGAGAAAAATGTATGAGCATAGAACACGTGCGCAAATGGTGCAGAGAATTAAAAAACGGACGTTCATGACGAACAGCTTTCCGGACGGCCATCTTTTTCGGACGAAACGATTGCGAAAGTGGAAGAAGCAATGTTGAATGATCGAAGGGTGATTGATCGGGAGATCTCCGAGATGATCCCTGATGTCAGCATTGATAAAATTTTGACAGACCATTTACGATATAGCAAGGTTTGTGCAAAATGGGTCCCAAGCGGCAACGGATTGATGCTACCCGCGAATTTCTTCAGGCCTACGAAACCGATGGCAAGAAATTCTTGGACGCTATTGTCTCTGGAGATTAGACCTGGATATACTATACAACACCGGAAATGAAAGAACAATCACATCAGTGGAAACATCCAGAGACGCCGATGCCGCGGAAATTCAAACAAACACTGTCTTCCGGCATGGCGAGCGTGAGCGTGTTTTGGGACAAGAAAGGATTATTTTTGTGCGAATTCATGGATACCAGCACAACAATCAATGCTGATCGTTACTGTGAGACGTTAGAGAACCTTCGCCGCGCGATTCAAAACAAGAGGAATTTGCTCACGAAGGGAGTTTTTTCCATCAAGACAACGCTCGTCCGCACACCGCCCGTGTAACAACCGATCTCATCAACCAATTTGAATGGGATACTGTCACACATTCGCCCTACAGCCGGACTTAGCCCCAAGTAACTACCATCTCTTCCCTAATTTGAATAAACACGTAGGTGGGACGCATTTCAGTACCAAAGAGAAGCTGAAAGAAAAAGTTTTAAGTGGCGGGAGAGTTTTTCGACTCAATCATACAAAACATGGTTCACCGTATGCAAAAATGAATCGATCTCAACGGCGATTAGGTCGAAAACTAAAAAAAGTGTAAGCGTTCCAAAAATGTATTATTCAATGCAAATAAACATGTTTTTCTTTGTGGAAAATTATTTGGAACCATATGTTACGGACAACCCTCGTACATTCAGATTTTAGTATTTTTTGTAACGGTGGAATCAGAGTTTCAAACAGAGCGTAAGATGAGAACTACTTTTGGCAAGTCCGCGTAACACTACAGCAAAATATCTGTTTGTTGCAGTTGTAAATATCAGTGACAATTGATAGTTTTTTATGATTCAAAATCATATTGTCAACGGATATAAGAAAATATGCCAAAATTCAGAGTTCTAAGTATTTAGGAAATTGGTTTAAATTAAACTTAAAGATTTTGATATCAGTAACAGTGATTGCATAAAAAAGAAGAGTAACCTTTCTAAGTTTCAAGGCAACTAACAGAAACTAACGATTTTAGTCAACTTTTACTAAATTTGGTCATAAGTATAAGAATTTTACAAAGGAATTCGTTTCAAATGTTATCGACCCAAAAACCAAAATTAGTCTGATTTGTTTTTAAATCGGTAAAATGCACTCAACCACAGTGAATTTTTCTTTTCAATTTTCATTGACTTAAATTATCGGAGTTTTCCGATTGTTGCAGACCTCAACTGGAGAAGTAATTTAATGTAAGAATGTTTGTGTAATATTTATGCACAATCGTTTTAAATAACTTTTTAAACAATTGTTTCTAATAGTGCTTTCGGTGAAAACTTGTTTTATTCAATTTTTTTAATAATAACAACATTTATCCCACCAAATATATTACATACATAATACAATGATAATGGTTAGTTCTGTACAAAAAGTGTTAAATAATTTTTTAACCTTTTTTAGTTTACCACTACAAAATGTCCTGATTTAAGCGGATTCTTGTGGAATGTGTAATACCTGTATTGGTAAAAAGAAATGTGTGGGGGGGCGTTCGCGCAAAGCGCAGTCACACTATGGCACACAAAGATTTGAAATTTTCTTCTGAAGGTCATCAGAAGAAGGTCGGACAACACCTCGATGCCGGATTTTAACGTGTTTAATTATATTGTTTATATTAAATAACTAGAAAATTATAATTGTTTACACAAAATTTAATTCATAGTGAAAACGTATCAATTCATTGGAAACTCCGTGCAGATACCGCTAGCTTATAATGCTTCTATGTCAGCACAGCTAGTTACAATATCTTTACCATATTTATATATTTGTTTTACAAGTGTTCATTTGTATAAGCTATAAAAAACTCAGCTTATCTTAAGAAAAAAGTAATTCTATTACTTTAATGGTTATACAAATGTATTTTGTATGTAGTCTTTTTTATAATTATTAATCATTTATGGCATTTTTTAAAAAAAATAATCAAAGTTATTTTAATATATTACGAAATATATATATATATTGATTTACTAATATTAACTGGAAGCTGCTTAAGATATTCTTCTCTCAAGAGAATAAATTATTTTCAGTAAAATATTTTACTGACTCTTTTTTTATCTCGGAGACACATGTCGGTTCTGTTTCTAGCAATGTAGTAAAGTTTGATCCTGGTTTAGCGCTTCTCTTATAAAATATTTTAAAAGCTTTAATTTATCTGATTGTAAAAACATTGCGCAATTGTTTTAATAGAAATCCTACACGTTCCAACCTTGGCCTCAAATACAGCTGATACATTATTCAGAACCGTTTTGTACGATTTTCGGTTGAGAATCCTTTTCCAGTAAACATTTACGTTATCTGTCCAGTGACACGTGACACCTACGCACGCACCTCGCGTCAGCTGACGCTAATTACAGCAAAACACACGTTTGCCATTACGTTGAAAAGTGAGGAAGATATGTCCCACATTAATAAAACACGTCAATCCGTTAACGAAACAAAAACACAACCGACACGCAACTAAATTACTTTCACGCGGTATTCAGCTTAGAAAGTTAATACTTGTCAATACAAGTCCGAATACAGGTGTTGCGGAAACCTGTATTGACAATACAATACAGGTGTTGCGGAAATGTCTAATTCACCAGCATTTTGATTACAACATTTTAAGAAATAAAGTTCATATAAACATAGATTTAAGTTTAAGTATGTAGTGCCATTTTGTGTTCTTAACAAAACTATTCATATCTTTTGAATGGCGAACAGTTAAAAGTTTTCATGCTAACTTACAGATTTTGTTATTGAGACTTAATTTAAAGATAATAATTATTCAATTTCATTTAACCATTTCAAAACATCAAATATATAAAAAAAACCAGCACGAGTATATTTTTTTCCTATTAACCACAAAGAAAATTTTATTTTTAATTTTTCTGTACGAAACATAACTACATAGTTGACAAAAAAACTAAAATCTTAATTTCCTTTTCTACCATAATTATTTAATTTAAAAAATTTTTAATTGCATGCGTTAAAATTGTAAAAATTGATCAAGTCTGAAAAAAATTTTGTTCATCGTTAAAAGATAATCGTTTTTTATATTTGATGTTAAACATTTAATTGAACTGCAGCCATTTTGTAATGATTTAGTGAAATCTAGATGAAAAGCTCATTTTAGGGCCTACATGTATAAAAATAATTATGCTGGAAAATTACTAGAACTGATTCTTTCAACACCCCTACGGCATTAAAGCCTACATAGAAACTACGTTACAAGTCACCAGACTGATAATACTGATTAATTTAACTAGCTCACTGTTATGGGTTATAATTAATTATCTTTGTGATTTATTAGATGAAGAGTATTATATAGTCTTGTAAAATCTTATTTAAAAGTCTCTATTTGGCAAGACTTTGGTTAGAAAAATATTAAATACTTCGAAAACTCAATTTATTTTAGTTCAACGTTGTTTAGTGATTGGCCTAATTAAAGTGTATAGATTTTTTTATCACAATGCTTAATTTTGAATAAAATAATTGAAGGATATTTATTCAAATTTGAGGTTAGGTCTAAGTCTTTGTTGTGACATGAAATAGGCCTATGTTTAACTGATAAACATTATTTTCTTAATACAACTTAATTTCCAAATGTTAACTATTAATATTTACGTTTGAAAAATATATTATATTTTTTATATCTTTCTAATCCGTGTTGTAAAATAATTTTACTTTCAAATCAATGTGTTCCGATTGGTTTTGTATTAAATTGTAATAAATGATGAAAACCACCCTTAAACAGTTCAGTCACACACTAATAGTAATAATCTTGTAAGACTTAATAGTTACAAATTACAGGCATATTACATATTTCAGAAAAAAAAAATTCTTGTGAACATTCAACTTTAAACATTTTTTCAACACATTATATTTTAAATTAAAACTGTAATTCAAGTTACTAGTCAATAGACTGACAATTATGTTTAATTTAAATACTACTAGTGATTCTGTTTTGTGATTTTTAGCTCTTTTTATAAAGGTTACCGTGGTTTCGAAACTTTATATTTTCATCTTCAGGCCGTACAATTTGCCAAAGAATCGTACTACAACACTACAGAATTTTGTTAAAACACGGTAGGATAAAGTTTAGTTTGGCCAAACATCACTACCGTGCTACTCTGTAATGATGTAGTCTAGATTCACTTATAAACGTTACTAGTTGACAAAACTTAGGTTAAAAAATTGTGGCTATGTTTATTGTTCTTGTTAATTTAAATTTCCTTTATTGGACCAAAAAAAGTATCGTGTTTTCTCTTTCTTATTTTAAATATGATAATTTGCTCGAAAACACGACAAACCAACATAGCCAGTTTTTAACAACATAACCTGAAACTTATAACCTATCAGCTGCTCAATGAAGTCAGCTGATTGTTACGAATTAATATAAAACACCTGATCTTTCACTGTAACATATTTATCAATATAAATTTGTGCATTCGCATTACGCAAATCTAACATCACAACCAACCCTAAAACACGATACGTGTTAAAAATTTTAAATACAACCACTACCAACCCCATTGCAACCTTATCAGGGACTAAAAAGTTTTAATTTTATAATTATAAATTTTAAACCTTCGGAGTATAATTTTGAAACACTTTTTTTCTTCACCTACAAAGTTTAACTAATTCAGTATTCAGCAGTTACTTCTAAACAATATTCATATTTCTGACACAGGCTGGAGTATAACCAGGTTATCTAGATTGTCATTAAAAATTAAAAAATGAATTTACCGCATTTTAACCTTCCGGAATGGAATTTTGGAAAACCTATTCTTCTTGTACCTTGTACCATCAATGCTTAAGATCAAACCTGTAAACCAAATTTCAACCCTGCACAGGTAATACAAGGTAAAATTTGGATCTGGAAATACGAAGTAAAATTTAAAGTTAGTTTTTATCTCATTTTAATCCCCTATGGGTAGAATGTTAAAACCGTTTCTTAGCGGACATTTAGAACCAAAGATCAACATTCGTGTCAAAGTTCAACTTTTTATATTTTTATAAAAAGTTTAAGCTTTAAGTTTAAACTTAAGTTTAAGTTTAAGCTTTATAGTTTTGGATATTTCGTGATGACTGAGTGAATAAATGAGTAGTATTTGGATTTTATTCGGTATTAATTTCAAAAATTACTTTATTTTCGGTACGTGTTGTTTAGTATCTGTTTCAGTTAAGGAGTATAAATTTATATTACAAAATCTAAGGTAAAATAATTTAACTGGTATGTATTAAACTAGTATTATTTCTGAAACAGGCGCTAAGATGAACTTAAGGGAACAATTTGGAAAATAACAGAAAGTGTCAAGGGTTTGCGCCACTTTTCTGAAACTAAAAGACAAATTTTTTATCCGTCTTTGGCACTTTTCTAATTGGCACAATTCAGAAAGTCTACTTTATTTTCAAACCTGGTGTATTTAGTCCATAGACAGTAGATTAGACACGGGGCAGGATAGGCAATTTGAGTACACATTCCTACGCATGGCATTGTTGTGAAGGAAATAAAAGAAAATATTTTTTGAATAGAAATTTTTCTGTACATTAAAAATAAGAGATTTTAAGTAAACGCGCAAAAAACATTACACAAAATTTCCTAAATTAAATTATTATTTCATCAAAAATTTACCGAACAAAATACGACCAAAACATTGGCCTAAAACTTTTGCGTTTTGCCCATGGTTTCTCGTTAACAAACTAACGATACTACACTGAAACCGATTTTAATCAATTTTTCAGGTTAAATTCATTTAAACTACAAGACCAATTAGTTTTCACTCCAGTAATTTCAGTATGTCTTACCACAATATTTGGGGTAGAAAACACGAACAAAAATTAAATTAACGTTTTTCGACTACGTTCAACCGCTAGTTTCAGAGTTTATTTTAAAAGTGCGAGAGGAAATAGTTTCGATAAAAAACGAAAATAATAAATAAATAAGTGTGAGATGCTGCGGTATCGCTGGCGTGATAGAAGCTAATTTTAAAAAGTAATATATATATATTACTATTGTATACTTCCAAATTACATTGAAAATACGAAAATGAAACCTGACGGCATTAAAATTTAATACGCTAATTTATACAGTTTTTAAATCATCCCATCGTCTGCATTAGCCCAAGTGTGCACAATAGTCAGACGTTAAACAAAAAATAAAATAAAACTGACTAAAATCCGATTATCTAAAAAAAAATTAACCAAAAAAGTTATAATTTTTTAAAATTTGGAATGACTGCTTTTTTAAAAATTGTTTAACGAACTTTACTTGAACATGCCCACGTTATTAGTGTAAAGGATTTTCGTGCTAAGTTCTAATCAAATAAGAACAAATATTGCGAACATGAGCTTGTTAAGACACACGCACATCCAACACACACACACACACACACACACACACACACACACATATATATATATATATATATATATATATATATATTAAGGCGAGAAGCACATTGAGGCTATTATCGCCGCTCTAAATGTAAGTGTGAGTGAAAAGGGTTAAAGTCGCAAGTTAGTGTTGTAAGTGTGTGTGTTAGACTCGGATACCGTGAGAGACGTTTAAATCCTCTCAATAGATGCAGCTAGTCTGCTTCCCCCTTCGAAATATATATATATATATATATATATATATATATATATATATATATATAGTCCCTTAAAAGATACGTACTAAAACGTTAAAATATTTCTTAAAATCTCGTTTTAACTTGTTATAACTCCGGACTTATTATTTTAACTTGTTCCAGAATTTGATGAATGAAACGCGCCAGCAAAGTGCGGCAGATACTTCGTGAAACTCCGCTATTACAATGCACTGAATACGGTAACAATCCCGTACACTATCTTGTCCTGGCATCGGCCAGTGAGTATATGTTACACTACAATATGCCAATGTAACACTGCCAATCGCGTGTGTGGCTGTTCCTCACTGCGGCGTGTTTTGCATTATTATTATATATATGTACACCACTTCACATCACATGACCAGGTCTACCTGTTGGCACTTGCAAATAAATTCACCGGACGGAATCGTTGTTCTACACGCGACACTGGGGCTGCGAGCCTACATTGGGCGCAAATAAGAGTTACGGTTGTCCGTTTGTTGGTCAATGTTTGTCCTTGCAGCTTTATAATTTGTTTTGGTTTTGTAGACTTGAAAATAACAGTGACAAAACGTAAGTCGTTAAGTCGTTATTATTATTTTGATCGGAAGTTTATCGGTGAGGAGAGAAAGTTTTTTTTCTGGATAAATCCAGTAAGGTCATCATCGCCGTCACGCGAAATTAAAAATAATCTAACAAAATTAAAAAAGAAATTAAGGTAATATAAAAAATAATTTATAATAATAAAAATTAATAAAACAAAACCAAATGTAATACCAGTTATAAATATATGCTTAAAACTAGTCAACAATAATATATCTTAAAAACAACAACATACTGTAAGGCTGTAAATTGGCCCTACAACAATATCAAGATAAATAAAAGAAAAAAAACGTAAACGTACCTAAAACTAATTAACAAAAAAATAATAATAATAAATACCACAAACTGTTTCAGGGCTCTAAAGGCGCCCTACAACAATAAAAAATATATAAATTAAATTTTATTTACAAAATTCAAACGATGAAGGAAGTCTAAGACTCCGTCAACGGAAACACTATCTCCCAATATCGTCTGCAAACAATTGCTCAGACCACACATATCACGAACTTTTCGGAAACCATCACAATCGAGCAATATATGTTTTATTATGAGGGTTTCTCTACAGATTTCGCATTCAGGTGGTTCCCGCCTCCCATCAGAAATCCATACGTCAGCAAGGAATGACCAACGCGAAGACGGGTAACCACCACTTCTTCCCTACGACTTGCACGTATTGACGACCTCCAAGGACGAACAGTATTTTTAATTACCCTCAGTTTGTTATTATCTGTAACTGACAACTCACTCATCCAATTCAAGAGAAGTAAATGTTTTGACAGACTTTGAAAATCCGATAGAATAACACGTTGAATGGCTGGCGGCAGTAGAGATACTTCCTTTGTCAATATCGGTTTTAGTGTCCCTAACTATACCACAATGACCAGGTAGCCAGCAAACCAACACCTCGTAGTTCAAGACGATGGATAGAACACAGAATATCCTGAAACAGAAGGTTTACCGAATACAAACCCCTGAATAGCCTGAAGTGCACTTTTCGAATCGGAACACACCAGATAATGCACACAATCGGATACAACGGTGTTCAGAGCCTTATATATAACAAACAGTTTAGCAGTAGAGACACTACAAACTGAGGGTAATCCATATTTATATATTTGACCTCTTGAGTAATATGCACAACCAGTATTGTTATCTATTTTCGAAACATCTGCGAAGATAGTCTCAGTTTATAGAAAAGAGTTAATCAGACGGTAAAATTCACGTTGATATACAACTTCAGAAATGTTGTGTTTCAAGTATATACATAGTGAGAAATCGAAGGTTGGCAGTTTTATGATTCACGGAGGTGCGTAACAAAACGACCTCTCGAACATTGGAGGAAGTACAATAAGCAAGCACTCGGAACGTTCTAATGCTTAGAGGAGCAGTGGCACGCGGACGTGCTTCATATTGTGGGAGCAAATGATTATTAAAAATAGTATTATAAGCAGAGTGCCATTGCTTACATAAAAACTGCTTTATTTAAAGATAATGTCTCCGTTGAGTGAGAGATGGTCGTGAGAATGCTCACGACGGGATGAGAAAGTAACCGAGAGGAAGAAAGAAGTCCGAATAAGAAAGGAGAATTAAGAGTCCGTTAAAAGCAACAGTTGTTGCGAGAGTTCGATCTGCAGAAAACAAAAACAGGATGACCACATCCATCGTCAGACTACGGTTGGAAAGAAAGCTTGTTATGAAATGAACAAATGACGGACACCGATTGAAGTGAAGCTTGACCTGGAGGAATCAATTCCAGAGAAAAAACTAGGTTATATTGCTGCCGAGTTAAGCCTGCAGTCTACGGTTGGGGAACAATTTGCCTAGGCGAATCAAATAACAAACAACAGTGAAAAAATGCTTGTTAAGGAAAATGAGTTATTGGAGCGGCCATCGTAGTAAGACCCGGATCCGAGACCTTGAAAAGATCGAAATTTTAACTTCTAGATAAAGTTGTTTGTGTGTGTGTGTATGTGTGTGTGTGTGTGTGTGTGTGTGCGCGTGCGTGTGTGCGTGCGCGCCCGCGCGTGTGTGTGATATAAGTTATACTCTCATATTTGCAAATGTGTTCCGATTTTATTCCAATTTGGAATAAAAATCATGGTGGATAAGTTCGTAGTTAAGCCAGAATTCGTTAAATAATTTTAATACGACGGACAATTTTTATAAATCTGATTTCACCATCGTAATCGTCATGAAAAATGTACATAAATTGAGATAAAAATTGTTAAAGTTAAAAGAAGTTGATAAACGGATTTGACACAATCAACAATTTTCACATTTTCAATGTAACCTTAAAGTTTAAAACACTGATTAAAACAGATTTTAATGCTGAAAGTGAATCTAAGATGAAAAAAATAATGTTCGAATTTTATAAACTCTCGCCCGTAGAAATAATACGTTTCTTCAAATAAAATCGGTATTACTCTTTGGACATGAGCTTATAAAGAATACAAAGCAAAACAAAACAATAATTAGAAAAGTACTAAACAGTTTGGATATCACCGATGTATAAGTGATCTAAATGAAATGATTGTTAGAATTTACAGTAATAATTATGGAAAAACAGTTTTCCCATTACTAAAATTAAATTATTTTTTATTTAAATGCATAAATTCGAAATAATAAAATGATCGAGGAAGCTAAATTCTTAATTAATTCTTGATCCAAATTTCAACAAAATTCAATTTGTACACTGCGAGACAATTCAACGAGACAGCTGCGTGCTGCGATTCCTAAAACCAACATAGGATAGAACATAAGTGTTATTTAAATCAAATCCTATCGTATAGTCTGTACAAATATGCTGTATTATTAATATTTGACAAAAATCTGTATTAACATCAAGTGTCATCCACTACAAGTTTCAAAAATGTATTTGAACTTAACGGGGTGAATAGAAAGTATTTTATTAACGATTGAAAATTTGAACAAGATATATAATAAATATATTATAGATAGAGTGTGAACTAATTGTAAAAATTGAATGAACGAATGTTTATCGGTTACAAATACACTGCGACCTTGATAGATTTATATGCCACCCTTCCTATATTCCTGAGACTCTTAGTTACACAATGTACTCAAATCTTAGCCTCTTTACGAAGTCAAGTTTTAGAGGATTTAACTTCCTAAAGCACTAGGTAGTTTGTACTTCGTCTAACGACATCTAAATATACTTAACTTGGTTCTAATAGTCCAAACTACTTTCCCGTATGTGACAGCTTGTCATCGTGTATATCCATCTGAGAATTCGGCGATGGCATATCCATGTTTTCCCCGCTATTTGCTGCACACCATTAGAGCCGAGTTCGCTAAATTGACAGTGGCTTCGATCTGTCTTGTCCATTGAAGTTTTTTTTATGGGAATTAAACGTTTCGATAAAAAAAAAAAAAAAAAAAAAGAAAAATCAATGCTGTCAGACAATTGAGCAGATATTTATAGTTTCCACACACCAAATACGTTCAGAATAGCTGTAGAATACGTTAAAATGTTAAATTTTTTCTTCTAATAATGCTCAAACAGTTATTATTAAATTTATTTCAGTTTATTATCGGAAAAAAAATAATGTTCTTTTGGATTTATTCAAAGCCATCAATTTCTTTTAATTTTAGTTTCAGCACTCTGACTTAACTAAGAATTTGTTCGAAATTTTAGAATAATTTTAAAACAATTTTAATGAATAAAAAATCAAAATATATTTATTTTCTTTCAAGGGCTCGGTGGTCGATGTGGCAAAGGCACATGTAACTCTGCTGCTTCTCCGACTTGCGCATCACAAGGTTGTGTGTTCGAGGCGCAGTTACTGCCGTTGTTTTACTATTATCGTTAACGCTGATCCTTCGCCCTAACTGGAATTAAACTTACCCAGTTTGGTGTGGGTTTTAAGAAAAACGTTTAGTATTTTACTATATTAAATTTTCAGGCATATTATAGAAAACATTTCACAATATTTTTATTACTAAACTTATTAAAATAAATTTATAAGGAAAAGTATTGTCAAAAACAGGCGATACTGTCATTATTTTTAATAAATTTAAATTAAAAACTTTGAAGAGCTTTTGTTCAAATATATATATATATATATATATATATATATATATATATATATATTGTGTATTTAACGTCCGACTATTGTGCACAATTGAGCTAATGCAGACGATGATTTATAGCGTACGAAAATGCCAAGCCCTCGCCGGGAATCGAACCCGGGTCCTCGGGGTGAAAGCCTAGTACGCTGTCCACTAGGCCACCGAGGCGGCTGTTCAAATATATATATATATATATATATATATATATATATATATATATATATTGAACAAATATATATATATGAACTTTTGATAGAAGACAGGAGGGAGAAGATAAGAATGTTGGACTTAGTTGGCGTGAAAGAAGTAAAGTTTTGAAATTTCTGTATAAAAAAAAATATTTCCCAATCTAAACAATTTCAGCGATGAATTATGAATCAAAGTAAAACAAATTTATCAAGCAGCCCTAAGTGAATGGGCTTTCATGTTTAGGTTTCGTGTGGCCTTGAACGTAAGGAGCTCTCAACATCCGGCAGCCAATGCTGAGCGTAACACGCAACCCCTAAATAAAGCACTCCATGCTAATACAACACAACTACCCGGGAGGCTCAAGGGTGATTTTAATTTTTTACCTTGGCTAGCTGATTTGCATCGGAAGTATTGTGGTACATAGGTGAGATTAAAATAATTACTGCACGCAACTGTCTCGCCGACGTGATGGTAGACAAATTTACAAAAACTTAACACTGTTATAAATATTACATAAATAACGCTTTAAAATGAGAATATTTTTTTATTTTTAATAATACTAATAGCAGTCTTATAGGGTCCGGCAGAGAGGTATGATGTTTTTAAAATGGCTGATACGGGCGCATGGATGGTCATATTTTTTCCGGAATGGTTAATATCTACTTGTCAACAGTTGCCATTTCGGTAACAATAGACAGCCTTGGAAATCTTAAGAAAAATTATAGGAACAAAATTTCAGGATAATAAGGTAGTATATATAAGAAATGAAGCTCTCTACAAGAAAATAGAAAAACTGTCAGATACTATGAGAAAAAGGAGAATAAATTTTTACGGCCATCTTCTTAGAATGAACTCTAATAGATTAACGAAACAAGTGTTTGATTTTTTCCATAATCGTAAAACAAAACCGAACTGGTTTAAAGAAATTGAAAAAGACCTAATAGAATTAAAAATTACAGAAAATTCACTGCTTGACCAAACTGCTAAGATAATTACCAAAGACGAAAGAATAAGATTCCAAGATAAAACTAAAATAAAACCTAAACCTATCATTTCAGAAGAAGAGAGGAAAAGGAGATCAGAAAGAATGAAGAGCTACTGGGAACAAAGAAAAGTACAGCGCGCAAGAAATGATTAATTCAGCGTACCCCAAAGGGGGTGAAACGAAAAGAAGAAGACAGCCTTGGTCTGCAGCACATCGTGTATTTCTATACAGGCCGTTCTGTGTTGCGCACGCAGCGACGATTTCGAAACTATTTTACTAATGATGGTCGTGTTCGACAAGGACATTCATTATGAAGTGGGTGAATAATTTTTAAAGAACAGGATCTTTAAAACCGGGGACCGCACGGGGGCGTGATAGAACCTGCATTAGTGGGCCTTATTTTTTTCATAAAAACGACTGTTAACACAGATCGTTATGTTACCATGTTGCGGGATTATTTCCTGCCCGAATTAACAAGACGCATCAAACTCAACACAGTTTCGTTTCAACAAAATGGTGTAACTTGCGGTACATCTAGAGAAACAATTACTTTTTTTAAGACATTATTTCCCAGGACGCCTGATTTCATTGCGTGGTGATATCGAATTGCCACCTCGGACACCGTACCTGTGACTACGTTTTATGGGGCTACCTACAAGCACAAATTTACATTAACAAACCACGTTCGCTTGAAGAGCTTTCCGAAAACATAACTCAAGAAATTCAAATTCAAAGGATTCCACGTGCCACGCTTGAAAGGACTATGGACAATTTCACCACCCGTCTACAAGAATGCTTCGACAAAAATGGACGCCACCTAAGTGATGTGATTTTTCGACGTTGTTTGTTTTAAAAAAATGTATTTTTTGCAAATGGCAATGTACCAGTTATGTATAAAACCAATAAATTTTAAAATTGATTCGAAATGAAATATGTGACAGTCATTTCAAAAACATCATACGTCTCTGATGGACCCAATATTTGCTACAAAATTAAAACCTTTATTTTTTTATAATTTAAAAATATACCCCATACTTTTCCCCAAAGTTTCCCCATAAACGTGAAATTTTACTATTCTGTGAAGACAAACTTCCAATCTGGCAACACTGCATCTACTGTAATATAGAAACATACGCTAAAATCTAATTTGCAACGAAAAAATTGTAAAGCTTGTGTTGGAGATAATATTTGTCTAAACAACTGACTCTGCATCAAAGCTGTTACTTCCATAACACTGTTCTAACTGACGCTATGTTCTGTGCCATGGATTACAATGAAAATAAATAACTACAAACAAGTGATAAGTAATTGTACTTCAGGTGTTATTGAAAGAACGGTACTAGTGCAGTATAGCGTCACCACCGTTATCCGAGAATTTCTTTTCAAAATGTACGTTATTCCGTATTTTTATGGAGACTCAAAAGCAGTAGCGATTTTTTTGAATATTGCTAATTGTGTGGAATAAGATAGCGATTTCGAAAATTGATTTTTTGCGTGAAATATTATATTTATATCAGATAACCTTAAGATTTATCATTGCATGGTACAAAAATATTATATAAACTATACTTTAGCATTTGTATAGTCACTATTTATAACACTCCGGTAGCAATTTCATTAAGTTTTTAAAAATATTTTTGACAAAAAATTTTGTTTACATTGTTCCCTTTCTATTCCTATAGAAAGTATATAGTATATAGTATATAGAAAAATATAGTATATTGTTTGTTCCCTTTCTTATTCCTGTTACATCATTAAACTAAATAAGTATTTATTGCAGTGCAGTTAGCATGTTTGCCACCAGACGCAGCACTGAAGCGCAACCGGAAATCAAGATTTGTATTTCACGTTTTTAAACGTAAACTGAAAATATGCAATACACATAAAAAACCGTGTTAGTTAGGTTCATAAGTATTTTTAAAAAAGTGTCTGTTGTTTTCAATTGTTAATAACACGCATTTAATTAATCGTTTTTGCGATAAAAAAACACGTTACCTACTTTCGCGCGATTCTGATTTTGAGGTTATGCGGGTCACTTTTATTCCGATTTTTTTCAAACTTCCCGTAGTTTCCACACTTTTATATTTTGTGTTGTTACTAATGGGCATGTAACAAAACGTTTTAGTTACGTACTTAAGTATTTTCTTTAAACGTTTCAATTGTTTTCATTAAAAATGTATTAATTATGAAACACGTAATCGGTTGGCGTCAAAAGGAATGAATTGCGAAACAAGATGGCCTCTGAAATAAATCGTGAATACACCTTAAAATGAAAAAAGGATTTAGAAATTTTACTAAAATAAAAATAACATTTAACAAAATTACAAAATATTTACTAAAAATAAAAACGTATAGTTTATATAATATTTTTGCACCATGCAGTGTTAAATAGTTTTATCTGATATAAATCTAATATTTCACTCAATGAAAGCAATTTTCGAAATCCCTATTTTATTCCAAAAATCGCTAAGGTGGACATTTTTAAGTCTCCTTTCACCATATTTTTTTATTTAAAAAATATTTTTTTTTAAACTGTGGTAACGCTATCCACCACAATTCAAACAACTAAAGTGACTATTGTAACTAACGTTATTCATTGTAATTAACAATTAATATAACTGAAATGATTATAGACGGAAACGATTCTTCTTTTAAGAAGGTCTAAGGCCGTAAGAGGGCGGTTCCACTAATAAATATTTATTTCCCTTAATAAAACATCTAACATTTATTTACCTAAATTAGTCTAAAACACTTATGACTTTCCTGTGTAAAAGTAAGTATTGAATAATTTATTGCTGTTTGTGTCACGTGATCGGCCGCGGGAAATATTAACGTATGCAAATCGCGCCGCACAGCGGTATACCGCACGCAATAATCGATTGCGCCTTACTATTTACGCATTTTTTACTGCACGCAGCAGTTGCGTGCGGTAATGTGGTTAAAACTGCAAACTTAATCGTATAACGTAAAGATCCAATGGTGTAAAATTTTATAATTTAAATCGCAATACAACACTTTGTTCGGTGGGAATCTTAAAATACTAATTTTCAAGTACAATTCAATGAAAAATAATTCTTGAAAACGTTACACAAACTTCCTCACAGATTCATTTAAAAGCTTTAAAATGTAACTCATAGAAATATAAAAAATGTTTATTGGGAACTGTATCCTACAAATTGTAGTTCAAGGACGACTATAAACAAAAGTAATTGATTTTTTAATTTTTTGTTGAGGCTATTATCGCCTCCCTAAGCATAAGTATGAGTGTAAATTGTTAAAGTCGTTAATGTAATGCTGAAAGTATAAGTGTGTGTTAGACTCGGGTACCGCGAGGGATGTCTAAATCCAGCTAGTCTGCACCCACCTGCGAGGCGCACGGCTGTCTGACTGACGTGATTGTAGCTAATTTTTAAAACTTTTCTTTTTACTTTTCAAAGTATAATTTCACCATTATAACGAACGTTAAAATTTACATAAATTATTATTTTAAAGAAAAGTAGACCTCCACGACAGCGCTCGTAACGTTTTCAGCCATTAACCGTAATATTTACGAAAAATATTACTGAACCAACTTTATTGGACATTTTATGCTCTTTATCCACGAAGCGGTCAAAATTATGATAGGTCTTGCCGTTCAGCCAAGAATACAGGAAATAATCAGTAACTACACTTTCAACGCTAAATCAGATGCCGCCACCTTGAAACGGAAGCAGGAAAACGTATTACACATACATAATTGGGTTTTATACAAGGTACACTCGTGCTGAATTTCAAAGCAATCGGTTAATGGGTTAAGCCAAAACTGCGTACACTCGTCATTACTGAATAAGAGGCCTCCATCTTGAGGTGTGAAAAATCGTATACATACGTCAATTGAACTTTATTCAAGGTACCTTCGTATCAAATTTCAAAAAAATCGGTCTTAATGTTTGGCTAAAAGTGCCTACACTCGTTGTAAATTAGAGTCCGCCATCTTTAAACAGAAGTAAATGGGGGGATAATCTTACACATGCATCGTTTGGGCTTTATACGACGTATTTTTATATCGAATTTGAAAACAATCGGTTGATGCGTTTAGCCAAAACTGCGTAACAAACACTCAAACCAAAATCCGAACGGTCAATTATCATTTTTAAATTTTCAAATTGCATTGGGATAACGCAAATGAATTCTAAATGCCGTAAGTTTTATTCTCACATTATCAATAGAATTTGAAAACTGAAAATGCTAATATTTAGGCAGATTTTAACGCTGCCTATTCATATTATAGTGAGTATTCATAATATTCATCACTGTAGCGAAATAATATTCTCAAACAATGGTGAGATAAAAATGTATGTTCTTCTTAAAGATTTGAAAAGAACGCTATTTTTAAAATTGTTAAACGAATTTGCTGACAAAATAGTGCAAGCTGTAACTAAAATCGATTTTTGTGTCAGGTTTGAATTGTATATGACCAAAATTTCGAGCGTTAGAGCATGCGCAAGCACTGATAGCTATCGTGAATACCCTTTTCCTCCCCTCTTGCCCCACAAGACAATGATGTCTGATTCATATAATAGTGGGCACTCCAGTACCTACTCAATCTTTTGTTATGGTATTACTTTTTGTTAATACAACTTTAAAATTTGAATTATACACTTTTTTATATAAAATTTATACAAAATACGCGGTAAATACAACTACTTAACAATTTTAATAAATTTAAAAGAATAATTTTACAGTGTTAAGACTGTTATTCACAAGCCCGACTATTATTCCATAGGAACATTTAAAATATCAGCTAATCTAACTTAAACATTTTGACCTTTTCTAAAAAAATGAAATCTTGTAAATATTGTAAATAGTTCTTGTTAAACGACGAATCTACTTTTTAAAAAAGTCTTACTATTGTCTGAAGCTTGCAAAACAAGTTTCAGGCCTAATTAATAACCTGCAAAACGCAAGGAAAAAGTTTGTTTTTATTTTTCTTTTATTTATAAACAATCACACAAAAAAGTGAGTAAAAATTTAAACAAAATATTTATTAAACAAACAAGTTTTAATTTTTCTAATTATTCATCTTTCACGGTAATACTCTTTCACGGCATTTGGACTCATTTTTCTTGGAATTTCTTGTATTTACTAATAATACATTCAGAACAAAATGTCATCAAAAAAAAATTATGTTTGGCACTTATGAGTAGTGCCAAGTATTTGAAAATATTTGAATTGATGTTTTTAAAAAATTACACAATTCAAGTAAAACTTATTTTTTTATTTAATATTTTATCTTAATAATTTAACTATGCAAAAAATGCAGGCAGTCACGGTAATACTGATAGAAATTACTACTTTTGCTATGCCTGACTGTACTTTTTCAATGCTATAATTTAATTATTTTTTTAAATTTAGATGCATGCATGAAGGGTTTTTGTAGCCTAAGTATAATAATAAATATAATATTTGTGATTCTGGGTTAAAAAATTAGTTTAGATCATGTTCATTAAATAATTTAACTACACGAATTTAGAAAATATACATTTTTAAAAATAACAAAAATAATAAACATAACCTCAATTGAAATAACATGAAAGCAACAGCTATTGTGTGCGAAATCAGATGTTTAAAATGTTCATGTATATATATATATATATATCTATATTATAAAAACTATTATATATATGCTGTGAGGTATTCGTTACGGAATTAAGCTTGACGCAAAAGCAAATATTTTATATCTGTCCATAAAAGTTTTAATTTCAAAAATATAACAAATTATAATAATACAATAGTGAGATTGTGCCTCACCCCTGTGAGGGATGGGGTGCTATTTCTTGTATTTTGAAAGCCTGCGCGAGCTGTTGTCCCTGCGCGTGTGAGAGTTAAGGATCTGTTAATCAGATACACGCTATCCGGGCTCGACCAATCTATATGGGCTTATGTTCTTCTTGCATGTTTAGATTTCAAATTAGGCACTTGAGAACCACACTCGAAAAGTTGTGTATTGTTTTATAAGCATAAATGATGGTAAATGTCCAAAAAATTAAACATAATAAGCTTTTTGATTCCTTAAAAATACGATTTAATAAATTATCTTTAAAACTGAAAATAAACCTAATTTGATTCATCAGATTTCGATAAAATTTAAGTTAAATGTGAAGATATTAATTATTCAATTCAGTACAGACATTTTAAAATAAATAAATTTGCAGTTTGGTTTTAAATAAAAAACCTTAATTTAAATTTCTGCAATTTTTATTTTTAAATTTGTATAACTGAATTGAGTTATTATTTTTCGTCGCCAATTTGAACAAAATTTTACCCAAAAATTATTAACCGATTTTGGAATCAGGCCGATTTTTTTTTAAAAGCTTTTGAAGAGAATTTTTCAGAATGAAATTAATTAAGAGAAAGTTTGTGTAATGTTTTTGCATTATTATTTATTTTTGAACGTGAAAATGTTATTTCCAAGTAAGGCAGTTGATTATTATGAAATACATACAATTTATTTTAATAGGTCTATTCAATATTCGTTTTAATGACATTAAAATATTAATTACTAGTAGCATGTTGGGGTGAATAGCTCTTATATGTATTTGTTAATAATAATAGAAAACATTTACCAATACTAACAACAGAGAAGGTGTAAATACACAATTAATTATTACTGTAAATAACACGCAAACCAGCTGTTATTCATATAATGATATTAAACCCAGCTGATCATTACGTTCAACCCTTATAGAAACTTCCACCCTTTACAGCTTTTCCTAAAGGTTTAATTTTATTTTCACCCAAATTCGAGATTAGGACCTTTAAATTAAGCATTCAGCCATGACTATATTGTTTTCCAATTTGTTCTTACAGAACTAACTTAAGTATTATATTTAGTATCGAGAAACGTTGGTTTTAAAGAAGTATTATTTGTTTTTAAAAACAATATCCACGTTGTTTTTTGCTTCACATTTTTTTTTAACTTCCGACTATTGTGCACACTTGAGCTAATGCAGACGATGGGATGATTTATAGCGTATGAAAATCCCAAGCCCTAGCCGGGAATCGAACCCGGATCCTCGGGATGAAAGCCCAGTACGCTATCAACTAGACCACCGAGGCGGCTTACAAAATAGAGTTTACAACAAAATTTAAAACTTTTGTTTTCTAAATGGTTTCAGATTTTGTTCCCTTATTCAACGATTCTGTATCTTGTATCGTCTGCATTTATATTGAAATGCCGCCTCGGTGGCCCAGTAGTGGATAGCGTACTAGGCTTTCACCCCGAGGACCCGGGTTCGATTCCCGACGAGGGCTTGGCATTTTTCATACGCTAAATCATCCCATCGCCTGCATTAGCCCAAGTGTGCACAATAGCCAGACTTTTAAAAAAAAAAAAAAAAAAAAAAAATTATATTGAAATTTGTTGAAAAAATAATTAATATTGAAAAGAACAGTCCATAATTTTTTTACAAAACTTAAGTTTTTAATATTTATTTAATAATCCAAAAAACAAGATCTATGTTAAATTTAGTTATTATTCAAAGAATTTTAAATAAAAGTTTGACTTAAACATTGTTTATTTTGAAATTCTTCTTAATATAACATTACGAAAAATATAATTGTACTTAGTTAATTTTAGCTTCAATAAAATAGTAAATCAATAAAGTAATTTATTGTATCGTACGGCAATAAATTTAACCCATTTTTTATAAATTTATAAACAATTCATTCTAGTGACGATTCTAAATTTTAATTAACGTTAGATTTTGTTCTTAGATTTTAGCTTTTTAACACTTAAATAATTTAAAAAATACTTGGGTGATATAAAAATTCCGTGATTCAACCAAAAATAAAAATCATGTATCATGTTTTTGCTTTCTTTTTTATTTTAATTACGATAATTTGTTTGAAAACACAACAAACTAACATAGCTAGTTTTTAACAACCTAACCTGAAACTTATTATGTCCTATCAGCTGTTCAATGAAATCAGATAGTATTTAGGATTTAATATAAAACAACTGTTCTTTTAATATAACTAACAAAATTAAATTAACAATTCATTTAAAATAATTAAATGACTTCTTCGTAGTTTCGTTAGTGTAGTGGTTATCGCGTGTGCCTCTCTCGCGAAGTCCCGGTTCGATCACGGGCGGAATCAGTAATTTTTAATTCCTCGCAGTAACATGTTCCTCGCATCACGCGTCCCGCAAAATCCAACATCACATGATACATATTAAAAATAATGCTCATTCAAACGTGTTAACTTTTCTGGTTTCGTACTCAGAATAAAAAAGCGAGATTTTTTTGTAACTTTCCGGTTTAGCGTAAAAACGCTAGAGGAACGCCAAAAAAACTTACTTAGGAAACCCTTCAATTCATCTCAATGTCTTTGATATTAGGCCTGACTAATCAATAAAAACACAATCGATACAATGCTATGTATTTCGGTTAATTGGCTGATTTTTTCAAATAGATTAGCTTTATTGTTTGGAATGGATAAAGAGCCGGAAGTATCGATTGTCAGGCCTATCGATAAAAGCAACTTTCGCTGCGAGGTTTCAGTTGACATTGAAGAAACAATATTCAAAGTCCATTATTCTCTTTAATGTGTTTTAATACGTAGTTGCGAGTTGATTATTATTTTATGTATGTACATAAATTTTTATTACTTTACGTAACATATGTATATTACATTTTATTACTACACTATTTATTCTAATAACCAGCTGACGTGATGGAATAGAATTTCCAAAAAAAAAAAAATAAAGTAATACCACATAAACGAAATTTTCATAATTTCACTTTTTATATTTTACAATAAAAGTGCGAAAACAGGTATTTATTTTTTTAATAGCATTTTGTAAAATATACATATTCCATAATTCCATGGAATAATTATGTAATAAATATTATGTAAATATTATTATTATGTATTATTATGTAATAAATTACATATTCCATAATGTAATTTTGTAAAATATACATATTTAATAATGATTTTAGAAATATTAATCATTATTAAACCTATTAATCAAATTCATGTTGTTCATGTTTTTAGTTACTGTGAACATGTACAACTAAGCAAAGAAATAATTTATATCGTGATTTAAATCTTGCTTCTCTGTGTTTGTCGTATTTATTTTTTCTTTAAAAGTAACGTAGCTTTATAGAAATCGTTAGTGACTTTTAGCGAAAATTCTGTTTTGTGTCTTAAAGCTAAATCTTTTTTACACTCATTTCATTAAACCTTAAATCTGAAATTTACGGTTGCAGTTTTCTACAAATTTTTCAAAAATATGAAACGATTAATTTTATAAAATTATTTTGAATATTATATTCGATGAAGATCATATCATACCAATTCTAATGGCCGTATGTTGTTTTACCTTTGGATAAATTATTATTTTTCCAACAAAGTGTCTATCTACGCTATGAAGGTTTTTATCGACCAGTAAACACAAAGAAAGAAATGAGGACATTTACAAGTGGGTCAAGTTTGTATTAATGAAATAGTGTATATAATCTATGTAATATTATAAAACTTGAGAAATCGCTGTCCACTTCGTGAACTTACTGCATTTCCATTGTCGTTGCATTTGATTGTCGTTGCATTTGAAATGAAAATAAACTTTTTCACTGACAAACAACAATGAAATATGTAATTGATAGAACAAATATATTTAATGTGAACACATTTTTCTGTCAATTCTAGCGCTGCCTTTCCACTTTATGGCACGTTTCAAAATAACTATTTTCAACAACTCGGTATACTGGTGATCCAGTGGCGGCCTCTCCTATTTCCCTACTCAGCTCATTCTTCTAATTGGCTTACATCTATTGTTAGGAAGTTCTACTATCTGCATGTAAGGACCCAGCTCCTGTTCTTCCACTGTTCTGAACGATAACTTCACATGCTCTCACATAACCGCTTCAAAACTTTATAAAAAAACTTTCCATTAATAGTTTTTACCAAGTGGACACACTTTTTATAGATATAAAAGAAACAATCAATATGGACTTCACGTTGCCGCAAACTTGATGTGCTTTTTGAAGATGGCGACTTCCACTGCGACGACTGCTGCTTAGTCTCATTGTTATACGTAAACCGTTGTCTTATTACCGGTTACGACATTGGAGACCAAATTTGGGGTCATCTCTTGCTGCAATTTTCAATTCAGTGCAGACTGCTCAGCAGTCTCAGTACAAAGTTTGCAGCAATGCGTCTCATGCCCAAATTTTCTTCCATGGACACGTTCGACATTCCTACGATTGCACAAACATCATGGATTGTTCGTCTACGATCTGCAACAATAGCCTATCGCACTTCGCGTTGTTTTCCGGTGTTGTGCTTGTCGATGGTCGTCCTGAACGCTCTTCGTCGTCGTCAGACGTTCGTGAGTCCTTGAATAGTTTATACTACAAAAAGTTCTACTTTGACTAATATCATTATCACCAAAAGCTTCCACAAGCATGCTATAGGTTTCTGCAGCAGGTTTGTTAAGCTTGAAGCAAAATTTGATGCAGGTTACTTGCTTCTTAAAATTTGTCATTTACACAAGTTCAAAAATCGTTGCAACCTAAAACACAACTAATATAATAATAATAATAATAATATCGGTTAAAACGTACAGCGACATTGTCCGATGCCCAGATTCCACTCTTTCCGATCTTCCCATTGTCCGATTTGTAAATTTCGATCATAGCTTTACGGATTCCTTCCATCCAGCTCTTTCTTGGTCTTCCTCTTGCGCTTTTTAAGATCGGCACCCACTCCATTGCTTGTTTCGGCAGTCGCGCTTGGCTCATCCGTTGGACATGACCGTACCACATTAACTGACTCCTTTCAATATCCTTTATAATCATATCCTCTATTCCCATCTGTTGACGAATTACCTCATTTCTTATTCCTTGGACTCTTGATATCCTAACAGATCTTCTCAACCATCCATTTCTACAGCCTCTATCCTTTTCTTGGTTTTTTCTTTAATTCTCCACGTCTCAGCTTCATACATTAAAAAAATCTTAATAATCGCATTATATATATTGAGCTTTTGTGATATTATATTCTTACTCCATAATACGCCGTTAGGTTATGTTATGTTAGGTTAGGTTAGGTATATAGGTTAGGTTATGTGGGAATATGGTACCTTCTTGTTATCGGTAATTGTTCACTAGCCGGCAGCCACGAGTAACGTTTCCCATACTGAGATTTATTGTTTACTTTTGTTTCCCAACAACAGCTTGACACGTTCAAAGAGCCGGATCAACAATATAAGGAAACAAAAGATACTGCTAGGCTTATAAACAGAGCAAACAAAGTAGAGGTTAGGATTGGCCAGTTGCAATCAGTAGCGATCGCATCGTGCAAAATTTACGGTGAAACATTTTTCTGAAAATAAAAACTTTTACGAAATTTCCCTTACGATTGCAGAGTTTTACCATGTTCAAAATATGTTTGGAATGCTAAAATATGTCTGTTATGATTTGTTTGATGTTCAGAGATGTGTTGTTTAGTTTTGCTTGCGAACAACAGATTTACATGTTCAAAGTGTCAACAAGGTAAGAAAAGAAAAAGCTTAAACTTAAATAAGAAGATTAAAAAGTACACATGTTAAACTCGGCAGTTACCGAAAGAAGCGAAGCTTTTCTTAACGATATCTTTGCTGATTATATAATTAATTACTTTGAAGTTATGTTTAAAAATATGTTATTTTTTTAAAATAAATAAATACTTTAAACTAGCTTAGATATTATTTACTGCAATTATAGTAAAAGATCGGTTGTTTTATATTAATTCGTAACGATCAGCTGATTTCATTGAACAGCTGATAGGCTATAATAAGTTTCAGGTTATGTTTTTAAAAAATAGCAATATTAACAACAATTATTATAAACGTTTATATTAATTTCGAATTATAAACGGTTACAACGTGCACGTGTTTTTCAACTAAAGCATACCGAAACAAAAGCAACACAACGTTTTCATATAATACGCGGGTACTGTTATCGAAAAGCAGGAAGAAAAAGAAAGAGACAACATTCGTTTGCTCGTTCGTTCCATATTTCCGTTACATACTTCCGTTCGGCATACTTTTTTCTATTCACTCCTTTTGCCAAAACCTAACATTACAAGCTTTGCTTCAACAAACTTTTCTATCGAATAATTAAATAAAAAAGTTTTTCTAATGTGTTTACACATTTTTTAAAATACGTATCTTACGCGATATTAACTAATCGCGCTTTAACTAAAGGACGTTTTATCCATAACGTCCTTGACAGTTATACTTTAAATTTTACCCGGTGTCAGCGTGTAGATAAAATTTCATTTTGAAAGCCTTTCATTGTTGTTAAAAAACCTTGAATGAACGAGCCTAATTAGATGATTTTGTATTCTACAACGTTTTGTGACAAATAGGCTCCCTGTGGGAAACACTCACGCACCGCCACACAAGGACAAGCTTCCTTATATTATTGTAGATCAAGGACAAACACGGGATCATTAAGGCCAAACGCAATTCATTTAGAACTAATTGTCGAGTCTAGTGGAACAGGTCACGTAGGAATTATGTTGCATTGTCTGACAATTGATATTCTATAATATTTTACAAGTTGTTAAATACAATTGAATAAATGGTAGCAAAAATTTCGATTTTTCGTCTGATTACAATGAATACAACTGAGCCTACTTTAACAAATTTATTTGGAACTCTAGCAATCATTCACACAAAGAAAGATGTTCAATGTTTTACAGTAATTTATTACTTCAAAGGAAAGTGTAAGCGTTTGGTTTTATAAATTCATTGCTGGTTATAAATAAAACATCTCTAGTATAATTCGTGTATAGCGTGACCCACTCGAGTATTGCAGACAGAATATCAGCTGTTTTAATAAAGGACGAGTATCCTTGGGCAGGTGTAACAGCAAGGTTGCCAACGTTATAAATAAAAATTTGATCATATGCAGTATTAGGCAACTGTACTGTGTTTTTAAAGTACTTTCATTGGAAAGGTTATCATGGTGAGACCTAAATCCGGGATATACAAATGAGTGACGATCTTGACTTTCAATACAAGCTTCTCTAGTCGGCTTTTATTCTTGGCAATCAATTTTATTAAAAGTCAAATTTAAATAAATTCTTTACCCATTTAAATCCGGTTCAACCACTACAAAAGAACGCCTTTTGAAAATCTCTCAAATTTATTACTTACTTTTTTGAAAAATCTGATTTCCTCTGCTTTAAAACGTACTGTATTTGATATTTTAACGTTCGACTGATTTCCATTTAAAATACAATAATGAATATAAAGATGGCAGTGATAAAATTACTTCCTCTCATATCCATGATGGCAACCTATTAGTCCTTCAAAATAATATTTACTATAAATACCGGCCCGGAAACAAGCTTACAAAATTTAAAATTCTCTATATATCGGTGCAAAGTATGGGGGGTCTTAAAAAATGTATCTTGAAAATTTCAAAGAGTCTTCAAGTTTTAAAAATGGAGGTTTGTATTTCTGCTCGTCTGACTAAATTAGAAGCCAAAAAGAATATAGACTGCAGGATAATAAAGTCTGCATATCCTCAAACATATGATTATGCTAGAATCACAGAAAAGATTATAGATCCGATTCTAATGATGGGAACTGATCAGATGGTCAACACATGGTTTCTAGTCACTTTGATGTCAAGATGATATTTGGGGAGGAAGATCGTGTGTTGGAAAATCTGGAGACATAATATGGTATACAGATGGCTCCAAGATAAAGAGAGACACTGGTGCTGGTGTTCCGCCTAAGACCAAGGGGAAAACAGGTTGTAACCCTGGAACAGTGTGCAATATTATTCCAGGCTGAAGTAATGGCCATTAATGACTGTTCGGGAAAATTTTAAACGGAGCTTCCAGGAGGCACGTATTCATACTTACGCCGATAGTCAAGCAGCAGTCAAAGCACTTGCGTGTCCTAAAATTCAGTCCAAGCTGATCTGGAAAAGTTATGAACAGAACTTTCATGGGACTATTCTATAAAAGTTCACGAAAAGCTAAATCCCCTCAAATCATTAAATTTGTTTATCTGATATATAGTACTTTGATTTGATTTTAAAGCTGCTTATGTCAAATAAAAGTGATGAACATTATGACGCATTACATTTTTACTAGCCAATTCCATTTAAGAAAATAAGTTATTTGAGCTGCCATCATGATACGATTCAGACCCGAGACCTTGATATGAGCGCCAATCATTTCTTGATATGATATGACTTCTTCATCACTTCTTCAGGAGTCGCTAAATTTATAGGCCTATATATTAGCACGCCCACGTTGGCAATTTCGACCCTATTTGATTCAAACTAGGCACATTTAGGCTAACAGTTTCAAAATGGCGGTCATTTAAAATACTTAAAAAATCTTAACTTTTTTTCCAAAAATTGTTTTGAAAATCCCACTTCACTATCATAATCAATGTTAAAAAGCGCGTTCATTAGGATTTCGAATTCTCAAAATCATTTGAAAAGTACGAAATTGAATTTGACGGCGGTCAGGGTTCATTTTTATATTTTCGAAATAATTTTGGAAGTTTAAAATTCTACTATATGCAGGTTTGATGCTGATTAAGATGATGAAATCAGAATTTCGAAATGGATATGACGAAGACAAATATTTTTGGAAATTCGCTTCTATCATGTCAGCGAAACAACTGCGTGCCGCGTTAATTTTTCCCTATCGCTTTGGCAACGGATTCAAATATGGGAAAGTTTGTGCAAAATTAATGTACGTCTGCTATTGACGTGAATACTTCCAAACATGCTTTATCTTAACAGTTTTAGCGTATAGTCGCTATAAATATGACTATAGATCTTGATACATGATTGCAGTTCATCCTGGACGTATTTATTGAGTTTAAAATTTATTAACCGTCCTAGAGGGCGTTGAGACACCCAGTATATCACAATAATGGCGCGAAGTTGCAAAAAAGTGTAATAATTCAAAATAATATTCAGATAATATTAGCTTGCATAAATTCATTGCCGACCGTAAATAAAACACATGCAGGGTAATTTGCAGTTAGCGTGATCCACCCGAGCAGTGCAGCGCAGGAAGTACATTGTTCTGACGAAGGACACACGAATCCTTGACCAGGTGAGGAAATAACCTTACCCCATCACACAGAAAACAAAGAGTGACCAAGTAACTTTATTATCAGTTATGTATCTGTGACTTGGGAGCAGTACTGAATTCGTTTTACCTTCTTATCGTATGAAATATAAAGAAAGATTATTCTGAAAAATTAAAATTTGTAAGGATCTTTTTTAAGATCAAAAATATAGTTTTGACTTGGATGTGTTGTGTGCATATTGTGTGAACATGTTGTAATAATGTTGTATATTATTACTTATTACCTTACGTATTACAATATATTCTTACAATATTTTATAATAATATTACTGCATATAATAATACAATACAGCATATTTTAATATGTTGTAATAATATATGTAATAATACTGCATGCATCTTACGAGTAAATATATCAATTTATAACACCTTGTTTGTTTGTTTGTTTGTGTGTGTGTGTGTGTGTGTGTGTGTGTGTGTGTGTGTGTGTGTGTGTGTGTGTGTGTGTGTGTGTGTGTGTGTGTGTGTGTGTGGTGTTATAACACACTCGCGTTTCAAATGTTGATAAGATTTGATTAAAACCAGGCACATTTAACAGTTTCAAAAAGGCAGTCATTTTTTTAATCTTTAAAAATTCGTAACCTTTTTTGTCCTAAATTGTTTCGAAAATCCGATGTAACTAATCAGTTGTTTTGCACGTGTCGACTAAAAAAAGTGCACACATTAGGATTTCGTATTTCAAAAACTAATTGAAATTGAGAAATTTAATTTGACGGCGGTCAGGGTTCATTTTCGTATTTTCAATGCAATTTTAAAGTTTAAAATACTACTGTACGCAGGTTTTAATGTAGATTAAGATGGTGAAATCAGAATGTGTGCATATTGATGGAAACTAAACTAATCGACCGCTCTTGGTGGATTTTGTAACGGTGATCTCGTTTGCTCATATCTCGGGACTATTTTTTCCTTTTTTTTTTTTTGATAACAATGTTTTAACACATTTTTTGATGAAAAAACTGATAAAATTCTATTTTTTTTCAAAATCAGCGCTAATTATTTTGAGAAAATATAGTCAATAAGTACACGAACAAAGAAACCCTGAAAACCGTTGGTTATTTCGATTTTCTCTGGAACCTACATTTGTTTTATTCAAATTTAGTTCACTGATTTCAGTAAAGTTATACATTTTTTCTTCGTCTTCTTTTGTCTTTCTTTTCTTCAACCGAACTTTTGAAGAAGTAATTGAATACGTGCTAGCTTGATTAAGTAGGGTAAGGATTTAATGATAAGAAGATAAGAAATTAAGTTAAACACACGCCCTCAGCTGGACCCAACCTGCGATCTCTTGCTGTTCCCACTAATTTTGTTTACCAATCTAAAAACGACATGCGCAGGTCACACCGTACAGTAGCGTGTTGCAGGCCTGGTTAATAAACGATGAGGCACAGTTTTTTCACCCCGATGCGATTGAGTATGGTACTTCCGGTTTGTGTTAGATCTTCAGAGTAAGTATTGCGACAGGTGAAAATCCTATATAGCTGTTTCACTGGAAGATTAGGTAGTCTATACATATAGACTATATTTATTTCCTTTTAAATATAGTTTAACTATATATGGTTTAAACTACATAGTTTCTTGGAATGGTTTATGTTTTATTTTAAAATTTTTATATTAAACTTCAGAACCAATTTCGATGAAATTTTATCTTTGCTTGTTACGTTCTTTTCGTTTCTACTAAATTGAATTTCAGTTATATTAAAACATAATTGTAAGATATATATATATATATATATATATATGTTACAATTAGATATGTTACAATTATGTTATCTTTAACATAATATATATATTTATGTTATCTTTAAATATATATATTTATTTATTTTAAAAAACTAATTTATATGGTGTCTCCATGCAAAGCCTATATCGACTCTTAGTTTCGGTCAAATTAGACAAGGAATTCTTCAATTCAAAGTGAATTTATATTTTAATTTTATTATTGCAACACAGCCACCAGACCACATATTTAAATAATTAGGATTATGACCTATTTTGCCGTCTAGTACACCTCGTAAAGGCTACCGGAGTTTCGAAACCTGTTTCATCTTCAGGCCGTAATACAAAATGTCAAATCGCTCTGTCGAGGTCGTCACAAAGTTAAACAAAACATTGAAAACACACGTCACAAACACAATTACACGATTAAAATTTTGTTTGGTCAAATGATACGTGCAACTCGTATGTCGTTACATTCCGAACTGCCCGACATGTTACAGTCCGGAATGTAAATACATACGCGTTGCACGTATCATTTCTCTGAATTATATTAATTTTAAATTGCCACTTATTTTTCAAAGACATGTAATTTTTATATAAATATTTGCTGTTTAGTACTTTTTGTGATTTCTCTTTGAACTTTAACTTCTAAAAATACTGAATTTAATCAAAATGATTAAAAACTTTTTAATGAGGATGTGTATTCTGTATAGAATACTAAAACAGATGTAGCAATGATGATTTTTACAATTGTTACTTTATTGTAGAATATTGACGTTACCTATTATTATCGAATATTCAGATAGTAACAATCATTTGTGCTTACCAGAAACAATTCCGACGTTTCTATACTATTGATCAATTTGTGTCCTCAAGAGTTAACTTAGCAACTTAGAATATAAGTACAGACACTTAGACGGTGTTACAACTACACAAGGCTGTTTTCGATCTAATCAGTCAAAAATAAAAACAAACATTCATATAATAAGAGGAACCACAAGTCACCAAGAGCACGGGAAACCTACGCAAATAATAATAACAAATAACGTAACAAAACTGGTACGTATGCTGGTCAAAAGTCAGAAACTTACTGTTGACCGTTCTGCCAACATTGATTAGAAAAGAACCTAACTGGTTAGTGTACACGTAGTGAATCCTTTCTTACCTTTTCATCGACGATATGCAGGATGCGGTCACCTTCGTTTTCCTTCAGGGGGCGAACTCGCACGGCAACCTGAAACATTTACAAAAATGTTAAACTGTTAAAGAATCACAGTACATTTTAAATAAAGTGGTAAAACCATTACAAAACGTTTTCTTATTTAATATTATTCCCCTTTACAAAATTGTTTCGAAACTCTCGTTCAAAATCGATTCATCCAATTTCGCTCAAATTTCGGTCGCATATTAGTAATAACTCAGTTCAGTCTAACAAACTTTAAATTGATTTACAGTACAAGAAAAAATCAAGAACATCTAGTTCAATTTTTGTTTTTTACGATAGTAAAGATAAAAAAGTAAAATCTTTTGCTATTAACAAAGTGTATAGCTGTTGTGATGCAAGGTAAAGGTAGTGTTCCCCTAAACAGCTGGTCCTTTGGTTTTCAACTAAAATAAATTATTAACCATTGTTTACAATTTATAGAAATTTAACATAAATCGTTTTTAATTGTATTTTAATTGATTGTATTGAAATATTTATGCGTTTGACCATAAGTCTTGAGTTTATAATTCACACAGATTTCACAGCATAGAAAATTATGTGACTGAAAATGGAGAACGCTATCTATCAGAAGGTAAACGAACTATGTAATTTTTAGGTTAACTTTTGAACAGTTAGTTAATGTATAAATGACTAATGATATTAAATAAAGGTCTTAATCGAGTGTAAGATAAATTCACGTCACTTCAGTAATTTATAGACACAAGGGTGGGCTGGTACAGTAGCAGAAAACGAGTTCAGAGCGCTCTGATGTCGGGTTTTGGTATTACGTGCATTTTAACATGTATCATATTTTAGGGCTGGCTGCAATATTAGATTTTGAGGGTCGCGTGATGTGAATGAACAAATTTATATTTTTAGTTACACTAAAAGATCAGTTGCTTTATATTAATTTTTAACGATCAGCTGATTTCATTAAACTGTTTTGTAGGCTATAAAAAGTTTTGAGGTTATGTTGTTAAAAACTAGCTATGTTACAAACGTTCAGTTCTTTTATATTAATTCTTAATGGTCAGTTGATTTCATAGAAAGCTGATAAGCTATATAATACGTTTAATGTTATGATGTTAAAAACTTGTCGTGTTTTCGAAGAAGTTATTGTAATTAAAATAAAAAGGAAGAAAAAACATGATACACGATTTTTATTTTTGGTTCAATAACAGAAATTAGTTTTACCTTTCATTCTGGCATCAAGATTTTAACATTGGGTGATAGCTGTATGTATTATACAAGGAATAGGCTACACAAGTGATTATTGTAAATAAATCTGTTTTAAGTAGCATTTTTGAGAATTATGTCATATCAACTTAGAGACAGCTTTGAATTTTTTTAACTTCACTTCAAAATATTGGTGAAGAAAATTGTTTATTACAAAGTCGCAAGGAGCAGATAGTCCTCCAATGATTCTATACAAGATTATCCTTAATAAAAGAGGTTGAAAATGTGGTTTTGGAGGTCAAGAAAATCTAAAAATTTACATTTTTCCGAACGGGCATATCTTTCGTTATTATTACCACAAATCACAACCAACAATTTTGAATAAAATCGTTTGGCACTACGAAAAAATTTAATGTTAAACTAAAAAAGAGTATCGATTATTATCTGATTGCACATTCTATGTTCTAATACAAACCTAACATAATCTACTCTTAATTATCATTAAATTGGTTACTGTCCAAATATCAACATTTTAACCCTGAATTTATAAATGTGCTACTCTTTTCCGATAAAACACGAACGTTTCAAGGGCAGTTACTTTCTGTTTATTCGAGAAGAGTATTCAAACAATTCGTGCTAAATGAATATCTTTACTCAACAGTTCAAATACAGACGATAGGTTCACTGCCTTATAAATCAAATAAGTCGTTTGAATACACATCGTGAAAGAAAAATAAATTACAGCTGATAAAAGAATTTGTGTATCTTGTTGTTCGATGAAATTACGCCTAATCTGTGTTGTATTCGTGTCACTTAATCATACACACAAATAAATGGTGTATAAACAACACAAACTTTCTTATATTCAATTCATTATTCATGATACACACACACACACACACACACACACACACACACACACACACACACACACACACACACACACACACACACACACAAGATAGCTGTTTATTATTGACTACCTGTACATCTCATGTTTTGGAAAGTGATATAAAGGTCATAGGTTCGATACTGGAGTTACTACCGTAAGCTTATCCTTACCAGTTTAACTGACAAAGTATAGACGTAAAGAAAAACAGACTACAGTCTCTGTTATTTGTGAAATATTTATTTCGCCTTGATAATGTTAATATTTTTGTAAATTAAATTATTACTCTAGATAAAAACTCACCACCAGTTTTTCCTCCAAGGTCTTCGAGGACACTTTGTCCTCAGCTTCTTCGTGTACCGGCGAAGACGACGAGGAAGACGACGAAGAAACATAACCGTTGCTAGTTGACATGTTTCCCGCTTTGTGCGCCATCCTCACGCGTTCCGTCTGTCTTTCATTCTATCAGCCTTGGTCGGCCATCTTTCCAATTCACATTTTCGGTATGTTCATACAACAGACGTTCGACAAAAATTAAAGTCTGTCGAAATTTGTAATTTCGTGTCGACATTCTTAGCGTGTCCGACAAAAATGGTGTTTGACTGGAACATAACACACTACTATTGCATCAATCGAAGGCTATTCCATAGCCACACCGAACATATGTTTTTAGCGAAAATAAGTTAAGTCGTAGTCAATAAGCAAAAATCTGTAAAATTTGAAATCAGACATACGTATATTGGAATAATAAATTTGAAATATTTTAGGCCTAAACATTTTTTAAATGGGGGAAACACGAATTATAAATTTGATCAATATTCTAAAAAGTTTAAAATTACTGTTCACATATTTCCATATAACGGACAGATAATGTCGTTACAAAGGCTTGAAACATTGCTTACAAGAGCACATTAATGAGAACCCATTCGAAACATTTAAAACGAAATTGAAACGAGTTACAGAAGGAATGCAAATATAAATGTCCAGAAGTTGTCATTGTTGCTAAAACATTTCTGAATATATCGAGAGCTAATTATGATGTATGAAGGTTGCAAACAACAAGCCACGTCGATTCGAACAAGCTCACATTAGAAAAATTTCAAAAATGCATGTAAATGGGTTCTAAAAAATATGTAAATATGTATTTCATTGCATAAACTGTTGTCTTTATGCCAAAGCTGATGTTAGTCATAGATTTACCCGACAGGGATTAGTCCACTTACCGGTAGGGGCAGAGCCCCATATAAATGATGGGGGTTACCAGTACCGGGTGTCCTCCACTGGAAATTTACCAAAACTTAGAAGCAAAATGGCGAGTTTTAAAGCCATCTGAGGACAACTTTATTCTTATGTTTTTGTTAGGAAAACGTCTACAATTTAAGTACCTAATTAGTAAGACATGAGGATATACTTTTAGGTTATTCAAACAATCGGAAAAGTTACGGTTTTTCAACTAGGCTTGCAAAAAAACAGTTTACTAACTGCGTTTTTCTGTCTGACGTTATAATTGCAGTGCATAAGCCTAGTACATTTCACTAAGCATGTACAATACAAACTTTAATAATTTTAACAGTATAATAGTGCAGCAATTCAACAGTTACTTTATCAGTGGGTTTGGGCTTTGTTGCGATACAAATAATGACGTAAAAACTTAACTATAGTTGGAATATTACAAAATGTGTTAACAATTTTCAAGTGTTTTTGCCAATAAGGGTTATAATCCCCCAATCCCCACCTTTGATACGCCTATGGAGCCCCGTAGTATTATATAAATTTGACGACAGCTGGATAACCAGAACACTAAATGTAACAATAGGTAAACATTCGCAAAAACGGAATATTGGTCTATTTTTAAATCTTAACATTTTTGACCTAAAAGCCTAATTTGTATTGGACCATTGTTACCATTAAGTGCAAATACGATATAATATTTTTAAACAATCGATGTATTTTAGAACAGCAAATACGCTCGTTTGTGGAAATGTTGACGATCTGACATTTAGCAAAAATATTTTCAATATTATATCCTGCATATAACAAATATTGTGCCCATATACAGGGTGTTTAAAAATTCCCTGAATAATTTCGGATGATTATACGTGTAAAATTTACGAAAAAAGCTAATGTCAGTGTGTGTTCCGTCTAGCAGCCATTTTGTTATTTTTTACAAAAAGTATTAATATTTCAAGAGCAGATAAAGGTATGGAAATACAATTTTGTATGGATATTATCACGGGACAGACCAGTAATTTTACAAAACAAACATTTTATCTCATACCGATTCAAAATGGAGACTGTAAAAACGGCTGGGTTTACAGAACAATATTAAAAATAATTTTTTTTAAACATTCCGTTATAAATCCAAAACGTTGCTGTTTAAAAAAAGTGGATAACAATGGATTTACACCAACAAACATGAATACAAGTTTGATATAGAAGGCCTAGGCTAGATTGTAGTGTATCTGCAATGCTCTTTAAGGATCGGTTTTATTTGTTCGTGCCATTCAACTAGGCTATACCCTACATTACCGCCATTTTGAAATTGAATGAGATACAATTTGTTTATATTTTAAGATTATAGGTCTAACCATTGTTAACACCATACAAAATTTGTATTTCAATACCTTTATCAGTTCTTCAAATATTAATAGTACTGTTACAAAAAAAAGGCATGTGACATCGTAAACAGTTCTGTATCGATAACACTTAAATGCTTAAAAGCTTGTCCATATATCAGATCTATTTTTAAAACAATTCAAAAACATAGTTTCCCTGCTTTTTAGTAAGAAAACACTCAGAAACTAGCAATACTTTTAAATTACCTTCAACACTTTTGTTCTAATTTTACTTAAATTTAACCTTTAAGTAGGCAGACGAAATGTATTAGTCTCTATTATCCCTCGCCCCAAAAAAAAACAGTATAAGAGCTATCTACAAAAAACAAGTATGTCAGATTTTACAAAAAAATTTTTATGCATGGTAATTCATAATTAAAGTAACCCATACATCTATGTGTTAATTCTATTCGAACATTTATTTTGTTGTCAAGGATATCTGATACTTTTTAGCAAATTTTCTATTCGGAAAATAACATATTTCAGCGACCATCGTGCTAAGTCTCAAATCCGCGACCTTGATATAAGCACCTATCTTGACCTCTAGATTGTAAATTTTGGTCTGATTTGATTCAAATTTGATACAAAAATCGATTTTGATAATAACTTTGATCAGTTCGTCAATCAGCGAAATTCGTTCAACATTTTAAAAATGGCGGCCATTACAAATATTAAATTCACTAATTCTTTGTCTTTGTTTTGTTTTGAAAATATGAATTCACGATCGTAATCAGCGTTGAAAACTGTAAAAATTAGCGTTTTGAATTTTCAAAACCTGTTGAAATTGAGAATTTTTTTTACTACGGTTCAGGTTTATTTTGTATTTTCAGTACGATTTGAAGGTTTAAATTTTTAATGCTGATTATGCTGGTGAAGTCATAATTTCAAAAAGGGTAAGATAATGAAAAATAATTTTGAAAATTTGCATCTATCACGTCAGCGAAACAAATGCGTGATGCGATTTTACGTTTTCCGAACAATGGAATATGTATAGTGTTCTGCATGCGAACAAAAATAAAAATTACATAATTCGTGGTAAACGTTTCTACAAATTTACAGAAAATATTTATTGAAAATTGTTTGAACAAAATTTTTTTAAACCAACGATCAATCTGGAACTAGAGATCTTTATAATCTGCTTACAGATTTTAAACAATTTTTATACTGTGATTTTCGTGAATCTAAAAGTTTTAGGGCGGAATAGGTTAAGAAACAAATTTAATTAAAATTGTGTTTTTATGAAACGTTAACTTAATAAATTAAAACATCAAATGGAAAAAACAATATAACTGGCAAAGTTACAGTAACATTAATATCATTCAAATCAGTTATTTTACAACTAAATAATGCTTTTGAAAACAATAACAAAAATTGAATTCATAAATTAATTTACTGTTTTCTTACATATATAGATTTTACATTGCAATTGTTATGATTCAATAAACTTCACGATTTTCAAACGCCGAAACACGTGAACACTTTTTAAAAAAACCTAACCCAACCCTCCACTACGGTAGCTTTACCCGTACTGACCACAACAAACACCTCAACGTCACCGCGTTTACTCAGGTCAGCCAACTTAGTGAAATATCCCTCAAGTCTGCGACAGCTAGCGCTGAATTGATCACACGCGTTCGCCAACATAACAACACTAAATGTCCCGTTGTAAAAAAAAAATTATATTGATTGTCCATACCTCACACTCGGTCACGCTAGAATGCTTTTCCCCCTTGAAGAAGGACGTTTAATGGATTTGTGGGAACAAGAAGGGTGTCTTTAATCACTTTAAAAGGATATTTAAGGGTTGTTTTTAGCGGACTTCTATTGGGAAACGAGCTGTTAGAGCAGACATTACCTAGAACAATGAAACGTGCACCGATTCCGACGACTGGAATAAATTTACTTTCAAATATAAAACTCTAGGGTTCGCAGATTTTGACTGGTAAGATTCAAACTAAAAAAGATTTTTATAATAAAATTTTGTTATTATTATGGGGTTTTTTTGAAAATTTGTTTTATAACGTCATATTAACGGTTGCATGTAGCGTTTATTTGTGATTTTCTTTTGTAGCGAAGTTATAAGTCCCATGCCTTGAAACCGCATCCTGATTTCTAAATCATTTTTTGAAGGATCGTTAAAAATGCTTCATATATTTTATAAAAATCACTCGCGCAGTCTAGTGCTGCAATTTTGACCCTAATTATATTAAATCAATATTGGTTTTAGTAACAGAACAAGTTCGTTTAAAAAAAAACTGTTTATTTGAAAATGCTGGAAATTCAGAATCATAAAAACGGTAACTTTTCTTTTTTTTACACTTTTTTGAAAATCTGATTTCACCTTAATAATTTCCATTAAAGTATGCGTCGGCTTAAAATAATTTTACATTTTTGATTGTATTGAAAGTACGACAATGAACTAGACGGCGTTCAGGCTCCATACATAATTTCATTGAAATTGGTCTAATCGTGTAGTCTTTATAGGTATGCACAAACACTCGCGCAAACACACACACACAAATGCAAGTAAACGCTTTTTTATTTAGAATGCAACACTGAAACGTATATGTGTCTTACTTTTAAAAATATGTTCTATGTTTAGGTACTGTTCACATAGCCCATTATTTTACTTCACATAGTGAGAAAATAAAATGGGCACAGTGCGCTATTGGCCTCTGTACCGATACAGCAGTAAACAAGATTTTTGGAGTGAAAATTTTTTAAAGCTGCCCTAAAATTTTGAATGAGGAAAACGCGTAAAATTATTAACGCGAGAAATTCTCACGCAGGCCGTTTACCAAGTGGCTGGGCTGTAGTACATTGTAGCCTATATAAACAAATTCACTAATAATATTTAAAGTAATAGTAAACGCCATTGTACTACATACCCAGCTCAGGTACCATAATTATTGGAGCATTAACAGATTGTTATAATGTACAAGATTGGTGTTCTATAATTGTATATGATAGACAAGTGCACATTTTCTTTAATATCAGTTACACATAGTTCCAATGTAGCTAAGGTCTGTAATACAAACCATCAATAAACACTGTTTACTTTTCACTCTTGTTAGCTAATCACACATTTTTTTAAGACAATAAAATATATTGAAAATATTGTTCTCTTCATTCTGCAACAGAATTATTTTCAAGTTTCTTGAACTCGTTTTCGCCAAATCTCTTTATGACGAATTACCAATCAAATTCTGACGATTGTCGTCATTCATATCTCCCTGTGCTGTTCTTGTTTGCGAAAAATTGCACACTTTTTGGGTTTACGGAAACAAAAATAGGGCAACTTGTAATTACGCTCACGGCAACTTGAAGTTGAAATGTTTGCACAACGAATTTACAATATTTCTTTCTCCTGATTAACCATAGGCTAGATTTAAAGAGTAATTACTCTAATTTTGTTTTGCATATATGTCAACAATTAGATTTATATCGTGTAAATTATAAAAACTTATTTAACCCGAGCGTTATTAGGGCCGAATGGGATTGGTCATGCAACATTGTTTGCCTTACGACCTTCAGTATAATGAAGGGCACAAGATTGTTGTCGGCAAATATCCATTGTTGAGTTATTAAGTAGCCATTGCGATAAGAACAGATCCTGAAATGAATAACGGACGTGATCTCTAGTTTTGAGAAGTAAATTTAGAATGATTGCGATCAAACAAATAGCGTGTGGAACTCTGGGAGTTACTGACTGAAGCGAAGCTTTTATTAATATCTTTGCTGAATGTATAATTAGTTCAAAGATTAGTTTACAAATATCTTGTTTTGTTTAAATAAATAAATATGTGAACCTAGCTTAGGTATTATTTATTGTAGTTATAGTAAAAGATCAGCTGTTTTATATTAATTCGTAACGATCAGCTGATTTCATTGAACAGCTGATAGGCTATAATAAATTTTAGGTTATGTTGTTAAAAATTAGCAATATTAACAACAATAATTATAAACGTTTATATTAATTTGAAATGTATTATAAACGCTTACAACGTGCACGTGTTCTTCAACTGAGGAAAAATACCGAAACCAAAGCAACACAACGTTTTCAAAAAATACGCGTGTACTGTTATCGAAAAGGAGGAAGAAAAAGAAAGGGACATAAATAAAGAGCCGAAATTCGTTTGCTCGTTTGTTCCATATTTTCGTTACATTCTTCCGTTCGGCAGACATTTTTCCCTATTCACTCCTCTCGCCAAAGCTAACATTAAAAGCTTCGTTTTAATAATCGCTGCACGCAGCTGTTTCGCTGACGTTGTAGAAACTTTCCAAAAGTATTTCTCTGTATCTTATACTTTTTTGAAATTCCGAATTTACTATCATAAATACGCATTTTCAATTTTCAATTTCCGTTTAATTTGTCTACAATCAGGGTTTAATGTCGTAATTTAGTGTAGGCCTAAATGAAAGTTTAATTCTATAATTTATGAAGATTTTATCAAAATTCGATTTTTGACTAAACGAAGCGAGGTGTTGGTGTTTCAATTCGACCGCTCGACATTTGGTTCGTGTGTGTGTGTGTGTGTGTGTGTGTGTGTGTGTGTGTGTGTGTGTGTGTGTGTGTGTGTGTGTGTGTGTGTGTGTGTGTGTGTGTGTGTGTGTGTGTGTGTGTGTGTGTGTGTGTGTGTGTGTGTGTGTGTGTGTGTGTGTGTGTGTTTGTTTGTTTGTTACGCAGTTTTGGCCAAACGCATTGATCGATTGTTATTAAATGTTGTACGAAGGTACCTTGTATAAAGCCCAAACAATTTATGCGTAACATTGTTTTCCATTCATTTCCGTGCCAAGATGGCAGCCTTTAATTTAGCAATAACGAGTGTACTTGCTTGTTATTTCCTGTAATACTGGCTTACGGCCAGATCTATCACAACTTTTACCATATCATGAGAAAGGGCACAGAATTTCCATTAAAGTTGGTCCAGTAATATTTTTCGTAAATATTACCGGTTAAATTGGCAGAAAAAGTTACGAGTTCTGTCGTGGAACTGCGCCAGGCAATTAATTAAGAATATACGTATACTGTGAAGTCTACTGTTTTTGAACCAACAGAAATAGAAACTTAGACAGACTTGTTTTTGTTCAAAATCTTATCAACAGTTTAAACACGGTGGCCATTTCAAATCTATAAAGCATTCGTAACTTTTTAAAAGCATTTGAAATTTTAAAATCTCATTGAAAATACGAAATGAACATAACCGTGGTCAGGGTCCAAAATTCATTTTCATTTCGATGTCGATTGAAAATTTTAAAAGCTAATTTGTGCAGACGTTAATGGTGGTTATGATAGTAAAATGAGTTAAAAAATGTTTTGTTGGAAATTCGCTACAATCACGTCAGTGAGACAGCTGCTTGTCACCATTATTTTTACAATCCGGGCCCGAAATCTGTTCCGTTCAGTTCAGCTGTTTAATTTCTATAAAAGTACAAAAGCAGACAGACACATTCCACTGAAGTCACTACGTCCATGACTCATGGAATAAAAATTGATCAAAAAAACAATCATGTATTTATTGTAGGTTATATGTTTACTTACCCTAATACGGTCAGCTCCCGGTTATCTGCAGCATTGGGTGGCGTGATTGCAGTGCGTAATCAAAATGTGCGGATAAGTTACATGTAGGAAAACATTTTAGAACCAATAAAAGCACATTATTACACAACAAACACTGTATGTACCGTATATAAGCCATAACATCGTTTACAAAAAGAATAAATAATAATAAACTGTTCTAACCAGCAGTTCAAAGAACACTACATTTTGGCAGTATATTCTCAGTCAATATACAGAGCGCTCGACGACAGCGCCCGTAGTTTTTTCAGCCAATTTGACCGGTGACCAAAATATTTACGAAAAATTATACCGGGACCAACTTTATTGGAAATTTTATGCCGTTTCTCTACAGAGCTGTCAAAACTAGGATGGGTAGCAAAACCCATGGGTTCAGTCAGTATTACGGAAAATAACTAGCAGCTACACTCTCAACGTTGAATCAGAGCACGCCATCTTGAAACGGAAGTAAACGTGACAAAAACCTTACAAATCGTCATACGGGCTTTATACAATATAACTTGGTATAAAAAGTACCTCTGATAAAATTGGCGGTAATTTTAGCCTTTTTACAGCTAATGTACTAGTGTATATTTTGTAACAAATTAATTGAACGTTACCATATTCGAAATCTAGATTGTTTTAAAGATAAAACTTGGCCGTAGGGAGCACTGTAGAAGAAGCTACTGGTAAGCTACAAAATGCGATCAACAAAGTTAATGCTTGGACAAAAAAGTGGCGCATTAAATTAAATGAAAAAAAATCAATTCATGTAAATTTTACAAACAGAAAAATCAAGAAGATAACAGTGTACATAAACGAACAAGCTATTCCATAAGCAAATGAGGCAAAGTACCTTGGTATGACACTCGACACTAAATTAAAATGGAAAGCGCACGTCAAAAAGAAAAAAGAAGAGCTAGCTATTAAGTATAGGAAAATGTATTGGTTGATTTGACGAAGTTCCCAACTTAACATACCCAACAAATTGTTATTATATAAACAGATTTTGCAACCAATCTGGAGGTATGGCTTGCAACTTTGGGGTTGCACCAAGAAATCCAATATTAAAATTATACAAAACTTCCAAAACAAGGTGCTACGTGGAATTGTTAACGCCCCTTGGTATATTAGGAATGTTGACATCCACAGGATTTAAAGATGAACACAGTAAATGAGGAAATTAAAATTACAGCAATTAAGCATTTAAAGAAGCTTATTAATCATGAAAATCCAGCAGTGCTCCAGATCTCAAGTACCAACAGGGTATTAAGGAGACAAGAAAACCAAGCCTGTAGATTTAGTGCAGTGATGATACTTTGTTTCCCGCAGTGGATACCTGGTGGACTTAAATCAGTGAACTAAATTCCGCCTAATAGTTAACTGTTATTAGATTTAAGCTGCTAGATAAGTTTTATTACTTGTTTTATTAGTTGTAGCGTAAATAAAATAAATAAAAAAAAGATAAAACTTGGCTTTTATTCTTTTTTTTTGCCCGGTGTACTGTTGCATAAAAAAAATTTTATTTACCATTTTTGATTTTTTTTTTTTTTTAGTGGGCGTGTATAAGTTTTGTTTGTTTAACTGTATGAAAAAAATGTTAATAAATTTATGACCCTACGTAGTCGGGAGTTGATTATGTAATATTAGAATTGAGCAATAGGCTTTGTAAGAAAGATACTACAACCATCTTAAAACTGGATGATTTTTAACTTACAGGCCTGTAACAAATACAGTGTTAAAACAAAAAGTAATCAGGCTCAACATATTTTATAAATTGTTTTAAAATAGAAGAAATAAAAAAATTAAATTTAATGTTAATAAAGTACTGTTTTATTTTTTAATTGTTTCAAATAGTTTTACTTTCAATGGAAAGAGGGTAGCAGCACTAAGCAAAACTAAAATTATCTAATAAGGATTCTTATATTAGTACTGTAAAAGAGTTAAATGAAACTGTTCCAGGTAGCAGCACATTACAGGCATTTAATTCTGTACTAATTTATCTCGGTTTTAAAAAATATTACCAAAGAGCAAGCGTATTTTTAATCTGTAATTTAAAATTTCCCTATAATTTGTATAAATTTTCTAAAAATTGTCCTGCTCCAAAAAATATATTTTTAGTATGCATTTGGTTAACTAAAAGTGAAATAGACCAAATTATTTCTCGTTTCCCGCCAATTTGTGCTGTTTCACTGTGAAAAAGTTCCCGCCAATAATCTAGGTATTTAATAGCAAATAATTTTATACAGTGAAACGGGACAAATTTGGCGGGAAATTATTTATGTGAATTTAAAACAAACAAGTATCCCGTAAGGTGCAGCGCTCTGTTAGATATTTCGTGAACTATTTCAACGGATAATTAAAGTGAAGTACAGTTATAATTATTATTTACAATAAAATGTGTTTAAAATGTAAAACTATCCGATAAGTGCTGCTAACCTCGACAAATTTTATAATTACCAAAAAATAATTGTAGTGTATTTATTTTTACAGCTACGAAAAATGTATTGTACAATTAAAAATTAACAATGAAATAAAAATGTTTTGCAACAAGTTAATAAATGAATAATGATTTCAATATAACATAGTTCTTCGTTCCATTGTCAGAGATTAATTGTTTGAAGACTTGTTACAAGTTTTTTTTAGTCACGATTTTAATTTAAAATTTGGTTGCTTCTCATTTACTTCTCTGCTTTACAACGTTCGACCATAGGTCATTTTAATCATTTTCACTACCCAAACCGAATATAACAACATAAAAAAGTTTCAAAATGGCGGAATATTTGTCTTTTTCTTAAAACATATTTGCTATACGTAGTAGGCTACAAGCTACAATAATACTATATTTACTTATATTTTTCTGTTGTTCCTTCCGTATCAGTGTTACCAACGAAGATAAAAGCTAAAATTAAGTTTCAAAATGGCGGCTATTTTAGTAGAGTTTTAAAAATAATATCTCTGCTATACGTTGTAAAGGTTCAACAATATCTCATTTCGTTCACTTCCACCAAGCAATGATGCCAACTTTGGCAACTGCTTAAATTTAAAGTTAAATGGCGGTCACTTATTTGTGGTTTTTTAATTAATAATGTCTTTGATATATGTCGTAAAGGGTTCCACAGTTATATTTAACCTGACTAATTTCACTTGAGTAAAAAAAATTACGTTTCAAAATGGCGGTAATTTATAGATTTTTTAAAATAAATTTATTCTATTAGTCGTTCACGATTCTACAATATCTCATTTCGTTGAGTGCTACGTACGTAAACTATACATTAGCATTTATATGGTCACTGTTCGTAACACTCTAAAAGCAATTTTATTACTTATTAAGATATTTTACACACATATTTTTAACCAAAAATTTTGTTTACATGCAATGGACTGTTCCCTTTCTTATTTCTGTTACATCACTAAACTAAATAAATATTTAATGCAGTGTAGTTAGCCTGTTTGCCACCATAAGCAGCACAAGCGCAACCAAAAATTATGTTTTTATTACAAATTTGTAAGCGTAAATTGGAAATTTAAAAAACACATTTAAAACCGTGTAAAGTTTATATTGTGTTTTCATTAATAATTTAATTAATCTTTTTCACTATGAAAATAAGCAAATAGATTTTGAAAATAAACACAATAGATTTTGAGGTTATGCGAGTCACTTTTTTTCGAAAAAGGAGATTATTTCGATTTTTTCGAACTTCCCTTAGTTTCCGCACTTTTATATTTTCTATGCTTACTAATGGGCGTGTAACAAAGCGTTTTAATTAGGTTCTTGAGTGATTTTTTAAAAGTTTCTATTGTTTTTATTAAAAGTTTATTAATTATGGAACAAGGAACCAGTTGGCCATCACAAGGAGTGAACGCGAAACAAGATGGCCTCTGAAATAAATTGTAAACACACCTCAAAACGAAAAAAAGGTTTTACAAATTTTAGTAAAATAAAAATAACGTTTAACAAAATTACAGAATGTTTAAAAATTAGTCCATGTAATATTTGTAAAAAAGCAATTTTCGAAATTGCTGTCTTATTCTATAGAACTTGCAATTTTCAAAAAATCGCTACAGCGACAATTTTTGAGCAGCCGCACAATTTTGTTCACCATAATGTTCAAAATAACGTTCGCTTTGAGAAAAACATTAAAAATCTCGGATAACGTTGGCCACGCTATCCTTCAAAATTACTCAGCACTTCACAAAAATTTAGCAAGGAAGTAAAAAGTGAGGGAAAATACAGTGTTTTAACCGCCTGTACAAGACAAATGTATAGCATCTAAAAATATTCCTGCTTTTGCTTAGGAAAGACACATTCTTGGCGTGTCAAATTTAATCAGTTGTAAGTTATTTTGGCATAGGTTTTTACATTTAAAATTAATTCATTGACCAATTGTTATTGTACATTAGGACTTTTGCCATTATTTTTGTACAACCTAGCGCCCAATTCACAACGTTTCTGTATATCGTATCTTGCTTTGTGTATACAAGTGTGATGTGTATGTAACACAGAAGTGATGGGAAATTTTCGGATAAACAATAAGTTAATAACATAAATATAACACAGACGCGAGCAATGTTATAAAATTAGTTTTGCAAAATTTAAAACTTTGCCAGGAACGCATGTTTGTTGGTACCAGACGTCGGAAGCGTTGTGACACGTTCAGAAGGAAAACAGCTGCGCAGGGATGGTGATGAAATTTTTCATTCAACACTGCGCACATTGTGCCAAATTGTAAGTGCACCAGATTTGTACGAGAACTTGAAAACAAATTGTAACGAAGCTGAACGTTCAAAATGGGCTCGTGTGCAGCTCCTAATAGAAAAAACTTCTGCAGCCTAACTAAGTGTTTGATAGCACACGTTTAAAATTTTTGATACTTGCACAACCTTTCTCATAAGTTGCTACCCCCCCCCCAAATACAATTTTGAAAACCACTATAAAATGTACTAATTTCCCAAAAACTGCCATTAGGATTGATAACTGAAGTCATATTTGAAATTTAAAAAAAGTTTAGAGGTGTAAAAAGCTGAACCAGCTCTTCCGTTCCGGGTACTGCTGAGGTTCTACCGTCCTCCGACACATTAGATAGTTGTGTTACCCTTATACCTCACCTTAAACTGTCTCCAGTGCTTGTAACAAGCTGCTGAATCTTGTAAAGAGTGTCCTTGTGAAACTTATCGTCTGGTTGCTGAAATCCGAAGAGTTTTCTTTTTACCTCCAAGGCCCCGCATTCGAGAAGTTGGTTCCAGATTCCTGTCCGCACATACGACAATCAAGCGAGATTTGTGGTAATCTCACCTTATGCAGATGACTCCGGATGTGGCCGTGTTCGCTGGGTCCTGAGAGAAGACGTTTTCTTAATCATTGCAAAAGAAATTGCCTCCTTATTTTGATGTGTCCCCTTGTCCCCTTCCCTACTTCAATTCTCGCAGTTGCGCGACTGATCTCGCACGCGGGCTCCGTTCTTCAAGTCGAAAAAGGCCATCAGGTAACCATCTCAAGCACCATGTTAGCATTTGACAGGACGTAGAGAGTGGACGGAATTCAATATCAATTAGAATAACATTTCTACAAAGCTGAGAGTTATCACCGCTTGGCTATCTGTAAGTATTATAATGTGTCCTTCTAGTGCTCAATGTACACATCCTAATATTTAGCAAATCTCGGCTTGGAATACTGAACATGCTTTATGTCCCCTTAACAATAAACGTTCACCAATCAATAAACCCATCTAGTTCATTTTCATTATTGTTTGTCTACTTTGAAAATTATGAATACTAATTTGTGCGCATTATAACAATGATTACGGCAGCATAATCAGATTTCAATAACGTTCAAATATTTTAAAGACAGTGAAAGGCCGCCATTTTAAAACAAGTGAACGGATTTTGTTGTGCAACGAATACATCCGAGCAATAAGAAAACATGTTTGTGTCGAGTTTGATCTGAGCTTATCGAAATATTTGTCTCAGTGTTGTTCATAATGGACAGATATGAACAGTTGATTGTTAGTGAATATCTTTTGGGAAATGAACTATTGGAGTTACATAGTGAGACCCAGAACCTGGACCTAGAAATGAGCACCAGTCTGACCTCCACTTTTTTTAGGGTGGTTTGATATATATATATATATATATATATATATATATATATATATATATATACCACAACTTGTGTGTGTGTGTGTTCTCACTTTCAACACTCTTAAGAAATAATACTAACATATGGTTCATTAAATTTAGAGTTAAAACGTTTTCGTGACAATTTCGTTATTTATGTGCTTTTTGAAATTTCTTTATAAACGTTTACAGTAAGAAAACCATTAAAATGGCGTTAAACTTCGAAATACATAAATTATAAAAAGGCATTTATGGAGGTTATGCCACTACTGTCAGCCTATATACATGGCGACAATGTTGCTATCTGTAGTCTAACAGTGTTAGTAGAGCGTATATTATGATAAGTTCGACACCCGAACAACAATTTTTGAAAGGTCGTTAAAAATGGTTTATACATATAGCATTGTCACAAAATACGTCCACAAGCATGCGATGGACTTCTGCAGAAAGTATTTTTTAAGCCTGAAGCAAAATTTAACGCAGGTCCTTTGCTCCTGAAAATCGGTCATTTGTGTAAGTTTAAAAAATCGCCGCAACACTAAAACTCAACGTTACACAAACACGGCCTCACCGTCACAGCTGTTGGCACACTAATTCACAGAGCGTAATATTTACCCGATCTACCGGCAAAAGATTATACCACAAAAGGTTAGGGGACGAAATTCAAATTCCCCAAACTTTTGGGTAGCTCCTCGTTGAGTGTGTGTGTGTGTGTGTGTGTGTGTGTGTGTGTGTGTGTGTGTGTGTGTGTGTGTGTGTGTGTGTGTGTGTGTGTGTGTGTGTGTGTGTGTGTGTGTGTGTGTGTGTGTGTGTGTGTGTGTGTGTGTGTGTGTGTGTGTGTGTGTGTGTGTGTGTGTGTGTGTGCGAGAGTGCGTGCGCGTGTGTGTGCGTGTGTGTGTGTGTGTGTGTGTGTGTGTGTGTGTGTGTGTGTGTGTGTGTGTGTGTGTGTGTGTGTGTGTTGCGCGCAGCGTGTGTGTGTATGTGTGTGGACAAAAGATCAACATACCATTTTATAGCTCTTAACCTGAGCTATCGACAGGGTAGCAACATATTTTATTTCATGTTTTGTTCATGTTCCAAAAATGAACAAAACGTGATTTTCCTCAATTTTTAAATGCAACGCTACAATATTTTCACATATTGTAATAGGCCAATATTGAAAGGGTTTTAAAATTTTTAACTTATCTTTGATAACAACCGAGTTATAGCGTTTTAGAATTTGTAACTTTTCAAAAGAATTATTGAAACAAAGCTCTTAATGTTAGCTTTGGCGAGAGAAGTGAATAGAAAAGAAGTCTGCCGAACGGAAGAATGTAACGGAAATGTGGAACGAACCAGCTAACGAATTTCGTCTCTTTATTTCCGTCTTTCTTTTTTTTCCTTTTCGATAACAGTACACGCGTATTGTACGAAAACGTTGTGTTGTTTTGGTTTCGGTATTTTTCCTCAGTTGAAGAACACGTGCACGTTGTAACCGTTTATAATACATTAGAAATTAATATAAACGTTTATAATTATTGTTGTTAATATTGCTGATTTTTAACAACATAACCTAAAACTTATTATAGCCTATCAGCTGTTCAATGAAATCAGCTGATCGTTACGAATTAATATAAAACAGCTGATCTTTTACTACAACTACAGTAAATAATACGTAAGCTAGGTTCACATATTTATTTATTTAAACAAAACAAGATATTTGTAAAATAATCTTTGAACCAATTATACATTCAGCAAAGATATTAATAAAAGCTTCGCTTCAGTCAGTAACTCCCCGAGTTCCACACGCTATTTGTTTGATCGCAGTCATGCTAAATTTACTTCTCAAAACTAGAGATCACGTCCGTTATTCATTTCAGGATCTGTTCTTATCGCAAAGGCTACTAACTCATGATATGGCAAAAGTTATGGCCGTTATGCCAGTATTACAGGAAATAACAAGCAAGTACACTCGTTATTGTTAAATTAAAGGCTGCCATCTTGGCACGGAAGTGAATGGAAAACAATGTTACACATAAATTGTTTGGGCTTTATACAAGGTAACTTCGTACAAGCAATCGATAAATGCGTTTGGCCAAAACTGCATAACAAACAAACAAACAAACAAACACATACACACACACACACACACACACACACACACACACACACACACACACACACACACACACACACACACACACAAATGTCGAGCGGTCGAATTGAAACACCAACACCTCGCTTCGTTTGGTCAAAAATCGAATTTTGATAAAATCTTCATAAATTATAGAATTAAACTTTCATTTAGGCCTACACTGAAAATACGACATTAAACCCTGATTGTAGTCAAATTAAACGGAAATTTAAAATTTAAAATGCTTATTCATGATAGTAAATTCGGAATTTAAAAAAGTGTAAGATACAGAGAAATACTTTTGGAAAGTTTCTACAACGTCAGCGAAACAGCTGCGTGCCGCGATTATTAAAACGACGCTTTTAATGTTAGCTTTGGCGAGAGGAGTGAATAGAGAAAAATGTCTGCTGAACGGAAGAATGTAACGGAAATATGAAACGAACGAGCAAACGAATTTCATCTCTCCATTTATGCTTTTTCCTTTTTCTTCCTCCTTTTCGATAACAGTACACGCGTATTATATGAAAACGTTGTGTTGCTTTGGTTTCGGTATTTTTCCTCAGTTGAAGAACACGTGCACTTTGTAGGCGTTTATAATTCGAAATTAATACAAACGTTTATAATAATTGTTGTTAATTTTTGCCAGTTTTGAACAACATAGCCTGAGACTTATTATAGCCTATCAGCTGTTCAATGAAATCAGCTGATCGGTACGAATTAATATAAAACAACATAAATAATATCTAAACTTGGTTGAAGTATTTATTTACATACTTAGCAAAGATATCATTAACAAAAGCTTGGCTTCTGTCGGTAACTCCCCGAGTTCCACACTTGTACGTTTTTTGGTTATTGTAATGTACTGAAAATTACTCTGTATGTGATACAGGATGTTCTAAAAAGTAAAAGGTAACCCTGCATAATTGCTATCATACACATTATTATAATATCATTTTTGTACTAACAAAATCTAAAATAATAAAATGGAATTTCAATTACAGATGTTAAGAAAGCAACAAATTTTGTGATTTGAAGAGAAATTTTGTAAACTGGAACTATTAACCAACTACGTTTTATTTATTCTGGCGTGCCTTTTCATCTCGCTTCTTCTGAATGTTTAGTTTTTATCTTATCTTTAAAATCAAGTTACAGAGACTGAAAGTTTGTATATTGGTTTACGCAGTGAAAAGGTTTTGAGCAGATTTTACCTAATCTAATGTGGAACTATTTTACCTATTTTGGGAATTTTTTAAGGCAATCATAGTCCAGTAATTAGTGCGTGTCTTGGGACCGTGTGGTTTCGATTTATCAGTGAGTAGTTGAGGCTGAATTATTATTACATTTTTACTTTATACAAGCCAAATTATTGACGATGTCTGTAAGTGAAAAAGAGAGAATTAGGATGTAGATGTATGGAAACCTGTGCGCTGATATCAACAAGTAGTTGATTTTTTTGAGGAAACAATCCTCCGTTAGCCAAAACAACCGCATTACAGACATTACAGGGTGTTTGATAAACAACTCTCTAGTTTTATATGTAAATTAATGGTGAGTTTAATGAAAAACTACATCAGCGAGTACATACAATGAAAGAGAATACCTTTAAGCTTCTTTAATGTTAGTAAACTTCAACGTGGGATCTATTTGTTGCCCCACACACGTCGAGGCGATACCCCATTTCTCGCCAGGTAGGCCTACTCACTAACATAACTGTCTCAACCGCGGCGATGTTCTTTCCCGTAAGTGGTTGCTGTCACGGATCTTTTCAGCGTACACAATACTTTTATGTGTTCCCAAAAGTCAAGTGGAGTTAAGTCTTCGTGGTGGCCAAGAGATTGTAGTTATAGTTTTTGCTGTAGGTGGTTCAAGTCTAAAATTACGTTGTACTGTTATAACAGACTCAGTTTGCACAAACCAAATAACACACGGCGCCTTTTGTTACGTAGTAACTACTGTACTGCACTGAACGCCTGAACTGAGCGCAGTCGCGGTTATTCTCAAGGTCACGCAGGCCTGCCAACTACAGGAACTGATTTCCCACATTTACGTCAACAAAACGTGGACAATTGATAAACACCACAAACTAGAATAGTGTGTCACTTTATACAGATTTTATGGCACATTAAAATTAGTGAGTTCTTTTTCAAACTGCCTGTATAACGATTAAAAAAATGGCAGTGTACACTGCGAGTGACGCTGTTGACGTAGCCTACTAGAAATGATCAAGTCTCGTTCAATGTCCTTTAACAATTTGTTGAACATTTTCACCGCACAAATCGGTAAGAAAGCTGCTTTACAACAGGATAAAAGGTGTAAGTCGGTTCGCGATGTTCTCAGCAGTCATGGCGATTTGACTTATGGGACGGGAGATGCGTTTGAAGAGCGAAAGATATTCGAACGAGTTTATACTACCTTTTTAAAAAACGTTTCGCTGATCTAGTCATCGTTATTACTTTCACTCTGCGATAGTGGATGGAGAGTTGTTAATAAAATTATGTTTAGGCCGACTGTTTTGAAAAGAAGATTAGGAATAACATTCGGTTCGAATTCTGAAGAAGAAGTGGCAAATACCTTGAATCTCATTAAGTTAAAACGAAAACGCAAATACTGGATGAAATCGTTTTTTAATTCAAAAGATAAATACGGTGAATTCCACGCCATTTTCCCAGAACTTGATGACGACACATTTGAAATTTACTTTAGAAGAACAAAGGACCCTTATGAGAGATATGAGCGTGCGCTGCTGGTGGCATCTTGCGGAAAAATATGCAACTTCAGTTAAATAGATAATAGTACTGTTTATTTTTTGAAATTCCTACTCCACCCTGTTCTTGTGTTATTTGTAGCGGCAGATAGTGCAATTATTTGGACTTCAGCCGCTAATATCGAGCACCATAATGGCTTTATAATGGTGGCTTTAATTCTAGTCCGTTTATATTCAATGACTGAGTGGACATAGACAACGACCTCAGAAAATCAATGCTTGGTCCGGGATAATTAGCAAAAGTATTATCGGTGGTCCAGTCGTATTTCCTAAGGAGTTTCTTATCGTGAAACTTTACTGCATACTGTTTTGCCACAAGGTCGCAGCCAGTTAGGGATCACGTTTTGACAGTATGTGGTTACAACAAGACGGAGTACCTGCAAATTGTCACTTCCAAGTTACCACATCTGCTGGACGAAGTGTTTCCTCATCGTTGGACAAGTTAGAGGGGGGAATAAAGTGTCCTGCCAGGATTTAAACCAACAATATTACTTTCTTTATGGTTTCTTGAAGGAAAACATTTACCAAAAGCCCAGCAGAACACTCCAGACGAACTGTAAAATATGTTTCAAAGTTTTTAACACATATTGTGAAGCTCTAGAAACAAAGCAGTTGGATC
>CM040186.1:27561525-27746525 GCA_022606455.1 Callitettix versicolor
GAAAAATCTGGCGCAAAATGTAACCATTATGTTTTAATTTTGCTGATAATGTTTAAGTTTATTTTTATAAAATCTAATTACTTTAGCCTGTACAAACTTAATTGCGGTAGTCTAATCTTATCTTTAATTTCGAGTTTAATTTTGTTTACATTTTATTGGTGTTGGTTTAGGCTACCGTTCTCCAGACAGACCTTGGAAATTTTAAGTTCGTGAATTTTGTCTAGACAAACACGTGATCACGGCAAAAATGTCCTCTTTATAAAATTAAGAAAAACTAAATTATAAATTTTATAAAAAATATTTTTGATTTACTAAATTTTGGGTAATTCGAAACACTGGATCTGAAATAAACGTAGCAATGAAAAAATTTTTTCGGTTAATTAAAAACATTGTAAGCCCTAATATATATATTTTTTTAATTCTGCACATTTTTCGAGTATGCTTTTTAGCAAATATTTGCAAAATTGTATCTAAATCATTAACCGATTTTTAAAAAAGATAAAATTTTAATAATTTCAAGTCCCCCCCGCCAAAAATGGCTAGCTCTGTAAATGGCCTAAAATAAATATTTGTTTCAAATCGTTTTAAGTTTTGAGTCAGGCTGTTTATTATCGAAATTATATAGCAGAATCGTAATTTAGCAAGTTTCTTGCATTCTGATTATAAATAGGCTATATTTAAAATATTGGTTACACATTTATAAGTCAAGACTGCGTGCCAAATTTGAAATTGATTTAAAAGAAATTGTTTGTACGGGAATAACTTAAATACGGTAAATAAATAAACAGCCTGTTGTGTAAATGATGAAAATAAACCTTGACCGCCATCGAATTAGTGTCGCTTCTTTATATCAATTCTTTTTGCATCGACAGGATTTCCACAGGCTCTTATTTAACCTCACTTTTTGTTTATTTTGAAAAGCAAAACTTTCATGAATACAATTCTGGAGTACTATAAAGTTCTGAAACTAAGCAAACACGCGTAGCCTATAGGCCTAACAAGTTATCAGTTATTTCCAGTTAAGCCCGCAGTATCAAATAGCCCATAAAATTCTCGCCAACGTTTAGGCATACAAAAGAATTTTACGGCAGGCCTAACAGAATTAATGCAGCACTAAAGAACAGAAAATAAATCGTAGCACGCAACTGTCTCGCTGACGTGATAGAAGCGATTTTTCTTTACCTTCTTGTTATTCCGATTTCACCGCCATAATCAGCATTCAAATCCACACATACGAGCATTTCAAACTTTCAATTTAAATCGAACTTACGAAATGAACCCTGACCGTCGTAAAAACATTTCCTAATTTCAACGTGTTTTGCTAATTTTCGCAGTTCTTAACGCTGATTACAATGATGAAATCGGATTTTCAAAAACAATTTGACAGAAAAATAACGCATTTTTAAGATTTGAGTGATAAAGTGAAATGGCCGCCATTTTGAAACTGTTGAACGAATTTTGCTGTTTAATCGTTATTGGTTTTTGTGTCTAATTTGAATAAAATCGAAACAAAATTGCGACATGTGCGCGCGCGCACACACACACACACACACACACACATTTACATAAATATATAATCTAAAAAAGTGATATATATAGTTCGGGATCGGTGTTCATCTCAAAGTGCTGGGTTTGGGTCTTACCATGATGGCCGTTCCAACACTCATTTTTCCAATGTAAATCCGCTAACAATCTATTATTTTTAATGAGCTACAGTGTAGAAAAGGAATCGTTCCCGGAATCACTCGTTTGTGATTATAAACAAAAGCTCAAAACATAGGCTACACAAACATATTTCTAATTAGTAGAGTTCTATGTATTGAGCGCCCCGAGCTTTTATTTACAAACACGTGTAGTTGATTTGGTGGCAAATGTATTTGCCACTTTTTGGTTCATTACATGGAAGTTTGTTAAAAAAGTATACCTTTAAGTGTTGCCTACAACATAAGCCTGTTGGCGCCTAAATATTGTTGCGAAAGTTATGTTTCTAAATTGGAAAATTTCAAAATGTTTCAGTTTTAAAGATAACTCCTCCAATTAATGGTGGATAAAATAAACACGAAGGTGGGCAAGGTTTATTTTTGTCTTAACTTACTTAAGCTATTCAATTCTTTCACGAAATAGGCTGCATTGAATTAGTAAAAACTTTTAATATTTTCCTACAAGTTCATTGTGATGTCATTGAACTCCTCCCCTTTTCTCACCCCTTCCTCCCTTGAACTGTGTTTGCGTTAAAACTTTCATAGTCTTATGGCGGTTATCTTTCCACTTTACCCCAAATACGTTGTTACGTCTATTTACTGGAGATATCCATTCTGAGGTCACGTGAGTTCAATAGTATTTTCGCAACTCCAGTGCGTATGATCGCAGCACGTGATAGAAGCGAATTTCCGAAAGTATTTACCTTCATCTTACACCGTTTTTGAAATTCTGTTGCCGCCGTCATGATCAGCATTGCCGCACATATCGGCATTTCGAACTTTCAAATCACATTGAAAACACGAAAATGAACCCTGACCGCCGTCAGAACATTTTCTAATTTCAGTGGATTTTCGAAATTCAAGATGCCAATTTTTGTGCACTTTTTTAATGTTTATTGCGCTGGTAAAATCCGAATACAAAAAAAGTTAAGATTTTTTTAAGGCCTCCATTTTGAAACTGTTAAACGAATTTGCTGGTTAGCGACTTCTACCACACTTCTGTACAAATACATATGGGCATTTCAAACTTTCATATTACATTGAAAATGCCAAAATGAGCCTTGACCTCCGTCAAAACATTTTTTAATTTCAACGGATTTTGAAAATTCGAACGCTAGTTTATGCAGTTCTTAACGCTAATTACTTTGGTGAAATCCGATTTTCAAAAATGTTCAATACAGAAAAGTTAGTAATTTGTTTAAGATTTAAAATGACCTCCATTTAGAAAGTGTTAAACGAATTTTGCCGGTTAGCGAATCTATTACCATATTTGATTTTTGTGCCCCACACACACACGAACACGCACACGCACGCACACGAACACGCACGCGCACACACGAACACGAACACGCACGCACACACACGAACACGCACGCACGCACGCACACACACACACACACACACACACACACACACACACACACACACACACACACACACACACACACACACACACACACACACACACACACACACAACAATGCAGCGGGAACTAATTTCGCAAACGAAAATACAGTATATATTGGAACTACGTTGCAAATATTGATAATAAAACCATGTTATAATTTAATGAAAATCGTTTTTGAAACAGATCGATGTAGTTCAGTAAAAAAACCTAAAGTAATAATCAGCTAGGATGATCCACTGTATGTTTATTCCAGGTAAATAAACTGACTTGTCTGATCAGTTCAAAATAAATGAGTTGAACTGATGCGGCAGCTGTACAGACAGAAATATGTATGTGGTTTCGATACATTAGAAATTAAAAGAAGGAAATATAACTATGTAATAGTAAGTATAAAAAACTTTGTTTTTAAATAATAATATATTCAATTTTTAATAACTTGTTATGATAAAAAAATATAGCCATGTTTAGTCAGTTGTGATGTATAAATTATAGGCTACAGTTATCTGAGTTGAGCCAATAAATTAAAATGTAATTAGAATTAAGCAGAATAAAATGTAATTAATTACAATTAGAATTAATAAAAGTCAATCAACAGATGTAAATTAGGAATAGGAATTAAGTCAGAATTTAATCCATTAAAGGCAAATTTTCTAACTGTAAGGTTGAAGTAAAACGATGCATCCGATTTTCATCAAAATATAAAAATACTTGAATTGAAATAATGTGACTTTATGTACATGTACATGTATGAATTAAAGGTAATATGTAACTTTAAATAATGTAAAATAGTAAATAAAGTTATAAGATTAATACAAGTCTTCAAAAAGACGTTAAGCTGTAAAAACGTAAATTTAAAATTAATTATACAAATTAAAAATTATAAATCAAAGTGTTAAAATCAAGTAATAATGTAAAAGCATAACAACCACAAATCATCACAATTGTGAAAGCAAAATTAATTAAATATATCCCAACTGATATAAAATTACACACGTTTTAGGAGATGAAATCAAGCGGGAAATTAATTATTGGTAGGTTGGTATTGCTTTGATTGTAAACTATGTTTGGATCGTGCGGTATAAAGCGATGGACGGATAAGTCAAACTTTTACTAGCCTAGATACTTTGTAGTGAATTGAATATGGGTGCTTAATGAGGCAGGCAAAAATTGAAATTTAACGTAATCCAATTTGTTAGTTTGTCAGTAGACTTAAGTCACTCCCGCTTCTAAAAAGGTTTGCATTCAACTATTTTATGTTTAAAAATCAAAACCCTCAACCATATAATGCTGAAATAGGTAATATATTTTCTTGCTGACCTAAAGCTAGGCTAACAACGTTTTGCTGATATTTCCGTATGTTAGGCTGTAAACAAATGTACACAAGACGTGAATTAATACATATATTGAATACAAACACGAAGAATTAAAATACAAAATGGGTGCCACTGAAGTGACGAATTAAAACGATGTAAACGAACATCCCGTTAGGTAGCGAAAATAAACAGGGTACAAATGAATTTTGGTAAAATGTACGAGATTTTGAAAGTACATTACCGGGCAAAAGCTGTTTTTAAAATGGTGGCAGTGCAGTATCTTTAAAAAAAAATCATATCTTTTTTATCCTAAAATCTTTGTAAACATGATTTCACCTTCTCGATCGGCGTTAAAATCTTCAAACCGTATTTATATTACGAAAAATGAAATAGTTCGTGAAGATTTTAACGGTGATTATGAATGAAATCGTACTTGCAAAAAATATGTGATTGAATAGCTAATCTTTCGTATATTATTACGCTATGCATTCCGAATAGGTTTTGAGCCAAACATAACGATCTGCTTTATATATATACTAAATATATGGGTACTGTACCTACAGGTTCGTCAGAACACCGGGGACTCTCACGCCTCATTATTATAATAAATAATTTACTGCTTTTAGTAAACAGTAAATACTGCAGCCTAATTTAGGTATGTAATGTGACCCGGTTATAGTAGGTTTCATTTGTAAATATTTCAATAAGGTACAATGTTAGAATTCAGTCATCAATTTTATAAGTTACAGTTTTAAATTTGAGAAAGAAGTAAGGCCTATTGTATTAAGTAACATAAATATAATGAATTGCATGGCTTTATTAACAAGTCATACAAGTATTAAATATAACTATAACGTATATTTTAACTGAAGTTGATATTGACAAGTAATAGTAGTCTACATGGTTTTGTATCGATTTTACTTAAAACGATATGTACAGTAATCTTAAAATACAAGTATTGAATTAAAGATTAGTGTGTTATAGTAATTAAAATACCAGCCAATGGTATAATTTGAGGCTCTATAACACTGTTAAACGTGTTTCTGTACATTGTTTGTACATTATTCGTTTCTTTTCCCTTTAACTGCATGAGGTCACACTGGCCCATTATACAGTTTTAGAAAAACAAAATTGTCTAAAATCATTTCAAATTTTTTTTTGTTTCTCGCGTACCTAAATAAATACTGTACAACGATCACAAAGTTCGTGTAAAATTATTTACTGCAAGTTTTGTGGAATTCGTTTCCGTGACGTCAGCGAGAGATACGCGAGCCAAGATTAATTTACATTCACTCAGCCTTTGTCCTAAATAATTGTTTGAAAATACCATTGTTAAGAATGTTACGGTCAGCAACAGGCCAGTGTCAATGTAAGCAACGTATCGTAGGCTTCCAGGTCTAATTTCAAAGAATAGTTTAAATTCAAATGTCGGCTCACACTGATGAATAATTTATAATGTGACAAAATAATGGTGATTGCAACAATTAGAACTAAGATTTTATTCAAAAATGTGGTTTTGATTTGGTGTGTGTGTGTGTGTGTGTGTGTGTGTGTGTGTGTGTGTGTGTGTACTGATTAGTCAACCGCTTAAGATAAAATTTGGCGTGCAGGTTTGCTTTTCAGTGCCCTCTTCCAACTAAACAAAGTTCGTGAAGACCTTAAAAAACGTTTTTAAGTGCCGATATATTCCAAGAAAAACTGGTGAAGATGCTATCGAAAACCCCTGTAAAATATGCCTAATTTTTTTAAAAATCGGTTCTTCAGATTTCGTTTTAATTTTGGTCAAACATAAAGGTGCATTAGTCAGTGTTAACAGTTTGAAAGAACAAGTTTAAATAATTCGTTATCGATTTAATCTCAAACCTTAAATTTTTCTGGTTGAAATTTAATTGGCTACTCTGACTTTATTTATAATTCTCCATATTTGGCTGAAATTGAACAATTTATGATGAAACAATTTTCCGCTTATTTGTCTTTTTAACTTGTATCATATCTTAGGGCTGGTTGTGATGTTGGATTTTACACGAAAATATTCACTGTATTGGTAGCTACAGTAAAAGATCTGTTGTTTTGTACTCATTCGTAACGATCAGGTGATTTCATTGAACAGCTGATAGACTTTAATAAGTTTTAGGTTATGTTGTTAAAAACTAGTTGTGCTATAGAAAAAGATCAGTTGTTTTATATTCATTTGTAACAATCAGCTGATTTCACTGAACAGCTGATAGGCTGTAAGTTTTTAGGTATGTTGTGAAAAACTAGCTACGTTATTTTGTCATGTTTTCGAACAAATTATCGTAATTAAAATGAAAAGAAGAGAAATCATCATGATGACACATGATGCTTTTTATTTTTACTACAATAACAGAAATTATTTTATTTTAATTTTGTAATTAATTTATTTTTAATTTAATTTTTTATTGTAGAAGAGAAGAAAGTTGATTGTAAGAACATTTGTGTAATGTTTATTTTCTGTTGCAATTCAGAACACATTTTCTGTTGCAATATAATATCTATTTCTGAACTTAAAACAAGCTTTTGTTAAAAAATAAAATGGCGGATTACCACTAAACTATGGCGAATTCAAAAAAAAAAAAAACGTTACTGACCATTTTTCGTTTACTTGGATGTATATAATTCGATCTTATAAAGCGCGCTATTGTTTTGTGTATATATATATATATATATATATATATATATATATATATATATATATATATATATATATAATGTATATGGGTCCAGCAGGGAAGAAAAAACCCATTCATTTTCTATTTACGACTAAAATTGAATTTTTTCAGTTTTATGTGTATTTAATTCATTTTTCAACCTGTATATCAAAACGTAGTGAACATATTTTGATAAAACTTACAAGGTCGCTTAGGGACAAAATTCTCAAGTCATATCATTAAATTTATGTGCCAATATATTGAATGTAATTCGGGAATATAATTTTTAAGATTAGAATTTGTAAAAAATTAAGTGTTTAAAAATAATTAACGTTCTTCCACGTAAAAACTGTCCAAACATTTGGGCTACCATTTTATCAAAAGTTGTAAAATTATATACAGTGTAAGGTTATATATTCTTTTCAGTTTTGTAAGCAATATTTACTTGACAGCATAGAATACCGTAAGGTAACAAGAATTGTAAAAGAAAATTTAAGGGCTAAATGCTTAAATTAACTGTATTTTAATCATAATTAATGGTACTTTGATACCAGTAGGTTATATTTAAATTAATTTTAAAACATTTCTAAATATCCCCCGTTGTGATCTCAGCTCTAGCTCGCTCTAACAGGGAAGACGTTGCTGTTAGCATTGTCTTTGATTGTTTGGGCAACATTTAAGATTCTTTCCAATAGCTCTCGTATTGTTGCATGTTGTACAGCTGTTTTCATGCGACCCTACAGAAAGAAGTTCATCGCAGCTTCAATGGTCTGGATGGCCAATATGAACAATCACTTTTTTACCATAAAGGTTGTGTAATAATAAGCGAACCACGTCATATGACCTGTGCGGGGTGCTCCGTCATTTTTGTAAAACATGCTTCTTATTTGGATAAGTGTAGTGGTTTTTTTTGTAGAAACTGTAAATATGTTATACCATTTAGTGTCCCATCGAAAGTGTAAGTTTATCATCCTATAAGTATATCATTAATGAGGCTTTAGTAAACATTCACAGAAAGTCACCGCTGAAAGTTTGTCTACTGTCCATATGTAAATGTTTTTGGAATTATTAATACCGTTCCCAGTGAATTGAGCTTCGCCTGTAAAGAGTATTAACTTAATTTTTTCTACAATTCAACGACAAAACCCAGACCTTCTAACAGTATTATCGCCCTGAAGAGCTTCAATGTTTTCAAGTGATAAGGGTACAAACCATCATTACTTAAGTTTCTGAGAAGATACCACGCTGTTTTAAAGAGTCCTCACACTAGTTCCTGAGCTACGTTGAACCGAAACTATGATGTTCTCTTCCTCCTCAACTGAAGTACGAACAATAATTGGTTTGACATCACCAGCTGAACTTGTCTCTGAAACGATTCTATTATCTGTAAAAACTTGCCTATTAAGTAGATGCCTGTTGGCAAATCTTCTACCATACTCAAAAACAGCAGCTGTTGAACTTCCATTACAAAATCCATACACAAAATTCATGTCAGCATACTCTTTTTTAGTAAACAAGTTAGGGACCGTTCTGTCAACAGACCTGTGTGCTATTGAATACAATATAAATAGTTAACTAACGATGAGTTACATCAGCTGTACAAACACTACAGCTGGTTAACTGTATTGCTCAGTATTGCCAGAGAGAATCAAATTAAAATTTTATGTTGTATAAAACTAAAAGTGACAAGATTTGGAAACAAAGACATTTATTACTGTAAAAATACGCAAATTGAATAAAAAAAGCTTTTATCATTAATTATTTGGGAAATATTAATTTTATGTTAAAAAAGAAGAAGAAAAACACCGTGAATGTTGTTGGTTATGTCTGTTTAAAAAAAACATGTTTTATTTACAAGTCAGAGTCGTAATGTATAACCATTAAGCTTTCCTTTGCAATTTGTGTTAAGGTACTTTATGCTACCAAGTAAATACAATAGTTCTGCACGTTTTTCCCCCCAAAAACTTAACAACATTGAATAATATTACGTAAATGGACATTTTAAAATACGAATTTTGAACTTGGCACAAACATTGAATTTCGTTAATAACTAGGATAAAACTGTTACCGTTTTTGCGTTTCAAAATGGCGGTAATTTAGAATTTAAAAAAAGTAACTTTTGTTTCACACTTTTCTGAACGTATGATTACCATGAGCGTTCAGATTTGCGTTTTAAATTTATAAATATGGTTATGAATCAAACGGCGATCAACGTGCCCAAGCTAACAAAATCAATTTTTTATTTGCTTCTATCACGTGAGCGTTTTTTGGTTGCCAATAGTTTAGTTTCATCTTAAAATTATAAATTCGTTTCCCTTGTTAGAGAGTCAAAAATACAAATCAGCCAGTACTGTGCAACGTTAATTCATACTAGCCATTTGTATAGTTTTAAATAATATGCCTACAGAAAGTTATACGGTTTCGTACTTCAAAACTGCTGAACTATAAGGTCTATTTTTTTCTGCAACAGAGCGTACCTTCTAGAATTCGTCGTGAAAGTACATGTTTTGTTAATTTGGCAGGCCTGGCTCCTAGATTCTAGGTTCTAGATCAATGAACCTAAATTCTACTACAATTAGGCCCGAAGGACTCTACATAACAGATATTCGCTTATCTCCGAAAGTAATACAGATAAGGCGTGCGACCGTTTTCAAAACAGTGGAAAGTTTGCGCCTCTTTGTAACTGTTATCTGGTACAACGACTGTACAAAGTTTGTCATTATCAATTGGTGTATATTATATGGTTATATTACAAGTAGCCCTGCAGCTTTAAGACAAAATGTTTCCAGGAAAGTTTAATTTGCTGATTTACGAATGATAGTTTTATTTTTAAGATAAGTGGACAAAACCAATAAATCTTATAAAATTACGCATATCCGTCTGTCTGTCTGTTTGTCAGTAGCGCATACCTTACTCGTAGACGTTGCGCCCGATGGCTGTTAAATTTGGCAAAATCGGTCTTTGTAGCTGCCCGAACCCAAAAAGAATATATGGGTAAGCTCTTAAGGTCAAACCATATTTGTTATTTGTGTTTATATTATGGGGTATTATTTGAAATTACAAGTGATACCGATTTCATATGCGCGCGCGCGCGCGCGCACACACACACACACACACACACGGAATCAAATCACTTATACACTCACCAAAAATTCACGTTTTCATGTCTTTCCCCTATAATTTCGATATGTTAGATAAGGAAAATGTGTAAACACAAGTTAAAGAAAAAACACGAAAACAAAAAACGGAGTTTGAGGATTTCTCGATATTTTACATATTTTTGTATTAATGCACTTCAACAAAAACTTGTTTAAAAAAAAAATCACCAACATCTTTTTTAAGTTCGTCCTTAGCAGTGTTGTTAAAACTAAGTAGAATAGGATTCTAAAGTAACTTTTGTGTTTGGGCGTCAAATACGTCTTAAGGAAGAAGCACTTCTATCTTTGTTACAAGCCGTACAGTCAACGCGATGTTTTTTGAGTTTCAGACAAGGACGTCAGCTGATCCATTCTGTTAGTCCTTATCAATTTGACCGGTATGCTGGTCCGTTTATAACGCTTAAAAACAGAACACTCAAGTTTGCACTAATTTACAACTACAAGAACAAAACGCACCCACAGTACTTGTTTTAAAAGCATGGTGCTTGACAGTTTTATCATTGGGTGGCAGTTTAGTTCCGAAGAAACCCGCAGTGGAAATGTCATGTACGCAGTGATTACATTAAAAATTAACAAGTATTTATTTCAAAATATACTGAAATAAAAGCGAAACACCTTTTAAGGGGTTTCTGCGAGTTTTGTTTATAAGCAGCACTAAAATTAATCACAGTTGTTGGAATAATAATGGAAAAATGCATTTCCTGACAATATAAAAAATCTTGAATATTATGAAAATTGTTTCAAAAGATGTGAAGATGTGGATTTTTTCTATTGATAAATTAGAATGTTTAGAAGGTTATTTATTGATTTGAAGGTGTGTTAACGTTTGTCTACATTTCTTTGATCAGGACTTTGTTTAATCTGCACTATTAATTTGTTTTAATCATTTGTTTGTTTGTATAATCTATGAATTATTATCTGTATAATCTGCAATATTAGGTTGGCTTAATCTTCTATTTTTTGTATAACTTGTGGTATTAATTTGTTTTAATCATTTGTTTGTTTGTATAATCTATGAATTATTATCTGTATAATCTGCAATATTAGGTTGGCTTAATCTTCTATTTTTTGTATAACTTGTGGTATTAATTTGTTTTAATCATTTGTTTGTTTGTATAATCTATGAATTAATATCTGTATAATCTGCAATATTAGGTTGGCTTAATCTTCTATTTTTTGTATAACATGTGGTATTAATTTGTTTTAATCATTTGTTTGTTTGTATAATCTATGAATTAATATCTGTATAATCTGCAATATTAGGTTGGCTTAATCTTCTATTTTTTGTATAAATTGTGGTATTAATTTGTTTTAATCATTTGTTTGTTTGTATAATCTATGAATTAATATCTGTATAATCTGCAATATTAGGTTGGCTTAATCTTCTATTTTTTGTATAACTTGTGGTATTAATTTGTTTTAATCATTTGTTTGTTTGTATAATCTATGAATTAATATCTGTATAATCTGCAATATTAGGTTGGCTTAATCTTCTATTTTTTGTATAACATGTGGTATTAATTTGTTTTAATCATTTGTTTGTTTGTATAATCTATGAATTAATATCTGTATAATCTGCAATATTAGGTTGGCTTAATCTTCTATTTTTTGTATAACTTGTGGTATTAATTTGTTTTAATCATTTGTTTGTTTGTATAATCTATGAATTAATATCTGTATAATCTGCAATATTAGGTTGGCTTAATCTTCTATTTTTTGTATAACATGTGGTATTAATTTGTTTTAATCATTTGTTTGTTTGTATAATCTATGAATTATTATCTGTATAATCTGCAATATTAGGTTGGCTTAATCTTCTATTTTTTGTATAACATGTGGTATTAATTTGTTTTTAACATTTGTTTGTTTTTATAATCTATGAATTATTATCTGTATAATCTGCAATATTAGGTTGGCTTAATCTTCCATTTTTTTTGTATAACATGTGGTATTAATTTGTTTTTAACATTTGTTTGTTTTTATAATCTATGAATTATTATCTGTATAATCTGCAATATTAGGTTGGCTTAATCTTCTATTTTTTGTATAACTTGTGGTATTAATTTGTTTTAATCATTTTTTTGTTTGTATAATCTATGAATTATTATCTGTATAATCTGAAATATTAGGTTGGCTTAATCTTCTATTTTTTGTATAACATGTGGTATTAATTTGTTTTAATCATTTGTTTGTTTGTATAATCTATGAATTATTATCTGTATAATCTGCAATATTAGGTTGGCTTAATCTTCTATTTTTTGTATAACATGTGGTATTAATTTGTTTGTTTGTATAATCTATAAATTATTATCTGTATAATCTGCAATATTAGGTTGGCTTAATCTTCTATTTTTTGTATAACATGTGGTATTAATTTGTTTGTTTGTATAATCTATGAATTATTATCTGTATAATCTGCAATATTAGGTTGGCTTAATCTTCTATTTTTTGTATAACATGTGGTATTAATTTGTTTTAATCATTTGTTTGTTTGTATAATCTATGAATTATTATCTGTATAATCTGCAATATTAGGTTGGCTCAATCTTCTATTTTTTGTATTACATGTGGTATTGTACAATCTGGTATTAGTTATGTATTGTTCATCTAATCTGTGATATTAGATTATCTGTACAATCTGTGGTATTAGTTTGTCTTAGTCATGTATTTGTTCATCTAATCTGTGATATTAGATTATCTGTACAATCTGTGGTATTAGTTTGTCTTAGTCATGTATTTGTTCATCTAATCTGTGATATTAGATTATCTGTACAATCTGTGGTATTAGTTTGTCTTAGTCATGTATTTGTTCATCTAATCTGTGATATTAGATTATCTGTACAATCTGTGGTATTAGTTTGTCTTAGTCATGTATTTGTTCATCTAATCTGTGATATTAGATTATCTGTACAATCTGTGGTATTAGTTTGTCTTAGTCATGTATTTGTTTGTCAAATCTGTGATATTAGTTTATCTGTACAATCTGTGGTATTAGTTTGTCTTAGTCATGTATTTGTTCATCTAATCTGTGATATTAGTTTATCTGTACATTCTGTGGTATTAGTTTGTCTTAGTCATGTACTTGTTCGTCTAATCTGTGGTATTATTTTGTCTGAATCATCTATTTGTTCGTCTAATCTGTGGCATTAGTTTATCAGTGTAATATGTGGTATTAGTTTGTCCTAATCATCTATTTGTATAATCTGGGGTATTATTAGTGTGTTCGATAGATTTTGTGTTTGTTTTTCCTTCAGCTTAGTTAGAAGTTGTTTTGAGGACCAACAAGTTGTAGTGAAGTTTTTAACACTTGTTTTGAATTTACTTTCGAATAATATTATAGATTGCGGTACTCTTAGAAGTATTTTTGTGTTTATTTTTTTCTTTTAAATTAAGAGTCAAAATCAAGTAACGCCTTAGTATTTCCTACATTTTTTGTAGAAATTTATGTATATATGCTATGTATATGTATTATTAATACGTTGATTTAGATAGTTAGAAAATGTAATAAGTGTAAAAAGAAATATAAAACCCGACGGCAGTCAAGGTTTGTTTTTCGTTTTTTTTGTCAAATTACTCTTGAACCGTAAATTTTTTTCAGTTCAAATTTGGTACACTGAACTGAATAAGAATCTCCATATCTGCCAAACATTTAAGATAGATTTCGTAAAATGATTTTGACAAGTTTTCGATGAAATAATTAAATAATATACAATATTTGTTGAAATATATATTATATCAGTATTTGATTAAAAAAAAATATTATTTTTCTCTGCTGATCACTACTTCGGGCACACTCTGTACAGTAAATACTGTTATCTCGCCTCTAATGAGCCTCGCTTACTGATAACATCCTCCTTGGCTTCTAATTACCTTTATCCTCGGATCTTGGCTAATTACCAAAACATTTGCTTGTCCTAAGTTTTAATTAAACTGTTAACACCTTTAGAAATAATGAACGATGCAAAAACGTTACAACTTGCTCACATCCGGTTTGGAAACTATCGACAAAAAAACCGGAAATCGGCGTAATTTCTTAAAAAATTTTTATTAGATTTTGCTTAAATTTAGGCCCCGCCATTGGGTCTCTACCTTGAAATAAGTGGTAGAAAAATATTATAGAAACTTTTCCGAAATTCACTAAAAATTCATTTCCGTAAACATTCAGTTCGAAAGATAACGGCAAATCGGAAATTAGAAAATAGATTTTTGCTCAGTTTTGAAGATGAAAAACTCAAGCTGCTTTACAAATTAAAAAAAAACAACTAGAAGTTAGAACGTTAATTGGTAAAACAAATTCCGTTATCAGTGGTCGGTATTTACTTCGTTTTATTCAATTTACTCACGAAACATAACCTCACTTTGTTTCAAAATGTCTACACTGGCTTAATTTATGTATCTTCGGTTAACATCAACATTTCTTAACATTAGCGCAAATTTTACTTCTCGTTGTAACTGGGTGTTACTGTGATGGCAGCTTCGAAAGGGAGTTCGTTAAATTAATGAACGTTAGAAGTTCGTGCAATATTTTTGCACACTTTTCGTAAATATTTATCGAGATGTAGATTTTTCTTGAAATTCCAAATTATATCTATTTTGAGTTTCATAAAGTCTTATTTGAAGAAAAAATTAATAAACATACGGAAATCTAAAGCGATGTCAACTTGATTATTCAGCGACGAATTTATTGATAGCAGATTTTCTTGAAATTACATATGTTTTTAGTTTAAACTTTCGGAACGTCATATACAATATGAAAACAACAAAACTACGGAAGACAAAAGCAGTGCCAACTTGATAGCTTTATCAACGACGAATTTATAGATATCTGTCAAGGCCTGCAGCTGTTAAATCCCGAGTTGTGTAAACTTGATAAACACAGCAATTAAGTTTTGGCAATCCAGAAGGCAGTGCTAAAGTGCGCCACATACCGATTGATAATTCGCTCACGTAGCGGCAGTTAAGAGAGGGGTCACGTTACTGTGACGTCACAAATATTAAAAGCGCGCCAACATAAATTTGGGTAATGGAGCTCGGACGATGAATAACTGCTTGCAATAAGAGGAAGTGTGGAACAAGGCGTGCTCTCGATTGAAAACGGCTAGACTTAATGAGCTTCAAAGTCCCGTACGTGTGTTTATAAAGACTATACAATAGAACCGCTCCCGACGGTCATTTCGTTTTGATCGATGCTGGTTGTGGGTGGGAAAATAAATAGCAAGTTAGAGATGGTTTCTATCGAAGTAAATTCATACTCTCTCTCATAACTCCGTTATAGACTTAGGGTCTACATCTTGTTCTCGTTGTAAACTGGGTAAATAGACGTTGTCACTGAAACAATCGTAACGGTAAACGGATGTTGTGAACTGCGCACGCGCAAAATGAACTTATGATTTTCGATTTTCCGAATGCGAGATAATGTGTTCACTAACAGTTTTATAGATATTAGTAACTATCTGAATGAATCGAGTGTTAATGTTTTCCATATTTCAATATACTATACTCGATTGACGTTTTCAAGGAAACAAATTTTATACACTGGTTTTAGTTACAGGTTTTTATTTGTCACTAAAATTTGAGCACAATCTTATTGAATTTTTAAAGCAATTGTCTCGATTTTCGTTTTATCGTCGATAGCTTTTTCATCGTATTTTTCGAAAAGATATCAAACCATTTGTTTTGTTCCCTAAAACTAATTTTGACCCGGTCAATCCTGTTTTTTGATAGCCTAATTTATAAATTAAGAGCTTGAAAACGATTTTACACGAAATTTGTCTAATTACGGACGAACTACGCGTTTGACGCATCGAAATCGGTTAATCCATTTAGCCTCGAACGATTTTCACAGATACAAAACGGTGAAACAATCGAACGAAATCTTTTTTCGAACTTACAGCTTCGTACAAAGTAAATAATAGCGGCACGCAACTGTCTCGTTTTAAAATCGCATAAAGAATATTTCGATAGTCACAGATCAAATTTAGCACAGAAACAATTGAATCCCTAAAAGTAAATAACAAGACTTGACTTAGGTATATTTTTGTTACTTTTAGACCTTGAAAACATTAAAAACTTATTTTCAAACACAGTGTTTAAGAGTCTGTCGGTCATATTGAATCTATTCGCTATAAGACTAATTAACGGTACAAATGACTGCTATTTTTTTAAAGATAAAATATGTTTGATATTTAATTTAAAAAGTCTTGTAGGCCCTAGGTGTGGGATGCGACCACGTTTTAAGTAAAAGACCTTTAAAACAAGATATCAATCGTAATTTTATCTTAACAAAATGGCGGAGTAATCTGTATCGTTAATATCGTTAATGTAGGGAGTAGATTAAATATGGCCGCCAGTGTGCACAGACCCTGTCACTGTAATGTGAACATTTTGTTAGTCTGTGAACATTTGAATAATTTCACTGTAATAAAATTTAATTGCCGATTTTATTGATATTGCCGTGCAGATTTGAACAGTATCGTTTTACAGGCCGTATCAACAATGCAGGCCTTACTCAGATGTGAGATAGTTTGTGCAGCAATGTCAGTTCCGTTTTGTAGATAACGCGGCTTGTTTGCGTCAAATTGTTTAGTTCTGCAATGTTTGCTTTACAATTTCAACAGGTATAGAGGAAACTATTGAAATTGTACCTTTTGTACGTACGGTGGACAATTGGTAAACGTGAAATTATTTGCGTATCGAAATTTACACGGTAGAAATAACTAGGACTGTATATAATGAGGCAAGTATGCAATTTTAACGCTTGCACGAAGTATAGACTCTATAAATATTTGATAATTAGATACTGAGGATGTTTTTAGGTCTCCAGATTATTTGGATGTCCGTCCGTCCTGTAGGCTAACATTTATTGTCTTAATTTTTTAAAAATCTGATTTCACAATCGTAATCAGCATTTTAAACTTTCAAAATTAATATATTTTGATTTAACGGCGGTCAGGGTTCATTTTTGTAATTTCATTGTACTTTAAAAGTTTGAAAATTGGCTTCCATCACGTCAGCGAGACAGCTGTGTTCGTTAAAATAACACCTGAACCGCATAAAACCGGATATAATAACCAACAATATTTTGTTTGTGTATTTATGGATTAAATTTGCTACCTGTGCTTAGAGGCCTACACGTGAGGGGGTGATTAAACTGACTGGATTTTCTAAAGGTCAGTTTTGTCTATATCTCGAAATAATTTATTCATTTAAAAATATGAACCCCTTTTTTTGTCCTAAAGGTAATGAAAACCGGATTTTCTCGCACAGATGTAGTCTATAAATAACCAAACAAAACCTGTTCACTGTTATATCCGGTTCAGGTGTTCATTTTAACAAACACAGCTGTTTCGTTGACATGATGGAAGCTAATTTCCAAGAGTAATTCTATCTTTACCTTTTTTCTTGAAAATTCTGTTTGTAATATTATAATCGGCATTAAAATCTGTAATCAGTTTTGCATTTTCAACTGTTAAAATGCATTGGAAATATGAAAATGAACCCTGACCGCCGTCAAAACAAATATCCTAATTTCAACGGATTTTGAAAATGTGAAATGCCGATTATGGGTTGTTTTTAACGCTGATTACGATGATGAAGTCATTTTTTTAAAATTAGGACAAGTTATGAATTTTTAAAGATGGCCGCTATTTCGAAACTGTTGAGCGGATATGCTGGGTGACGAACTTATCGAAGCTGATACTGAAATCGGTTTTTGTTCGAGGTGAATGTGTATGTATGTACATTACGGAAGGACTAAGAGGGACAGCAAAGTTCAGGAGAACTGTGGAGGTCATTACAGGGCCTTGTGATCTGAAGGAACAGGATAGCAATGTACCACAGAGAAACCGTGTGTGTTAGGCAGGAAAGAAGAGGAAACTACAGGCCACATTAGGCTCTTCCCGCAAGCACAAGGCTAAGGTTATTCGGTTTTCAGGACCCTGAAGACTTCCAGCGAGACGAACTAGTCAGTGGATTTGCTGGAATTTATTAAGGACACCAGCCTGCTAAACTAGAACTCATGAGGTTTCGTTGAACAATAGATCCATTGATCGTAGTGGCTGTGGTATTGTTATCCTTCCCTCTAGTTATAATTCTACTTTATTCTACATACAAAAACATTTTAATGACCCTTCAAAAAATGATCTAGAGGTCAGCATCGGTGCTCATTTTAAAGTCCCGCGTTGGCTCTTGCCATGATGACGGCTACAGTAGCTTATTTTACAATAAATTGAAAGTCGGTCTAATTTCTCAAAATCGGATCACCAGATTGTGTTCAAATTTCAAATCGAAAAAACGAAAGTAACTTTGACTGTCATTAGTAAAATTTTATTTAAAATTTGTCAGGCTTGGCTGAGTTATGAATCTTTATATATGAGCAAAATTTAAATATAATCTGTTGTACCGATTTTAAGAAAATCGCTCAATTTACCGATTTATCGAACAGAATTGTTTAGCGAAATAGTTGAATTTACGAAAGTTGTGTAACGTTTTTGCATCGTTCGTTATTTCTAAATGTGTTAACAGTTTAATTAAATCTCAGGACAAGCAAATGTTTTGGTAATTAGCCAAGATCCGAGGATAAAGGTAATTAGAAGCTAAGGAGGATGTTATCAGTAAGCGAGGCGCATTAGAGGCGAAGTATTTACTGTACAGGATGTGACCGAAGTAGTGATCAGCGGAGACAAGTAATAATATCTTTTAATTTACTAAATATTGATAGGCCTATAACATATATTACAAAAACATTTCATAATATTCAAGTATTTGATTTAAATTTTCAAAATAATTTAATCACATCTGGCTCAAATTTTGTAAATTCCTAATTTAATCTACCTAATTTGAATTAAAAACATCGGTGGTTCGATAGAAAATCGATAAAAAATACTCGACAAAGTAAAGACATTATAAAGTTTGGGAAAATTGGTCTTTCCAGCGGCACGAATCCAGGGGAACTGTAGAGCTTGGCTGTGAAATATTTAATGATAGTTAAGGGGTAAAATGTTAAAATATTTTTAAAATTTTATTTAGGCTGTTCATTCTGGTGCATCATTTGAAACTAGAAGTAATACTGATTCCGAAGTACTAGAAATAATACTGATATATCGTTTTTGTACATAGATAGTTTATATATAACCACAGTATTTTTCGTTATTATTCCCCGCGGGGTGCAGACTAGCCTATGAACTAAACCTACTTGAGAGGATTTAGACGTCCTCGCGGTACCGAGTCTAACATACACACACTGCAACACTTACGACTTTAACATTTTACTCTCACTTTTACATTTATGGAGGCGATAATAGCCTCAATATGCTTTTCGCCTTATAATAAAAAAAATCATTATCATTTTTGTTTTTATGAACCTCGACAAAGTGTTTCGAAAAATTCACCATCTACTTAAAAAGCATTTCTTAACGTAGCTTGACCTTTTACAATTTGGCTAAAAGTAACTAGATTACGATTGAAAATTTGGTAATTTTTGTGATTTGGCGTCAAATACGATTGAAAAGGAGTACTTAAATTACAAGTTGTAAGCGGTACAGTTCGCTTCACGGCAGTGCAGACGACTCTGAAATCAGCTGTTCCATTCTTGCTTATTGGACCTGCGTGGATTAAAACTGGTAAAAATATAACTTTCAATGTTGCATATCAACGGTCGATACCAATTTACAACAAAGAAACAAATCGCCTACAGTCAGTGCTTCAGAAGCGTGTGTTCAACAATTTTATTGAGAATTCTCTTGTAAAATACGCTTATTTTCTTGCTCCTCTTATATGATACGGTATATTAAGTTTGTTTTTTTACGAGTAATTTTGGGCATTATTGAAATTGAAATTTGTACAATTTCTGGCCTACCGGGTCACAGATTTAACTAAATCTTTTTTGAAAACGTTTTAAAAATGATTTAAGTTTTGCCATCAACGAGCTATGAGCGTTCAGTAGCTATTCTATTTGTAATATAACCTATAAATTTTTTATTACATTTTATGGTATTTTATTATAAACTTTTATTGCCGTTATTTCGTTCAATTTACAAACCACCGCCTCGGGTTACAGACCCTGCTTACGAGTAAAGTTTGAGGTTATGCAACGAAGACCTCCCTACATAACATCGTTTACTGCTAACTTACATTATCGAATTAGGCCTCAAGTGGTATCCTGTGGAATAATGTTGATGAACTTTAAACGGGGTACTCGACTTGTTTAAGTCCTGTGGGGTGACCAGAGTAATTTGTGTTGACTGTCGATAAAGTTCCTCGAAGGATTCAGAGATGATGGTAGGCCTACATTGGTGAACCAAATATGGTCCTGGTTAAGTGGTAACAGAAGCAATATAACTATGTTTGTGCAGTGGATATAATTATTAATTTAAGTATATGATCGATGAAAAAAAATCAGCTGTTAAATAAATATTACACAAACTTTCCCATATGGTTTTCATTATTACTAATTCATCGTATTGCTTTCAATGCAGGTACACTTTTCTGTTCAGTTATACTGAATAGGTGGAAGAAAATGTTATTTCTTGTCAGTTATATTTGCTTTCAGAATGTTTCTGTTGAAGAATTTAATTGAAAAGCAATGTCTTTCCATATATTTTCTTTGATGTGAATATAAACACTCCTGGTCTCTCACTAACTCAATTAGCAAGACATCTTTTCTTCCTTTAAAAAAACAATAAATACTAATTTGGTCAACAAAAGCACTGACAATGAACGAAGTAAACACACGGTGGCTGTCGGAATTGATGAAATGTGAAACTGTTCGCCGTAGTTAATGACGAATAGACACGAACGATGACGGAACTACACGAAGTAGTAACAACGACACTAATCATCGTTAAGTCTGCATTAAGGCTGTCTTTTGACCGTTTCACTTGTATCTAGAGATGGGCGGAACAATTCGCTTAAAAGAAACTAGTTCAAAATCTAGTTCAATGACCAAACTAGTTCGATTTATCTAACCCAATGTATTATTAATTAGTATATTTAATTATAGCGTGTTATATTACATATCTAATGTAGGCCTAATAATGAAATTTAAATTTTAATATTAAACTACAATTTACAGACAGTGTCTCAAGAAAACGATAAGTCCCCGGCGGCGGGAAAAATATTATTGATGTAGATAATTACATTCGTTCGCGAACTAATGTAGAGTTGAACTAATGAACAAAATGAACTACTGAACTAATCGGACTAAACACTAGTAGAACAAACATACTGTAGGATATAATGTGTAGGAATAGTCTGTACTAGTGATAGGAAGTGATTTGCAAACCTGTGATTCAGCCACTGATATTTAAAAATCACAGTTCGACCTGTGATTCTTCCAAATAGAATAACAGTTCTTAAGTGTGATTTCACTGGCTGCTTCGTGGCACTAATCTACCGGCAAACAAGGAAAACTAAATAATGTTACAGTTAGTGTGATTGTGATTTGATTCATGCAATCACGTTTTATACTCACATTTTGAGTTGTGCAGTGGTGTTACAAGTCGTGATCACGTGATCCACAGCCTACACTATACTGACTACATTTTGTAAAATATTTTGTATGCGTAATTGATCGCCTGACTTGTTGTTTTGACATTATTTCTGTTAACATATATTTTATCTATGCTACTTATTATTATGTTTATAGTAGGTTCTAATTTTATTTATAAAAGTGAGTGCTATAACACAAGGGTTGAAGACAGGAGAAATAGAAGTATGCTATAGAATATTATTTTCCCTTTAAACAATAAAACATTTAAAAAATGCTGTTTAGAAAAATTTTTTAATCATGTTATTCAAGGTAAACACTGTTGATGTTTAACCCATTGTGTGTAATTTTATATTTCTTATTTTGCAATAAGTTTATTCTTTGACTAAATATCACTTGCTTTAAAAGCTTCAATTCTGGGTGTATTTTTTAAGTTATAATATAAATATTTATTCGAATAAAAATCATTAGAGGAATTACGTAAAATTAAATTTTAGGTCGTGCATGTAAAGTGTGATTCATTTAGTCACATTTGACTTATGTAATTAGTTGCTGCTACCTACTGCTACGGGAGCGATAACGCTTCATTTTTTTTTTTTTTTTTTTTGTTTAACGTCCGACTATTGTGCACACTTGGGCTAATGCAGACGATGGGATGATTTATAGCGTATGAAAATGCCAAGCCCTGGCCGGAAATCGAACCCGGGTCCTCGGAGTGAAAGCTTAGTACGCTATCGATTCCCGGCCAGGGCTTGGCATTTTCATACGCTATAAATCATCCCATCGTCTGCATTAGCCCAAGTGTGCACAATAGTCGGACGTTAAACACCAAAAATACAACAAATAACGCTTCAGCCGCCTATCATAATCACAGTAAATCACATGTTAAAATCACAGCGTTTCTTTAGTAGCAATCACTGTGAAACTAAAATCACTGCTAGTTACATGACTAATCTGTACTGTACCGAATTAGCATTATTACTTGGACAATGTATTAATAGTTGCTTGTGATTATACTGTATGTTGCACTTGATGTACTGTAGTGTCATAAGGAGTCGTATGAACGCTGATTACAAGAACGAACTAAAAAAACTATAGTTCGCGGTGTAATTCAGTTTAAACATTAGTTCATTTTGATCCGTTCGTTCGCGAACCCCCACCCAGTGTCGAACGGAATCGATCTGCTGGTCAAATCAAATAACCCACCAGCAAAACTCTACTAACGAAAACCAGTTTCTGACGTTCCTATATAATAGCATTGGATAGTACTGTAAAAGCAATTCCATTCCACAGCACTACAAGTGAAAACCCACATTAATTGACACAACCCGATGAAAACCGATCCAACTTTTCAAATTTCGTTCAAAAGAATTCACTCAAGTCGTTATATCAAAACTAAAGTAATCGATATTAGTTTATCGATTAAATAGGTAAACAAACAGATTAATCCTCTTACATGTTCAAAGTTTTTTCGATTTATTCGTGAAACGTGAATTTCTTGGATTTCAAATTTGTTACACTGAAGTGAATGTTTAATTTATCGTCAAAAATTTAATCGAAATACTTTGAGCAGTTTTTTAAAAGAAGTCTTGTTTTTGTTAATGTTTAAAGGTCGTTTTTACTGAAACTATTGTTGAAAATAAAAAATATTGTTTTTCAAATAGGCCTAATCATTTGTCTAGAGGTGTGCATATCAATAAACTACAAATGCTCCAAATTTTATTAAAATCTTTCACTTTGTATTCAAGGAATTTGAAAACGCATAAATCGACAAAAATTTCAAGAAGTGTTTCCAAATGTAAATTGACCATAGAGAAAATCGTTATAGGAAATTCGCTTCAGTCACGTCAGCGAGACAGCTGCGTGACACGAATATTTTGAACTAGTCTCATTTAATTTTTATTTTTTTATTGTGAACGCAATAGGACAATGTATTAGGCCTATAAATATTTTAAATTTCGGGAACGTAAAAACTTACCGCGGACAAGAAGACAGAAATTTATATTTCTCGGAATTTCTCGTTCGCGGAACAAAACATTCATCCTATTAAACTTGGTGTTTCCCCCCGAGTACGTCGAAAACGACATTACTACAAGAAGCAGAAGAAAAGTATTTAGAAATATTTCCGCCACATGTGTAACAATGTCAGCGTGGCCGCCAAGGGAAATAATGTAGAGGGCGTGTATATTTAGCGCGTGTGACGTCACTAGTGGGCGGAGCTTATTGTAGCATTGTTGGCGTTTATTGGATTCCTAAGATCAGCTGAAAGATTGTTTTGCAGTACAATAAATTAATTATACATTAGTGTTTTAAATTTGAGGGCTTGATAACCCGTTAGCGTAAGAATAATTTGACGCTAAGCTCTGTTTTTGCGGATTTACATTTAAGTAATTCTCGTAAACTAAAAGTAAGTAAAATTGAGGTTAGGTTAGGTTTAAAAATTTTGTTTATTAGCCTACTATTATTATATTTTAATATATTATTTAATAACATTGATAAACTCGGATAAAGTAGATATTGGTGTATTCAACGATTTACGATTTTTGTTCGAAAAAGTAACGCTAAACGAAATTTTTGATATCGAACTTTCTGTGTTATTAACTAGGCACAGACAAACTGTTTTGAATGATAGTTTTTATTTTTTTAAAACCTGTATTTTCATAATTTATTTGCACTTTTTGTACGCACTACACTGTGACACTTAATACACACATGTGCAGACGCACGCACGCACACACTATAGGCTTTACGTATTTTGACAGTTTATATTGCTTCTAAATTACATTTGCACACTAGAAAATTAATGCAATTGCGGTAGCCTAGTTTGTATGTTTTATTAAAAATAAAATTAAAAATTTCGATTTACAAGTTCCCAAGATCCCGAGTAAGACATAACTGATACAGTGAATTAGTGTAGCCTCTATCTAGGCTTCCTTACAAAAAACTATTAACTTAATACCTACAGACATTTAAGCACTTTCTTATTTAATTAATCAAATATTTAATAATTCAGTCCAGCTAGGGCCCAGAACAACAAAATCAAACAGTATATTGTTAAGTTAAATATAAGCAGTGAAGGATTAATGCGATTTTGTGAGTAGGAGCGGATGGTTGGATGATTCAACTTAGAGGAGGGGGATGAAATTTTTTAAGATAATGCATTCAAAAATTAGAACTATTAAGCTGTTTTCAGACTTAAAACAGATATAAAATAAGTGTACAAATTTGCCCCATTTTAGATTTAAAAATTACTCACTTATTTTTCTAGATTACTATTTTACAATTTGTTCTATTATTTGCAATGCCACCATTTTGAAACAAAAGTTGTACTAGATAAAACATGCTTTTTCTTCTTTCTCCTCTTCTCAATATTCCTATCGGTAATTTTTTTATGTTCGTATTTATTCACGTTTAATTCTTATCGTTAACGCTGATCCCTCGTTCTCTTTAGTTTCGATCAATTTTAGAGTCGAGCTTTCTCGACTGCATCTTTCTGCTTGCAGTTAACGCAGGAAGAGAAGAGAGAACCAACATAAAATATGTAATTGGTTAATCCTGTTCTCATCTTCAGTATAAGCGTTACAAAGTGCACAAATGTACATACGGACAAACTTTCATGTACACACAAAGTTGAGAGAGGGATAATGTGACGGGTTTCGGACCTCTCATAGGCCTTTAGACCTTTTTCTTCGAAGCTATGCATATACTTCCGTTTTATAGAAGTAAAATAGTTTAGTTAATTTAATGCCAAATTTTACTTCATAGACCTACAAACTTTTTAGTTACATAAGAAAGACCTACAGTGGGCATAGAATGCCTGTTACATAGGTTGTTTTTGCACATACATAGGTTGATTCATGGATGTATACATACCTACATACATAGGTTACATACACACCCATGCATAGATACACACACATACAATTACAGACACACACACACACACACACACACACACACACACACACACACACACACACACACCACATATTATATTTCCACAGATCAGGAGTGAGACAAACCTCACAAAATTATATTATGTAGCCTACAAAAAAAAAAAAAAAAAAATTAGAAAAGTAATAAATAATATAAATTATTAGATATGCATTTCATTCAGTCTATTAAATTAAAGTCTTTGATTTTGTACTTTAATTTATTTCGCAACACTCCGGCACAAACTTCTAAACTTTTAAGTTCCATTGGAAGCTGATTATAATACTTTATTGCATAGTAGGCCTGTGTGAAACTCCTTTGACCAATTGTCGAAGATTGTTTCTGAAGTTGAATATTTTTGTAAAGTGTATTTCTTGAGATACTATTAAAGACTTCTTTTTATTTATCACATTGATACATTAGTGCTCTCAGTATAAAAACCTCTTTGAGATCAAGTGGTCTATCCGTATCGTGTTCGTTAATTCTTATTATTTTCAACAATTTGTTCTGAAGTCTGAGAAGTGGCTTAAGGGTCATATCATAAAGACCACCCTAGCCAACAATACCATAAACTGCAATGCTATGACACAACCCATAATATATTTGTAACAGCTGATTTCTTAATAAAATGTGCATAAGTCTATAAAAAAACATATACTAAATATTTTGTCTTATTAACTATCTCCGTGCATGCAGGTACCATTTTATATTATGATCATATTTAAGTCCAAGGTACTTACAATGTGTTACTCTATTTAAACTATTACCATTTAGTTTATTATCAAATAGTACGTCTATTTGATAAGTACCGAGTTTATAAATTACCAAATGTAATATATACAGACCTATTTATATTAAGTATAAGATGGTTCTGACAAAACGAAGAGTAAATATTGTCAAGTAAAATAGTAAAAGAGTAAAATAGGTTCTTTAAATTTTTTTATTTTATTCATTTTGTCTCGGGAAGGCCGATCGTCCCTTGAATTCGTCCTTGAATATAAGATGAGATATTAGAAGTTCGTTTGTTGTATTTTCATAATGATTGTAGCCTTTAAACAATATAATTTGTCTTCTTTGGTTCTATTCTTTTTCTTTTTTAATTTAATATTTTAGAATTTCTCAGATCCTACATCCTGTAATAAAATAACATACTGTAATTATCACCTTATGCACTTATCAGTTACAAATACGGTACAAATATTATTAAATCATCAAGCATAACAGTATCGTGAGTGAATTTTTTAACATTTCTTCTAGACTTTGTAAAAACAATTTTCACAACTAAAATAGTTTATTGCTAGTGTTTTTTAAAAATTTGTTTAAGAACAAACAAAAAACATTTGTTTGAGATACATTTTGTCGACCTAAACGCCAAAATAAATTCATACTCCTGGTAAATTATGGATTTTGGGAATATTCCCGGCAATGGTTCCAAGGAAATTTCCCCGAGTTTTGAATTCCCCGGCAATTTTACATCATTGTTCCGCGATTTATAGTCGATTTCCGGTATATTTGTGAAATAGGGATATTTTTTGTCAGTGTTTACGCGCAACGACATAAACATAATTGTATATTAGCCTATCAACAGAAACTAACGATTTGAAAGGAAAATAACAAGTATTTATTTTTTTAAAAAAAGATAGAAGCTAAAAATAAGGTATATTCTGAAAGAGTAATATTGAGTTCTTCACGTTATTAATGGAATAAAATATTTTCAAAGTATCTTGGTTGTCAAAGAGGTTATTCATTGGTGAAGCATTATTAGAATTAAAAATCTTCTTTAATAATACAAATTCAATAGGAAAAGTACTTTATTGACTTTTAGAATTATTATTAGTGAATTCCAATATCTAATATATATATATATATATATATATATATATATATATATATATATATATATGTATATATATATATATATATATATATATATATATATATATATATATATATATATATATATATGTGTGTGTGTGTGTGTGTGTGTGTGTGTGTGTGTGTGTGTGTGTGTGTGTGTGTGTGTGTGTGTGTGTACAAAAAAATTAGATTTTGATAATAGCTTGGACAGTTTGGCTAATCAGTAAAATCCGTTAACAAATTCATGAAGCGCTGGTCAAAGCGGAGTTGATGAAAAAAATGAGGCAAATGTATCGGATGATAATTGTGTACATCTTTACACATTGTCAAAAATTTAGCAAAATTTGAAGCACCAATTTTGTGAAATACGGCAGATTTTTTTTTTTATTTTGGTAGTTTTCCGGCCGAATTTTTCGGGAAAATAATTTTACTTGAGAAAGTTTGTGCAATACATTTATTATAAAAATTCTGTTGATCAGAAGGATATTGGGTGACCGTAATGTTTTTAAAGGATTAAATAGCAACCTCTCTCTCTCTTTCGCTTTGTAGAATTAATGGCACGCACGATTCTAATATCACGGCAATGTGTTTGTTGACCGACATCTAGCGGTGCAAATCTAACACGTTTATCCTCAGAATGTCTGTTCGATTTGTTTTTTGTAGGGTCTGTTTGTCTGTCTCAATGGCGAGATCGACCGACTATTTACCGTTTAAAAGGATTCGTGTACATATAAAACTTAATGGATTGTACGATTTGTAGGCCTATTCTATACAAATACGTACAGTTTGTCAGATAGGCCTACACTTAATTTTGCTCAGCTGTTCTTTGCGACCCAAATTTCCTCCACTTTCTCAATATTATCGTTCATATTTACGAAACAAAACCGTAAAAAATCTCTCAGGGGACCGAAATTTCAAATAAATAAATAAAGTAAAACTATGCAAATTTCAGATGGACCTCGTTTTGTAGATTTCCGTCAAAACAACAAAACTCAGACAGCCGACAGCCATGTTTAAGTGCATCACTTCCGAGATATGAACAATCTTCATTAAAACAGAAAAACAAATAGAAAATTCGGAACATATTTTAGAGAAATAGGCCTGAGAAACAACATTCTGTAGCAAATTTTGGGGCTGAAAATCACACTTCTTCTTCTTTTTTTCGGCTAAAACGTTCTCCGACGTCTTCCGATTTCTAGCTACTATTTTCGCCTGTCATTCCACAGATCTTGGTCTAATCCCTTCTCTCAAACTAAGTCTCGGCTTCTTTTTTGCGGCCATATGATTTCCATTTTAAAAATCTGTTTGGGAAGTCGATTTTCACCCATCCTTTGGACATGACCAAACCATCGAAGATGTTTTGTCTTGATGTCGTCTACAATGGTGGGCTTCACATCCATGATTTCACGGATTCTTACATTTTTTTTTATCTTTTCCCGTTTGGACCGATCTGCTGCTCTTCGCCAATAGTCCATTTCTGTAGCTTCAGGATATTTTTCTGTTTTTTGTTTCGGTGGCCATACTTCGCTTCCATATAAGATTACATTTTTACATTTATATTGTATATTCTATGTTTATTTATTTTTGATACACGTTGATCCCTTGTGATGTTGTTCAGTATCCTTATTGCTCTTCTTCCCAAGGTTTTCTGTTCTTTTATCGCTGAGTCCAAGAGTTCATCGCTAATAATTGTTACTGCCAAATACTTGCAAGTTGTACACCTCTTTGACTTTTGTATTGTGTTCCAGTAGAAGATTCCTGCTCTGCCCTCCAATGCACACTTAAGTACCCTTCCTGAAAACCACACTTAAAGGGCTAAAACGGACCTTATCTCAGTTATTAAAGTGTAGAAAAACGAGAGGCATGATGAAGTGGTTTTTCTCCTTCCTTGAATTGATATTCGCTACAAAAATTGAAGTAGTAGTAGTTTTAGCTCTAATACAGGGAGCAATAACTGTACGCAGCTGTCTCACTGTCGTGATGGAAGCAATTTAAAAAATATATTTTTTGTACCCATTTTTACAAATTCTGAATTCATAATAATGATCAACATTAAAATCTGTATATAATAGCACTTTACATTCGCGAATTTTATTGAAAATACGATAACTTACAGTGACCACTCTCAAATTAATTTCCTTAATTTCAACGGTTTTGATTATCTGTTAATTTTAACACGGGTTAAAATGATAAAATCGTTTCTAAAAAAAGTTTTGGATGAAAAAGTTATGAGCTGTATAAGATTTGAAATGGCCGAATTTTGAGACTATTTTTTGCGGATTAACCACCTTGTATTCCTGCAGTCGGTTATATTCCAAGATTGAATCAAATCAGCATTAATTAACACATAAACTTTAAAATTAGGCTTCATTGGAAGTAACGAAAACGAACCGCGACCGCCTCAAATTCACTTTATTAATTTCAACAAATTTTGTTAATGTTGCCTACACGAATTTACGTAGATTCCATAATTATACGTCGATGAAATAAGATTTTCGAAAAGTTGTATAAAAGAAGGTATGTAGTGGCGGCCATTTTTAAATTGTCTGGCGGATTTTGCGTAGTTACTTTCCCGAGCTGTTAAAACGCGTTTTGTGCCAAGTTTTAATCAAATCGCAAAAAAAATTGCGAACACACGGCCTCTGCAATAGTTCATGTTTCAATTAAAATTTACTGTTACAATTACTGACTACAGATAGCAGCACTGTCGCCACGGGTTAGGCTTCCTATTAATGCGGCATAACCTTCGTAAATACATATTTTACATTTATGTATTTCAAAGTTTAACGGTCATTTTAACGGCTTCGTGCTGTGAATGTTTATAAAGACATTTCAAAACGCACATAAATAACGAAATTGTCACGAAAAAGTTGTAACTGTAAATTTTAATGGTTCATACAAACTATTTTACATCTTGTGGAGTAATTAAAAAATTTGTTTTTAAAAATAATGTTCGACGAACTAAAGACGTTTATTAAATGTTTTAGTACACTAAATGAAGACGTTAGTAATAATAAAAACCTATTAAACTACTGTTAGTATTGTTGTACTTAAACAATAAGGTAAAGTCTTTTCCAAAAACATTTTTTTATAACAATTGGTTAAAATTCGAAAGCAACTATTGAATATTTTTCACGATGAATACAATATTTAATACAATACAGATACTAATAAAATTAATTGAAATGAATAAGTTTTAACATGCAAGTGTAGCTTTCACAACGCTGACTTTTTTGAAGTGACTACTTCTTATAGCGTGGTATGGGTGTATGTTTTGCACGGGGAAAAATTCAGTTTGCCGTCACGGAACGCTCTACCGTCACGGAACACATCCATACGCGCACTCTAGTGAACGCGGGAAACATCCAATGTGAAGACCAACGACATGTTCAGAGCAGTAGGCGCACGAGGTCCTAGGCATACTTTGCAACTAGTATGGGTCCGCACTTTCAGAGGAATGGAGGGGAAAGAGGGGTACTATAGGCATCCATTTTCAGATTAAAAAAACTTTGCTAACCAAAGTTGACGTGGTTTTTTTAAAAAAATGACGCAACCTAACGGGAAAAAATAAAGTTACTTATAAGTTAGTTACAAAAACTGTTGGAAGTGGGCTCCGTTATGCGATTCACACAACTGAATACGACATAACATTTTTTGCGCAACATTAGTTGCGTAATATTTCATGAACACGGTTAGTGCAGACTAGCTAAAATATTTCAGGAAGACAGTGCTACGGTTGATACAGTGAAACCCTCACCAGGGGGGGTGTTCGGTTGAAACTTTCCTAACCGATGTTCTTCAAAGATTGGTAAATCGGTGGTAAAAACTGTTTCAATACATACCAGGGGGTCCGTGTGAAATTTCGCATTATGCAAGTTTTAAGTAAACACAGCCTTTTGAATAAGAGTAGTCATTGGAGTGAGGGCGGTAGTTGGAAGGAAGGGAAAACATGTTTAAAAAATAAATCGAAAAGCGATTGGTTTGAAATAATAATCACAAATTTATGAGTATTTGTAATATATACATTCCAATACATATAATAGTTTTCTTTATAGACATTTTTGCAAGGCATTACAATACCTCGTTGTAAACGATACTTGCTGTAAGATTGTAATCTTCTTGTACTTTTTGTATTTCATTTTTTTAAATAAACACAAACACTTTAGTTTATTTAGTTACCCTTGAAAAGCCTACATACAGTTGTCCGTGAATAAAGACAGCATTTGGTAAATACAATCCTGTTATTTGAAGTGTTTGTCCCTGCGACTTGTTTATAGTGATAGCAAACGCAATTTTAATACGTAACTGTCGTCTAGTCAATTGAAAAGGCATGCTTGATAACCTCTAACAGTATTTGGACATTTTAATTGTACTTCGTATTTTATTATGTCCGTGTTAACAATAGATAAATTTACGATGGAAAGAAAAATCACAAATATATTTGTGTAAAAACAGCGTTCAAAACATGTGTTTGGAATTCGAAATTACTTGTCCCGGCTTGTACGACGGGCATGGATAGGGGACTGTCAGTAGAGCCACATAACCTATAAGTTTAATGATTTTTAGGTAAATATTGAAATTGTTCTAAGCACTTTATGCAAAAAAGTGGCATTTGTATGGGATTGTCTATTCGTGATTAATAAGTTAGCTTTGTAAAATGTACAAAATATTGTCTGATTTGTGATGCCGCGCAAGCGCATCGATGATGCCGTTTTACGTATGACAGTTAAAAGTGTCTTTTATGTTAAAATTTTCCACATACAGTTCGTTTTAGCGCAAAATCGTTTTGCAATGTCAGAATCCGGATAAAAAAATCTTTCTAAAGATACGTCATTTATGCCTGTACGAATAGTATGTGCTGAGAAAAACGGATGTTGACTCGAGAAATAATATATATGATTACTAAAGTAGACTCGCGGTAATCCCGCGATACCGGAAAAGGACGAATTATTGGAAAAGAAGAAATTACAGTAAATTTGTACGTAAAATGAGAAAAGGTAATTGAAATACAAGACAAACAATTTTATTAATTGAATTTAAATTGAATTATTATTGAAAACAAACATTAAAAGAAATGGAAAACTCTTACAATTATTGGAAAAATTGTATACGTTACAGTATACAGTAAATAAGAATGGAAGTTTTGGGAAAGCATCCGCCAAAATAAACCACTTTCGTCCGCATTGTAAACTTGATTATTTACTGTTTAAACTCTTTAAATTTCTGTATGAACGGAATAACAACATTAACGTCGCACGTTAGTTTTTACAGTCATAGATTTAGGTTTCGAACTATTTTTAGCGAATTTTTTTTTGGAAAAGAGCTATTGGAACGGATATCACGCGGAACCTTGAAATGAGCGTCGATCGTGACCTTAGATCATGAGTTGGGATTTTTTTCGTTCGATAAAATCTTTTGAATATACATTTTTATGTATTAGGACGCTTACTTTCGCTTGCCACAATAATCATAGTTTGGGCAAGTTCGTTAACCAGTAAAATTCGTTCAACAGTTTCAAAATGGCGGCCTTTTCAAATCTTTAAAATTCGTTCACATTTTTCTTTGAATATTTTTCAAAATCTTGTTTCACCGTCGCAGTCAATTTTAAACACCGCGTTTCGAATTTTCGAAATCCATCGAAATTATGACATTATATTTGACGGCGGTCAAAGTTCATTTTCGCAGATGTTAATGTTGTTTACGATTGTAAAATCAGAGATTAAAAAAAAATTACCATGAAGGCAACGAGACAGCTGCGTGCCGCGATTACTATTAAGTTTAATGTGTGCCGGTTAGGCTTATTATCGAAGACGGAGGATCGATATCTCACACGGGAAGAGCTAGCGAGATTAAACTAGATTTGCTTAGAGATCATTCTACCGACTGAGTTACGACAGCTATCCAACAATTTTTTTTACACGACGTAAAAATACGTGTTCATTTTACGAAAATTTTAATTTGAGAATATTTTGGGTTATGGGCTCACCTTTTAGAACATTTTGCATTAAAATGATTTTCGTAAAAACTCTGAAAAGACACGAGCTTTTCTAACAACGCATTTTTTTAAAGATTACAATTTTTCATATTTGTAGGCCTAGTTATGTTAAAACGAAACCGGATTTATAGTATTTCGAATTTCCGTTTGGACGCTACAGGGAAGTTGCCTGTACGCGTTCACGACACGCACATTTTTTTATTTTAGGAAAACAAAACATAACCTCAAAATGTGTATTGTCGTTCTAATCAGTTCAATTGCAAACAGGTGTTCGGATATTTTATCAACATTAATTTCAAACAGACAGTAACAACAATGTACTCATTTATACACGTGTACACAATTTATTCATTGTTAGGCTGTAATAACAGGTTGTGCGGTGTATTTATCTATTGATAAAATATCATTTCGTGGTAACACTACGGCAGTTATGCAATAATACATGTGTACAATATGGTTGAATATTGAATATCACCGTGAGCGACATGTTTTGACAAAGTTTTGTCACGTTTTATTACAATGCAGTGCGGCTGTGCTGTGTTCAAACGATAAAAATCTTATTGGATAACCTTAGCACAAATTTTCTTACAAGGTTCTCTCCCCCCCTGAGCTGTTTGATACGTATTTCCGTTTGAATTTAATTATTTCCGTTAGAAAACGAGCTACTGGATTTTTTAATTGTGAACTTGAAATGAGCGCCTAAATTCAGACCCTTCCAAGTATGAAGTCGTAACACGTCAGTCTTTATTCAGACTTGTAGCGAGAACCATGTCGAAGTACGGAAGTTTCGATATCGTATTCGATGCGATATCTGGTATCGATAAAATATCGGAAAAAATATCGATACGCAAATAATATCGCATGAAAAGTGTAGATCTCGTGATATCGAATAACTTTTTGTTTTTAAATTACGCAAAACATACACACACTCTCTCTCTCACACACACAAGCGCGCGCACGCACACACACACTCTCTCTCTCTCTCTCTCTCACACACTCACTCTCTCTCACATACACACGCGCGCGCACACAGACACACACACACACGCGCGCGCACAGACACATACACACACTCTCTCTCTCACACACACACACACATACACACTCAGACACACACACACACACACAAAACACACACACACACACACAACAACACACACACAACAACACACACACACACACACACTCACAACACACACAAAACACACACTCACAACACTCTCTCTCTCTCTCTCTCTCTCTCTCTCACAAACACACACACACACACACACACACACACATATATATATATATATATATATATAGTAGTATGTATTGTCACTTGGGGCAGACAGTAATTAGGGAATCCCCAGGTCATTAAGAAAAATGTAAACAACACTGGCGCCAGTCTTAGCCCGAGGTCACTGGATTACAGATGTAAACAAACATGACGACACATGGTCATTACGCAATGTAAACAAGACCGGCCTACGTTTCGGTTTGGGCAGACGGTCATGAGGGAATCCCGGCCAGTCTTAGGGAACCCCGGTCACCCGAGGTCACTGGATTACAAATGTAAACAAACATGACGACAAACACACACACATATACACACTCTCATGTAAACAAGGATATAGTGGCACTTCAGGTAGACGGTCATGAGGGAATCCCGGTCATTAAGGAATGTAAACAAGACTGGCGCTCCGGATGCGGAAAATCGCAGTTTGTTATAAAATTTTTAAAGAACATGTCTGAGTTATGCAATGTAGAATTTAAAAATATTTATTGGCACTACGATGTATGGCAACCGTCATTAAAGATCAGTAATATTCCGATAATATTCCAAGAAGGCCTACCCGACATGAATTCCGTTGATCCTTCATCACCGAATCTTATAATAATAATAGACGATTTAATGCGAGAATCCAACGCTAGTGTTGTCGATATATTTACCAAAGGAAGTCACCATCGAAATATTAACGTGTTTTTTATTACGCAAAACTTATTTCATCAAGGCAAAGGGCAGAGAGATATTTCCCTCAACGCTCAGTATATTGTTTATTTCAAAAACCCGCGTAATAGGAGTCAAATTAGGCACCTGGCGCAACAAGTTCATCCAGAAAACCCAAAATTTGTACAAGAAGCGTACACTGACGCGACGCGAGAGCCTCACGGATATCTGTTGTTTGATATGAAACAGTCAACATCGGAAGACCTGAGAATTAGAACTTGTATATTTCCGACGGATATCATGTAAACAAGTATATAGTGTCAGTCGGGCAGACGGTCATGAGGGAATCCCGATCATTAAGGCATGTAAACAAGACTGGCCTACGTTTCGGAAATCCTCTTTGCTGAAGACATGACGTAATCACTTAATGACTTTAAATCCACAGGGCCAGTGCTATGGTCCTACAATAGGAATTGAATCTGATTTCGGGAAAATCGTACACGTAAAGAAATAAAGAAGAAATACACTGTCTTCAAATACCCACACACACGTATAATATTTTCAATAGCTTATTATGTATAAAATTAACTAGCGGTATAACATAGTTTTAAAAAACGTAAGTGTCACGATGTCGGATGATAATAAAGCTGTAAGCTCCTACCACAATAACCGAGTTAAGTCGTTGATGGCGATAATAGTCGAAACTTTCCAATATAGATTACTCATTAAGGCATTGTCCAACACGACTAAGAGTCTGCCAAACAAATGTGTTTACTGGCAATTAAGAAATGACAAATATTGTCTTTGTGACGTTTTGTAGAAACCCACATCGTAAATAAAGCCATAATAAGACGTTCGTGAAAGTTTAATATCGTATATAAACCCCAAATCCATATAGACTACTCATCAGTCCTATCTGGTATTTCCTAGTGTTTTTGACGGTTGTTATCCAAGTAGTAGTTAGTGCGTGTAGAATATAGGCAAGTGTTGTGTTAAGTGTAGAGTGTAAAAAGTAAAAGACTAAAAATGGGTGCAGTTGCAGATTTTCAAGGCTTTCGAGACAACTCGGGATGTTACATAATAAACGAGTTTGCCGTTATGTCTGTTAACAGCAAGTGGTTGCAGCACTGGATCGTCGGTCCGCCTTACGAGTTTTCTAATTTAACGAAAAATAGAAAAAAAGGAATGTAGTTGGTTGACTCACAATTATCACGGTATAAAATGGGACGACGGTTCAATAAGTTACGGATCGTTTATAAAAGACTTGAAATTAATATGCGAAGAAATTACTACCGTCTACGCAAAGGGTAAAGAAAAGTGTGTGTTCCTAGAGAACTTGTTAGGTATAAGAATTATAAATTTAGAAGAATTGGAATGCCCATCACTTAAAGTATTGAATGCAAAGACGGATGTTACCCGTTGTTTTTATCATAAGAAGTGTAAGAGATTTGTATGTGCGTTGAGTAATGTTAACGTGCTGAATAATTGGTTGCACGAAGATGAATGCGGATCAGATCCACAATTGTCTAGCACGCCTGCCTGTACCTCACTACGGGGTTTATGCAGCAGATCAGTTGCCGATGTATGGTGGGACACCTAGTTGTATCGTTATAAACACCAAACCTGGACGCCATTGGGTGGCCGTTTATATTAGCAGCAACAGAGAGTCGGAATATTGTGATCTTGAAGATTTTTTATCACTGTTTTCATACAGTACAAACGATAACGATTGAAAAAATTTGCTGTTTATTCAATAATACTTTTGGAAATTACAACATGTGGTCAAGTATGACTCAGCATTGTTGCAGTCAAAGATAAGAGTTCACGCATGCGCGTTATCATTATGTTACCGGTATATAAAACACAGGTTCTATAGAGCCTCATTCTCAGTCCGAATACAATGGAGACCATATCGCATAAGAGACGTACACCGTACGAAAGAAGCAAGAAAAGTAAGTGCAATACAAATGTACTTGCGGAAGAAGTAGAAACTACTAATACCGTCGAAAGAAAAGAACCAACAGATGTTTGTCACCGCTACTTTTAAATACTTGGTATTCTTTGAATAAGAGTCAAACCAAATCAACTACAATTGGATTAGATATTGACAACATGTGTGAACCGAGATTGCAAATACGAAAATCGGACTCAAACAGCGGTATATCTCTAAATATTAACGAATGGAACGCTTTACTACAAAAATCAAATTAGGCACCTGGCGCAACAAGTTCATCCAGAAAACCCAAAATTTGTACAAGAAGCGTACACTGACGCGACGCGAGAGCCTCACGGATATCTGTTGTTTGATATGAAACAGTCAACATCGGAAGACCTGAGAATTAGAACTTGTATATTTCCGACGGATATCATGTAAACAAGTATATAGTGTCAGTCGGGCAGATTTGTCATGAGGGAATCCCGGTCATTAAGGCATGTAAACAAGACTGGCCTACGTTTCGAAATCCTCTTTGCTGAAGGCATGACGTAATCACTTAATGACTTTAAATCCACAGGGCCAGTGCTATGGTCCTACAATAGGAATTGAATCTGATTTCGGGAAAATCGTACACGCAAAGAAATAAAGAAGAAATACACTGTCTTCAAATACCCACACACACGCATAATATTTTCAATAGCTTATTATGTATAAAATTAACTAGCGGTATAACATAGTTTTAAAAACGTAAGTGTCACGATGTCGGATGATAATAAAGCTGTAAGCTCCTACCACAATAACCGAGTTAAGTCGTTGATGGCGATAATAGTCGAAACTTTCCAATATAGATTACTCATTAAGGCATTGTCCAACACGACTAAGAGTCTGCCAAACAAATGTGTTTACTGGCAATTAAGAAATGACAAATATTGTCTTTGTGACGTTTTGTAGAAACTCACATCGTAAATAAAGCCATAATAAGACGTTCGTGAAAGTTTAATATCGTATATAAACCCCAAATCCATATAGACTACTCATCAGTCCTATCTGGTATTTCCTAGTGTTTTTGACGGTTGTTATCCAAGTAGTAGTTAGTGCGTGTAGAATATAGGCAAGCGTTGTGTTATGTAGAGTGTAAAAGTAAAAGACTAAAAATGGGTGCAGTTGCAGATTTTCAAGGCTTTCGAGACAACTCGGGATGTTACATAATAAAAGAGTTTGCCGTTATGTCTGTTAACAGCAAGTGGTTGCAGCACTGGATCGTCGGTCCGCCTTACGAGTTTTCTAATTTAACGAAAAATAGAAAAAGGAATGTAGTTGGTTGACTCACAATTATCACGGTATAAAATGGGACGACGGTTCAATAAGTTACGGATCGTTTATAAAAGACTTGAAATTAATATGCGAAGAAATTACTACCGTCTACGCAAAGGGTAAAGAAAAGTGTGTGTTCCTAGAGAACTTGTTAGGTATAAGAATTATAAATTTAGAAGAATTGGAATGCCCATCACTTAAAGTATTGAATGCAAAGACGGATGTTACCCGTTGTTTTTATCATAAGAAGTGTAAGAGATTTGTATGCGCGTTGAGTAATGTTAACGTGCTGAATAATTGGTTGCACGAAGATGAATGCGGATCAGATCCACAATTGTCTAGCACGCCTGCCTGTACCTTCACTACGGGGTTTATGCAGCAGATCAGTTGCCGATGTATGGTGGGACACCTAGTTGTATCGTTATAAACACCAAACCTGACGCCATTGGGTGGCCGTTTATATTAGCAGCAACAGAGAGTCGGAATATTGTGATCTTGAAGATTTTATCACTGTTTTCATACAGTACAAACGATAACGATTGAAAAATTTGCTGTTTATTCAATAATACTTTTGGAAATTACAACATGTGGTCAAGTATGACTCAGCATTGCTTGCAGTCAAAGATAAGAGTTCACGCATGCGCGTTGTCATTATGTTACCGGTATATAAAACACAGGTTCTATAGAGCCTCATTCTCAGTCCGAATACAATGGAGACCATATCGCATAAGAGACGTACACCGTACGAAAGAAGCAAGAAAAAGTAAGTGCAATACAAATGTACTTGCGGAAAGAAGTAGAAACTACTAATACCGTCGAAAAGAAAAGAACCAACAGATGTTTGTCACCGCTACTTTTAAATACTTGGTATTCTTTGAATAAGAGTCAAACCAAATCAACTACAATTGATTAGATATTGACAACATGTGTGAATTCGAGATTGTAAATATGAAAATCGGACTTCAAACAGCGGTATATCTCTAAATATTAACGAATGGAACGCTTTACTACAAAAATACGAATATATTTCCAACTTTTTTGAGGGAAGCAAACAGAATTTCGAAAATTTCGATTTAGATAAACACCAAGTTGTTTTCCAAATGATGTACGGCAAGAGATCTATTGTAATCCGTGAACTACGTTGTATGCAGCCTAACTTTTACCTACAGAGACACGTTGGTTATACAGGAGTCGACATGGAAGGGGATACTACAGATGTCGAGCTGTATCTCCAGTTATTTTCACTTGTGTTCTCTGAGATCGTCGCCAGCCTATAACTACTTTCAAGATATCAAGAATAAAGTTGTGTGTTATTTATTAGCAAACGTACCAAGTGACTCAACGAACGACGATTCCGTAATAAAAAACTATGTAATAAAATATTTAGAAGGAATGGATGTGAGTGATTGTAAAATTGAATCTAATCAAATAGAGCAAGACTTGCTTTTATCCGAAATTAAAATTTTGTGCATCAATATCTTTTTGAATTACTTTAAGATACATCTGTTTTATAAAGAAATTAATGAATGAATTGTAAATAACCTTAATGTAAAAGAAAATATTATGAATTATTGTAAATATATCTGTGTTCGGAATTTTGTTGTTATTATTTCAAATCCTTTAAAATCGAATATTAGAATGATGGATAATGAAAAATTGAATCTAATCAAATAAAGCAAGACGTGATGTTATCTGAAATTAAAATTTTGTGCATCAATATCTTTTGATTACTTTAAGATACATCTGTTTTATAAAAGAAATTAATGAATTAATTTTAAATAATCCTTAATGTAAAAGAAAATATTATTAATTATTGTAAATATATCTATGTTCGGAATTTCGTTATTATTATTATTATTCTTTCAAATCCTTTAAAATCGAATATTAAAATGATGGATAATGAAAAAGAATTATTCATAAGGTTTATTGTACTTGTATTACATTATTTTAAACCGTTTTCACCATGGGGGCGTGCACACGATGATGTAACTAAATTACCACAGTTTATTACACAACTTAATATTATTTTATGTCCTAATTTTAATCCACTTTTTAAATCCTAAATACATAAATTAATACGAAAGTCTAAAGATTAATTCACCAACCTTCGTTTACAGCAACACGCTATTATTATTTTCACTTTTAAATACTTTAACACAACACTTTGTATAGAATGTATAGTTTAGCAGCATTTTAGACAATATGGTAGATCCTGTATAGTATATATATGTGTGTCGCAATTTTAAGAAAAAGAAGATTAAGTATTAAGGCGAATTACCAACGTAACAGTGGTGAGCATTGATCAAGTTTTGAGAGGTCTTGTAAAAGCGTTAAAATCATGCAAAATGAGTATATACACTCGTGCTGACTGGGAGTGTTACCGATAACTTTCTGCAATAGATTTAATTCCTCGTCTATTACATATTCCAATATTTTGTTCTATGTTGTACTATTACTACTACTGCTATGTCAAACATCATTTTATTTTTGATATGATTACACAAATGTGAAAATCATTGTTAACGAGAGTAATGAAAATTTTGTAACATTACTTCTCATCCTCGTGTAGTCGGAGATAGTATACAAAAGTACAATACGTTACAGTTTTACATTCTGTCTGCGTTTAAAAATATTATTTCAAACAACTAATCGACTCACATACTTTTTTAAATGAATTTAATGAAAAATTAAAATTTATCTGTGGAACTAGAAGTATTTATTGTATATTATTAAACCAGTTTTGTATATTTGCATAATCCCCGCATTACGATATTTTTATTTCACAATGTTCTGGCATCTTACGTTTCGGATACTTGTATATTATTAAGTCATAATATATTCAACTAATGGTATTTATGAAATATCAATAAGCTCTGTGTATTTTCCAAATATTTTTAATTCCAAATAATTTTCCAAATAATAGCTACGACGGAAGAAGTCAGATTTCATTACTTTATGAAATCTAAACCCGTCTTTACCGACTATTTGAATAAAACGGAAAAGAAAATGCTTGAAACATTTATATTATAGGTCTTATCCAGTAATATTAATACATAAAGTATACTTTATAAAGATTCCAAATAATTTAAAGTTACAACGGAAGAAGTCAGATTTCATTACTTTATGAAATCGAAACCCGTCTGTACCGACTATTTGAATAAAACGGAAAAGAAAATGCTTGAAACATTTATATTATAAGTTCTTATCCAGTAATATTAATACATAAAGTATACTTTATAAAGAAATAGGAAAATACGCGGGAGTAGTGAGTCATACCGCGGCTTCTTATTGTAACCCTGTTCGTCGTCTGTTACATACAAATTTAGTTTCATTTGTTGTAAAACCGTCTCTGCCGTCTATTATAGAAACACACACACACACACACACACACACACACACACACACACACACACACACAATAATACACAGCAAGTTCAAGCCCAGTTCGATTACAATACGTTACAGTTTTTACATTCTTTCTGCGTTTAAAAATATTATTTCAAACAACTAATCGACTCACGTACTTTTTAAATGAATTTAATGAAAAAGTAAAATTTATCTGTGGAACTAGGAGTATTGATTGTATATTATTAAACCAGTTTTGTATATTTGCATAATCCCACCCCATATATAAAGTTTTTACAGGCTTAATGACATACTCACTACCCCTAGATTTATAATATGGAAATGCGTTGTTCTGTTTCACGATGGACGTCTCATACCGCTATGATATTCACAAGAACTCTAACACATTGGGCACTGTAATACAGTTGTATGCTTTTGCGGAGTACGGATTATAGGCATTACGATATTTTTATTTCACAATGTTCTGGCGTCTTACGTTTCGGATACTTGTATATTATTAAGTCATAATATATTCAACTAATGGTATTTATGAAATATCAATAAGCTCTGTGTATTTTTCCAAATAATTTTAATTCCAAATAATTTTCCAAATAATAGCTACGACGGAAGAAGTCAGATTTCATTACTTTATGAAATCTAAACCCGTCTTTACCGACTATTTGAAAATGCTTGAAACATTTATATTATAGGTCTTATCCAGTAATATTAATACATAAAGTATACTTTATAAAGATTCCAAATAATTTAAAGTTACAACGGAAGAAGTCAGATTTCATGACTTTATGAAATCTAAACCCGTCTGTACCGACTATTTGAATAAAACGGAAAAGAAAAAGCTTGAAACATTTATATTATAAGTTCTTAACCAGTAATATTAATACATAAAGTATACTTTATACAGAAATAGAAAATGCGCGGGAGTAGTGAGTGTGTTATTGAGTCATATCGTGGCTTCTTATTGTAACCCTGTCTGTCGTCTGTTACATACAAATTTAGTTTCATTTGTTGTAAAACCGTCTCCGCCGTCTGTTATATAAAAACACACACACACACACACACACATTATTAACACACAATTATTACACACATTAGCAAGTTCAGCTCAGCTCGACTCATTTTTCAAATAATTTCAAAAAAATCGTTAAAAAAGTCATCACTAAAAAGTCGAGAAAAATTAAAAAAAGTTTCTAAAAACGCTTTTTTTTCACTTTGCATAATCTGCACCAAAAATAAGAAATAAATTTCTTATCAATCGGAGATTGGGTGCAGATTATACGAAAATTAAAAAAGCGCAATATTTTTTTGCTTACAAAAAAATAAAAAGCGTTTTTTAGAAACTTTTTTTAATTTTTTTTTCTCGACTTTTTAGTGATGACTTTTTTAACGATTTTTTTGAAATTGTTTGAAAAATGAGTCGAGCTGGGCTTGAACTTGCTTTGTGTGTGTGTGTGTGTGTGTGTGTGTGTGTGTGTGTAATAGACAGACGGCGGAGACGGTTTTTACAACAAATGAAACTAAATTTGTATGTAACAGACGACAGACAGGGTTACAATAAGAAGCCACGATATGACTCAATAACACACTCACTACTCCCGCGCATTTTCCTATTTCTGTATAAAGTATACTTTATGTATTAATATTACTGGTTAAGAACTTATAATATAAATGTTTCAAGCATTTTCTTTTCCGTTTTATTCAAATAGTCGGTACAGACGGGTTTAGATTTCATAAAGTCATGAAATCTGACTTCTTCCGTTGTAACTTTAAATTATTTGGAATCTTTATAAAGTATACTTTATGTATTAATATTACTGGATAAGACCTATAATATAAATGTTTCAAGCATTTTCAAATAGTCGGTAAAGACGGGTTTAGATTTCATAAAGTAATGAAATCTGACTTCTTCCGTCGTAGCTATTATTTGAAAAATTATTTGGAATTAAAATTATTTGGAAAAATACACAGAGCTTATTGATATTTCATAAATACCATTAGTTGAATATATTATGACTTAATAATATACAAGTATCCGAAACGTAAGACGCCAGAACATTGTGAAATAAAAATATCGTAATGCCTATAATCCGTACTCCGCAAAAGCATACAACTGTATTACAGTGCCCAATGTGTTAGAGTTCTTGTGAATATCATAGCGGTATGAGACGTCCATCGTGAAACAGAACAACGCATTTCCATATTATAAATCTAGGGGTAGTGAGTATGTCATTAAGCCTGTAAAAACTTTATATATGGGGTGGGATTATGCAAATATACAAAACTGGTTTAATAATATACAATCAATACTCCTAGTTCCACAGATAAATTTTACTTTTTCATTAAATTCATTTAAAAAGTACGTGAGTCGATTAGTTGTTTGAAATAATATTTTTAAACGCAGAAAGAATGTAAAACTGTAACGTATTGTAATCGAACTGGGCTTGAACTTGCTTTGTGTGTGTGTGTGTGTGTGTGTGTGTGTGTGTGTGTGTGTGTGTGTGTGTGTGTGTTTTCTATAACAGACGGCAGAGACGGTTTTTACAACAAATGAAACTAAATTTGTATGTAACAGACGACAGACAGGGTTACAATAAGAAGCCACGGTATGACTCACTACTCCCGCGTATTTTCCTATTTCTTTATAAAGTATACTTTATGTATTAATATTACTGGATAAGAACTTATAATATAAATGTTTCAAGCATTTTCTTTTCCGTTTTATTCAAATAGTCGGTACAGACGGGTTTCGATTTCATAAAGTAATGAAATCTGACTTCTTCCGTTGTAACTTTAAATTATTTGGAATCTTTATAAAGTATACTTTATGTATTAATATTACTGGATAAGACCTATAATATAAATGTTTCAAGCATTTTCTTTTCCGTTTTATTCAAATAGTCGGTAAAGACGGGTTTAGATTTCATAAAGTAATGAAATCTGACTTCTTCCGTCGTAGCTATTATTTGGAAAATTATTTGGAATTAAAAATATTTGGAAAAATACACAGAGCTTATTGATATTTCATAAATACCATTAGTTGAATATATTATGACTTAATAATATACAAGTATCCGAAACGTAAGATGCCAGAACATTGTGAAATAAAAATATCGTAATGCGGGGGGATTATGCAAATATACAAAACTGGTTTAATAATATACAATAAATACTTCTAGTTCCACAGATAAATTTTAATTTTTCATTAAATTCATTTAAAAAAGTATGTGAGTCGATTAGTTGTTTGAAATAATATTTTTAAACGCAGACAGAATGTAAAACTGTAACGTATTGTACTTTTGTATACTATCTCCGACTACACGGGGATGAGAAGTAATGTTACAAAATTTTCATTACTCTCGTTAACAATGATTTTCACATTTGTGTAATCATATCCAAAAATAAAATGATGTTTGACATAGCAGTAGTAGTAGTACAACATAGAACAAAATATTGGAATATGTAATAGACGAGGAATTAAATCCTATTGCAGAAAGTTATCGGTAACACTCCCAGTCAGCACGAGTGTATATACTCATTTTGCATGATTTTAACGCTTTTACAAGACCTCTCCAAAACTTGATCAATGCTCACCACTGTTACGTTGGTAATTCGCCTTAATACTTAATCTTCTTTTTTCTTAAAATTGCGACACACGTATACTATACAGGATCTACCATATTGTCTAAAATGCTGCTAAACTATACATTCTATACAAAGTGTTGTGTTAGAGTATTTAAAAGTGAAAATAATAATAGCGTGTTGCTGTAAACGAAGGTTGGTGAATTAATCTTTAGACTTTCGTATTAATTTATGTATTTAGGATTTAAAAGAGTGGATTAAAATTAGGACATAAAATAATATTAAGTTGTGTAATAAACTGTGGTAATTTAGTTACATCATCGTGTGCACGCCCCATGGTGAAAACGGTTTAAAAATGTGTAATACAAGTACAATAAACCTTATGAATAATTCTTTTTTCATTATCCATCATTTTAATATTCGATTTTAAAGGATTTGAAAGAATAATAATAATAATAACGAAATTCCGAACATAGATATATTTACAATAATTAATAATATTTTCTTTTACATTAAGGTTATTTAAAATTAATTCATTAATTTCTTTATAAAACAGATGTATCTTAAAGTAATCCAAAAAGATATTGATGCACAAAATTTTAATTTCAGATAACATCACGTCTTGCTTTATTTGATTAGATTCAATTTTTCATTATCCATCATTCTAATATTCGATTTTAAAGGATTTGAAATAATAACAACAAAATTCCGAACACAGATATATTTACAATAATTCATAATATTTTCTTTTACATTAAGGTTATTTACAATTCATTCATTAATTTCTTTATAAAACAGATGTATCTTAAAGTAATTCAAAAAGATATTGATGCACAAAATTTTAATTTCGGATAAAAGCAAGTCTTGCTCTATTTGATTAGATTCAATTTTACAATCACTCACATCCATTCCTTCTAAATATTTTATTACATAGTTTTTATTACGGAATCGTCGTTCGTTGAGTCACTTGGTACGTTTGCTAATAAATAACACACAACTTTATTCTTGATATCTTGAAAGTAGTTATAGGCTGGCGACGATCTCAGAGAACACAAGTGAAAATAACTGGAGATACAGCTCGACATCTGTAGTATCCCCTTCCATGTCGACTCCTGTATAACCAACGTGTCTGGTAGGTAAAAGTTAGGCTGCATACAACGTAGTTCACGGATTACAATAGATCTCTTGCCGTACATCATTTGGAAAACAACTTGGTGTTTATCTAAATCGAAATTTTCGAAATTCTGTTTGCTTCCCTCAAAAAAGTTGGAAATATATTCGTATTTTTGTAGTAAAGCGTTCCATTCGTTAATATTTAGAGATATACCGCTGTTTGAGTCCGATTTTCGTATTTGCAATCTCGGTTCACACATGTTGTCAATATCTAATCCAATTGTAGTTGATTTGGTTTGACTCTTATTCAAAGAATACCAAGTATTTAAAAGTAGCGGTGACAAACATCTGTTGGTTCTTTTCTTTTCGACGGTATTAGTAGTTTCTACTTCTTCCGCAAGTACATTTGTATTGCACTTACTTTTCTTGCTTCTTTCGTACGGTGTACGTCTCTTATGCGATATGGTCTCCATTGTATTCGGACTGAGAATGAGGCTCTATAGAACCTGTGTTTTATATACCGGTAACATAATGACAACGCGCATGCGTGAACTCTTATCTTTGACTGCAACAATGCTGAGTCATACTTGACCACATGTTGTAATTTCCAAAAGTATTATTGAATAAACAGCAAATTTTTTCAATCGTTATCGTTTGTACTGTATGAAAACAGTGATAAAAAATCTTCAAGATCACAATATTCCGACTCTCTGTTGCTGCTAATATAAACGGCCACCCAATGGCGTCCAGGTTTGGTGTTTATAACGATACAACTAGGTGTCCCACCATACATCGGCAACTGATCTGCTGCATAAACCCCGTAGTGAGGTACAGGCAGGCGTGCTAGACAATTGTGGATCTGATCCGCATTCATCTTCGTGCAACCAATTATTCAGCACGTTAACATTACTCAACGCACATACAAATCTCTTACACTTCTTATGATAAAAACAACGGGTAACATCCGTCTTTGCATTCAATACTTTAAGTGATGGGCATTCCAATTCTTCTAAATTTATAATTCTTATACCTAACAAGTTCTCTAGGAACACACACTTTTCTTTACCCTTTGCGTAGACGGTAGTAATTTCTTCGCATATTAATTTCAAGTCTTTTATAAACGATCCGTAACTTATTGAACCGTCGTCCCATTTTATACCGTGATAATTGTGAGTCAACCAACTACATTCCTTTTTTCTATTTTTCGTTAAATTAGAAAACTCGTAAGGCGGACCGACGATCCAGTGCTGCAACCACTTGCTGTTAACAGACATAACGGCAAACTCTTTTATTATGTAACATCCCGAGTTGTCTCGAAAGCCTTGAAAATCTGCAACTGCACCCATTTTTTAGTCTTTTACTTTTTTACACTCTACACTTAACACAACACTTGCCTATATTCTACACGCACTAACTACTACTTGGATAACAACCGTCAAAAACACTAGGAAATACCAGATAGGACTGATGAGTAGTCTATATGGATTTGGGGTTTATATACGATATTAAACTTTCACGAACGTCTTATTATGGCTTTATTTACGATGTGGGTTTCTACAAAACGTCACAAAGACAATATTTGTCATTTCTTAATTGCCAGTAAACACATTTGTTTGGCAGACTCTTAGTCGTGTTGGACAATGCCTTAATGAGTAATCTATATTGGAAAGTTTCGACTATTATCGCCATCAACGACTTAACTCGGTTATTGTGGTAGGAGCTTACAGCTTTATTATCATCCGACATCGTGACACTTACGTTTTTTAAAACTATGTTATACCGCTAGTTAATTTTATACATAATAAGCTATTGAAAATATTATACGTGTGTGTGGGTATTTGAAGACAGTGTATTTCTTCTTTATTTCTTTACGTGTACGATTTTCCCGAAATCAGATTCAATTCCTATTGTAGGACCATAGCACTGGCCCTGTGGATTTAAAGTCATTAAGTGATTACGTCATGCCTTCAGCAAAGAGGATTTCCGAAACGTAGGCCAGTCTTGTTTACATGCCTTAATGACCGGGATTCCCTCATGACCGTCTGCCCGACTGACACTATATACTTGTTTACATGATATCCGTCGGAAATATACAAGTTCTAATTCTCAGGTCTTCCGATGTTGACTGTTTCATATCAAACAACAGATATCCGTGAGGCTCTCGCGTCGCGTCAGTGTACGCTTCTTGTACAAATTTTGGGTTTTCTGGATGAACTTGTTGCGCCAGGTGCCTAATTTGACTCCTATTACGCGGGTTTTTGAAATAAACAATATACTGAGCGTTGAGGGAAATATCTCTCTGCCCTTTGCCTTGATGAAATAAGTTTTGCGTAATAAAAACACGTTAATATTTCGATGGTTTCCTTTGGTAAATATATCGACAACACTAGCGTTGGATTCTCGCATTAAATCGTCTATTATTATTATAAGATTCGTGATGAAGGATCAACGGAATTCATGTCAGGTAGGCCTTCTTGGAATATTATCGGAATATTACTGATCTTGACGGTTGCCATACATCGTAGTGTATTTTTAAATTCTACATTGCATAACTCAGACATGTTTTAAAAATTTTATAACAAACTGCGATTTTCCGCATGTGTGACCGTCTACCTGAAGTGCCACTGTGTGTGTGTGTGTGTGTGTGTGTGTCGTCATGTTTGTTTACATTTGTAATCCAGTGACCTCGGGTGACCGGGGTTCCCTAAGACTGGCCGGGATTCCCTCATGACCGTCTGCCCAAACCGAAACGTAGGCCGGTCTTGTTTACATTGCGTAATGACCATGTGTCGTCATGTTTGTTTACATCTGTAATCCAGTGACCTCGGGCTAAGACTGGCGCCAGTCTTGTTTACATTTTTCTTAATGACCTGGGGATTCCCTAATTACTGTCTGCCCGAAGTGACACTATATACTACTTAAATACACAGTTAATTAATGCAATAATGTACAAATACAACAAAGTGTATTAAAAAAGCAATAGTGTACCAATTCGTGAAAGTTAATACCCTTTACTAATGATACAAAATTGAGTATGGACTTAATTAATACTTTAATGTACAAATTCAAAAAAGTATATTAAAAAAGCAATAATGCACCAATTCGTGAAAGTTATTACACTTTATTAATGTTAAAAAATTGAGTATGGATTTTATTAATACTGTAACGTACAACTAAAACACAGTATAGCGAATTAAAAAAAAGCAATAATGTGTCCTGAATCAGATGGTTACTGGTATTACAACGTTTGTTTATGAAAGAGATACAGTACATAGAAAATGTGACACACTTTTGAACGATATAACTACACGATATTTAAGTGCCGATATAGATATCCCGATATTATCGAAACACCAATATCGATACCGATACTGCCAGTATCGAAAGGAAAATAAATCGATACCAATCAGTATCGGAACGCCCTTTAACCTCAAAGATGCCATAACGAAAAGTTGGAACTACCGGTTTTTAATGTAATTAACATTTTGCCGTCAGCGAAATGTGTCTCTTAAGGCATTCACAATGTTTTATTTAAACTTCTTTAAAATAGTTAAATTTAATGCGAGGAAATTTGTGCCAGTACTTGTTCAATATTTATTTTAGTTTATTATTTAGAAAAATGTCTGTTTTACCGAACAAAGTATATTGGAGTACTACGGAAAATTTCAAAATCGTTCTTGAGATTTTGTTGAATCCAGATTTTGTTGATGTCAAAAAAGTGATTTTTACTTGGACATCTGTCAATCTGTCCGCGTGTACAATCGATGCCGACTAAACTAATTGGCACTTTTTTCATAAAATTTGATTTATCGGTCTGGTTCGTTTATACAGGGTGTTCAATAAAAACGCTAAGGAATCTAGAATATAATTATACACGCAAAAACTATAATGTCAATGAATGCCCTAAAATGCTTCGTTTGCCATTGTTTTAGTTTTTTTTTCAGGAAAGTATTAATATTGCAGAAACAGATAATGAAGTAAGAAGTAATGAAGTACGATCTTAGGGATGCTAGGTTAGGTTAGGTTAGACCATTATTGTAAAAATATAAATTCCATTTCATACTGTTTCATAAAAAACAGCGGTCGTATAAAATTTTACAACTAAAATAACACGAAAACGGCTGAGTTTACAGAACATTATTAAGAGTAGTTTTTTTTAGTATATTTTCTTATAAATCGGAAAAAACAACGATAAACAACAAATTTTACCAAGAAATGTTATCTATCCTTAAACAGTATAGGCTATTCTTTTGTTACAGATTACAGTTGAAAAACACACCTTGTATATCAGGAACGTTTTTAAAATTCTGAAAAAAGTTACTACGTTTTTTTAACAAAACAAAAACGTAAAATTATGGTTTTTATCATAATCGTCTCTAACGATTTTTATAAAACTTGCTATGTTATAGGCATTAAATACACGAAATAGTACAAAAATCAGCTTCGGACACTACCGTAAAACTGAGTATTGGTCAAATTTCGCTCACATTTTGGTCCTATATGAATATACACAATGTGTCAAAGTTACGAACAGGAGATTTAAAAAAAATTTACAGTTCAGGAATAAATGTAAAAAACACCCTGACCGCCATTGGGTTTGTTTTATATTGTTTTACTTTTTAAAGTACGTTTTAAAAACTCTAAAGTAACTACAGTTACGATCTTTCATATTATACCAAAATTTTACGAACACATTTAGAAAATTTCTACTTTCCAGTATTTTCAAAACTGGATTTTGTAAGCTAATAATTGAATGCTAGAATGTTTGCGAAGTGTTTGTCCGTACGATCCTAATTTTCCATTCACCGCCGTCAGTGAATTCTCTTTCCAAATTCGTTGCATGGCCTGGAATTATGCATCTTCATGTCATAAAATATCTTTAAAGGACCGAAAGCAAGAAAATTTGTCTATTTTATGCACCGTTTCTTTGTACGATCTTCATTTTGTAATCACCGCCGATAGTGTTTGCATCTTCTTTTGACCAAAAATTGAAAAAAATAAAGCAAGAATGTTTTTGTAGTGTTTTTGCACCATTCCTTTGTACGATCCTAATTTTCCAATCACCGTCGACAGTGATTGTATTTTCGTTTGACAAAATATTGAACAAAAGAATGCAAGGAAGTTTTTGTAGTATTTTTTGAACTATTTTTTGTTCGATCCTAACTTTCCAGTCACCACCGACAGTGTTTGTGTCTTTGTTTTACAAAAAATTAAAAAAAATTGTGCAAGAACTTCTGTGCTACGTGTAAGCGCGTTTGTTATTTAACCAATAATTTCGTTTACAATCGATAAATTTTCTTTGACAGATTAAAATTGCCAAGCGTATTTCTTTTATGTTATCGGTTAGAGGCCCTGAAAAGGGACCCGAAGCTAGTGATTTGAAGGCAGACGGTGTCGCGCGAAATGACGCAATGTTTTGCATTGACGAAGACTTTGTCGGGAATCAATTTAGCTTACTCGACGTGATAACAAATTAATTAAGTTCTCGTTACTTGGAAGTGGCTCGGTACGGCTTACGTTTATCATTGTGGAAACAATGTATTTTTGTATTGCCTTAGGCCAGGGATTTGAGAAAAGATTATTTCTTGTCTTTATCTGTGAATGTTGAGATGCTGCACACAGTTTCTGATTAAGTATTAATGGTGACGCGCAGCTGTCTCGCTGACGCGGTGGAACCGATTTCCAAACAATCGAATAACGTCACGTAAATGTACATTTCGTTACGGAAACGTCGAACATCGATTGAACCTTGTCATCGCTAAAGATCCGTAACCGAAAACTGTTTACCACATTTTAAATAGACTTTTCGAGAGTAAATAATCATGGCGGTGCGAATATCCAAAAATATTTTCTTTACCTTAACTCCTGATCTGAATATTACAGTCCGCATATGTTTGCCTTTTTTTAAATTTATGCAGTTTTCCATTAGGATTACGATGGTAAAAATTGGAACAATTAAAAAAACAACAGACAAGAGTAAAAAATTCATGAATTATTAAAAAAATGTTGAAAATCTCCGCCATTTTGAAACAGTAAGTAACACACGTGTAGAATCTACTGAATTATTAAAACTTCAAGATCTATTTTTCATGGTTTCACTATACGTTGTCTTGTGAAAATTAAATTCATAACTTTTTTTTACAATACAATGTTTTTGAAAGTCGTATTTCATTACCGTAACCTGCGTTAAAATCAGCAAATTTGCACTTTCATTAGAGAATTTCCGTTCGAAAATGACCTATTGGAGCGGCACAGTAAGATCCCGGGACCTTGATATGAGCACCCAGAACTCTAGATCACTTTTTGAGGGGTTGTTTGAACTTTGATATTTAGGCTTGTATATAAAATATAAGCACACCTATGGTATAAAAATCGATTATTGTAATAGCTTTGACAAGTTCGTTAACCAGCGAAATTCGTTCAAAAGTTTCGAAATGTTCAAAAATTCATAACTTTTGAAAACGTGGTCTCACTGTCGTAATAAGCGTTAAAAACAGCGTAATTTTACAATTTTTTAAAATTTTCGAAATTCGTTTAAATTAACGAAAATTTAATTTACAGGCGGTCATAATTTTGTTTGTATTTTTAATGCATTTTAATAGTTAACATTGCTAATATATGCAGATTTTAGTAATAATTGTGATGGTGAATTTCCAAATAAAATAGTTATAATAAAGAAAAAAATACTTGATCAGGTATTTCATTATCTACTTTTTAATACTAAATCTACATTTTTAAAAGATATTACATTTTTCCTTAAATTTTAATCATAGATTAAGAGTTAAAGGCTATTCAGTTTAGAAAATTTGAAATAAAAAGCAAAATATGGTTTACGGAAAATCAGAAAACGAACCCTGACAGTCGTATTAATTTTGGTTTTTGTATATACTATTTTCGTTATACAGTTTAGCACGCCAGCTAAACAGTCGCGTGCAGTAATACGCAAAAATATAAAGTAGAACTTGATGTCTGTTTTGGAAAGGAATTTTTCGCTATTAAATAATAAATCCTTCCAAGCCCCTCTGAGGCTGGAACTGGGGGGAGGTTGGAAAAGGGGTGGTGTCGAAAGTGACACAAGTAGAAACACGTTTGAAAACGAACATTTCTTCCACATTTTTAACTCCATCGCCGTGTGCTTGGTATACATAAATAGAGCAAACGCATAACACAAAACTCTTTTATTAAATTATTTCCACGAAAAAACTGTTCATCTTTTTTAAATCAAAATACAATCCCTGACCGCATACACTTTTTTAACGATTTTCCATCCCCCCCATGACAGATCTTCAATGAAATGAGTGCTGATCCTGTCGTCTAGATCAATTTTAAAATGGTTGTTAAAAATTTTAATGTTTTTTAATATATATATATATATATATATATATATATATATATATATATATATATATATATATATATATATATATATATATATATATATATATATATATATATATATATATATATATATATATGTGTGTGCGCACGCGTGTGGTATGTATACACCTTATATAAATAGCCTACATATAAGTTCACTTTCCATTTGAGTCATACGAAGGTTATAAAGAGAACAAATAAGTATTCAGTTCGACGTACTAGAGAACCACCTCGAAGATGCCACGTATGATTTTGGTGAAACGTAGAAACAAAGTTTCTTCTAGAAAAAGTTATGTCAAACGGATGCACAATGGTTTTTATTGTAATTCATAAATATGTAGACTATATATCGGCTTTATTTAATTCAGACCTTTTACAATAAAAAAAATCGTATAATAGTTTCAAAATGACGGCAAATTCAAATATTAAAACAAATATAACTTTTTTTATCTTACAGAAATTTTAAAAAATTTCACCAATGTAATCAGCATTAAAAGCGACTACTTAAAATTTTTTAAATTCATTGAAATGCAGTGTTAATTTTCACATTTTAATTATGATGTTTAAATTTAATCAGTTATCATGCACGATTAATTCAAAATTAGCACAAAAATCGATTTTTGCATTACCTTCAACAAGGTCGCAAACCAGCGAATTTTTTTTATATACACGTTTTTGAAATCTAATCTAACAACCGAAATCAGTGTTAAAAACTGCATAATGTATCGTTCAAAATTTACGCAGTCAATTGACATTAAGAAAATAAATTGTACAGCGGTCAGGGTTCGTTTTCAATGTAATGTTAAAGTTTAAAATGCAGATTTTAATAATGATCAACAGTGGTGAAATCTGATTAAAAAAAAGTTTAACATTAAAAAAATATTGTCGAAAATTCGTCTCCATCACGTCACCGAGCAGCTGCCGCGATTATTTCAGTTTTCTCTGAACTGTAAATTTCTTCTTTTTTTTAAAATTTGGTTCACCTGTTTTTGTTACGAATTTTTATAAAATCGGAATAACGGATCATTTGAAAACCGGTGTTCAGAAATTTTACAATTTTCTTAATTTTTGGACGATAGCTTCCCAGAATCGATGTTTATTTTTACCTAAAATGCTTTTGAAAATGACGATGCCTGTAAGTATTTTCCTTGATGCTATATTTAAGCAAAGTATTTTCGCTATTTTAGGGGAAAATGTAATTTTATGATAATATTTATGGCATTAAAACTACCCAAAACACGAACATGAATTATTCAGAAAACAAATAAATGTAATGTATAGTCTGCGTGTGTACAAATACCTCAGGATTAATGGAAACATATTCCATTGTTTATGAACTGAAGCAGGTATTATCGATTGTGATGAAATTATTTGGTTTGACCGCAAATTGATGTAAGCTGTTCATTAACCATCGGTTGTGAATATTTTAGGTTAGATTAGGGCTTAATTATAGAAAGCATCGCCAGTATTCGGGTAAAAGGAATTTCAAATGCACAATGAAAACAGACTTTTTGGATTTCACTTCACACCGTAAAATAAAGACTGCATTATTTTTTTGCAAATTATAAACATATTGTACTATTAAAAAACTGTTAAGAGGTATACACCTTCTCAATTGATTTACTAAAAAAATCCAGTTCAAAACTATAAGAAAAATGCTGATATCGTGCCTGGTTTTTCAAAATTGGTTCATCCGACTTGAATGACTCTAATTTTGGTAAATATAGTGACACTAATTTCAGTTCAGAATCTTAATACCATGATCAATATTTTAGCAAAAACTGATTAACAGATTTTCAGAACTTATTTTTTTATTTGCTAAACTTTTTATTTTGGTACTTAAAGCTTCATTTGAGCAAAAACCGCTTGAGAAAATCTGGTTTTTGTTAATTTTCAAAGTTTGAAAAATCGCTAAAAAACAGAACACGTTTTTAAATAAAACATTTCGAATGAATAATTTTATACGCAAACATTATTTTCAAAGACATGTGGAATAAAAAGTCTTGAAAAAAACTTTATTATTTGTGTCTTGCCAACAGAGGTTTCACTCAGCTGACTGACAACTGGCCTTTTAAGCGGCCTTGACAATGCTTCGAACGAGTGAAACCTTGGTTGGCAAGACTCAAATAAAAAAGTTGTGGGAATAAACAAACGTATTATTATTTCATTAATATAATGGATTTCCATCAAGAACCAACAGTCTTAAGTACAAATAACTATTTCCAGTAACAGTTATTTTAAAACGGTTGAATGAATTTAACAGGATAATATAGAAATACTTATACTTTTTATAGTATATATAGAAATACTTATACTTAATTTTTGTACCAAGTTTGGATCAAAATTTTAACCACCTGATTGTTAATACACGCAAAATAAAAACAATTTAAAACAAAAAACAATAAAAACAAAATAAACAATAATAAAAACAATAGAATACTCACTTGAAAAGTATTCTAGAGGTTACGATTCGTGATTATATCGTTTCGGGTCTACCACGATGTCCACTTCAAAAGTTCTTTTTTCAAATGCCTGTCTGTAACGCGTATCTTACAGTGATGTTACAGATCACTAAACATTTTGGCGAAAATTTACGTTGTACCGACCCGAATGCAGGTTGAAAATAAAAAAAATATTTCGGGTAGTTAAAATGAAGAGTACAGTGTTATGGACAACTATATTTTGAACTTTTGTTTATCTAATACAAAGTACCAATTGAAACTACGAGTCACTGATTCCGAATATTATATAATGTTGAACTAAAACGTTCAAGTTTTCGTGTTCTAATTTCGACCTGTTAGATCAGAAATATTTCCAATAATTTGTACACACAGTTTCACTCAAACCAAAACCCTGGTTTTCATGAATTTTCGACTTTTATATTTGTAAAATCATCAACAACTTTAGAAAATTTTATTCCGCTGTATGTGCGAGTGAAACTAAATGGAAACGATTTGAAAATAATTTTTGTGTTTGGGCGTCAAATATATTATAAAAAGAAACGCTAATATCGTACGCTACAATCAGAGCGATGTATAGTATTTGCAAAGTCTAGTTCGCGTTGTGGCAGTGCAGACGATGCGGAAGTCAACTGATTCATTCGAGCCAGCTTTATAGCCTAATTCTCTAACAAAATACACTCAAGTTTAGATTTTGGCGGTCGATAATACTTCACAAAGACAAGAAACGAGACTCCTTCGGGCCCTGTACACGTGCTTTAAAAAGTTAATACTGTATATAACTTTACGTGAAGAAGGTACTTCGAAAAACTGTTTTACTTGTCCGAACTCAACCTTAAATGTTGTGTTGTTAGTTTTAAAGCTGTTTTAGTATAGAATAAAACATAATGTTTGTGCAGAACTTGAATGGAGTCCATTAGTTTTATCTTAAATGAAACCTAACAGTGAATCATTGTAAAGCAAGATGACTCATAGTGTATTTAAATTCGATGGAATCTTCTTCAAAATAAATGACTTTTCAAGCAGTGATTCAACATAATAAAATTTCCCTTCTCTTATTAGTAGCATCACAAATTACGCGTAGTTGCCAACTTAATAAAACTTATTTCCCTTTCAACTATTGCCCAACTACTATAAATAATTCGTACGGCAGTTTTAAAACAATTGTTTCTCCAAATCACTTTTTACTAACAGCAGATGCTAGTAAATGGTGTGATAAACTGCATTATCTTTCTGGCAAATTTATCAGCTCGTAGACAGTAAATATATACGTAAACATTTCAGTCTTAAAGCTATTGACAAAAACTATAAAAACATCTTCAATTTAAAGTTTTTGAAAATAAAGGCATCACAATCTATGCAATGTGTTGCTACTTTTACTTGTCTTATTCTGTCCAACGGTTATCAACTAGTGAAATAATTTCCCATGCTTATATGTTTTTCATTATTAACATTGTTTAGTATTTAAAATGATTTTTCTTCGAGAGTTTGGAATTATTATTTTGTAATACAAAAGTTTTAACATTGTTGCCAACGTATAAAAATAAAATGAACATAATTAGAAAAGCGTTAAAATTTTTTTAATGTGATTTCCCTTCCTTGCTTGCCTATTGTTGCACAGGAATTCACACCTTGCTTTTATATACCATTGTTACCAACTTATTAAATATAATTTATCTTATGCAACACTGAGTTATGTTAAGCAATGCAAAGTATACAGAATAAAAGAAAATAATGCCAACGTAATAAAAAAGATTTTCTCTCGGAATAAAATGTATTTCTGCCAAGCTATTAAAAACAAATTTCGCTTAATAATACATTAGGTATTTATACAATTAGATTAAAAATATATTACCTACTTAATAAAAATAGTCTCTTTAATTATAACGTGTAATGTTTCCTTTCAAACCGCTGTCACCGACCTATTAAAATTGATTGTCTTGCACTAACTTTCATTAGTGAAATTAATACTTTGAAGTTTCTAACTTAGAACAGTGTCGCCAACCCATTAAAACTAATTCCCTTACACGAACCTACTCCAACAATATTAATAATATAAGCCATTTCCTTTCCGAACTATGTTGCCAAACTATTGGAGCTAATTCTTAGTCCTGATAAATGATAAATATTTAATTATTACGGAATTATTTTAACATTTCTTAAAGTAATATATTTACTTAAGTAAGACATTTTCTTGAAGAGATTAATCTCTATTTTGCACGACTATTTCAGTTCAACGACTAGATTCAGTCTTCGTTTGTTCAGCAAATATAGTTCTGTGTTTTCAAGGGAATCACTGGTTTTTGCATGATGGTCTTTACAGGTGATGTCAAAGTTCATGAAACATTGAAGTTTTTCATATATACAACTTTTTTTTCATATAAACACTCGTGAGTACAACACCAATACATGCGACAATATTCACAACACAACATAATTGGAACTGTTACTGTAGGCCATTAAAAAAGTTGTGCATAGAGCAGAAATACTGTACTTACATACAAGCATGATAGTACATTTGCACATGCCATCTTGGTGGGCCTTAAGGATTATGAATTGGCACCGATAATGACCCGTAGAATACGTGACACACACACACACACACACACACACACACACACACACACACACACACACACACACACAAACGTGTATATATTGGTTTTTAGCAAGTTTTGGTTCAGACTTCTGACCGTTCGAATATTACATACGTAATTATAATTTTTGCTCTTTTGGATCAATTTTTGTTTTTAATATACCTCCTCTATTAACATTATGTAATCAAAAAATATTTGGTTAATCATTGAAAAGTCGTTAAACTGTTTAAATAATACAGTTTATAAGCTACAATAATTTTTGAAGACTTTTAAAAGTTATAAAAACTAAATTAAAAGAATTTTGTAAAATAAAATTAAATTTTTATTAAATAATCAGTTTTTATACTCATAACCCTCACTTGATATAAAAAATAATCACATCTTCCAATATGAATACGTATGTATTGGACAAAGTCGTAATCCAGAAAAATTCGTTTCATTGGCAGCCATCTAAATAGTTAAAATAGCAAAATTTTTATTGTAAATTTAAAAAAATCTAGTTTAATCTTTGTAATCGATATTAAAATACACATAAAGTATTAGTATCAAATTTGAGTGAAAAGATGAAAATGAACCATGTCATGGATGAATTTTGCTTTTTAATTGAAATTTCAAGATTAAAAATATTAATTTATGCAAAGTTTTAGCTAATTACAACGATATAATCAAATTTAAAAAAATGTATTTCTGTGTTCATTTTCGTGTATTACTTTTATTGACCGAACGAAGGGAAGTCTCTGTTTCAACTCGACCGATCGGTATTTGGTTATTTGTGTTCGTTACGCAGTTTTGGCCAAACGCATTGACCGATTGTTTTGAAATTTGCTACAGAGCCCAAACGACGTATGTGTAAGATTGTTTCCATTCACTTCGGTTTCAAGATGGTGGCCTCTGATTTACAGTAAAGAAATTTACATAGTTTTAGCAAAATACGAGTACATTGATCGATTGTTTTGAAATTTGCAACGGAGGTACCTTGCATAAAACCAAAAAGATGTACGTGTAAGACTTTTTCCTTTAGATCCGTTTCAAGATGGCGGGCTCTGATTCAACTTTGCGAGCGTAACTGCTGGTTCCCTTAATACGGCAAAACCTATCATAATTTTGACCGTTCGCTGAAAAAAGCAAAATATTTCTAAAAAAGTTAGTCTAATAATAATGTTCATAAATATTACGGTTACCGGTTCAATTGTGCAGTGTTCGGTATATTAATTAAGAATATACTGTGTGGTCTGTTATTTCTTAAACTGCTAGTTGTAAAATAATAATTTTGCGAATCGAATTATTAATTTTTGTTTATTAAATATTGCTACTTACTGTATATCCGTTTACATCGCATCAGCGAGACAGTTGAGTGCGCGATTTTTTTGTCTATTTATAAATCTTTTAAAACAACCCAAAGTGTTTGTGTGCGAGTTGAGATTTATGGTTGTCTAATGTTGGCAACAGATGTTATTGTTAAATTAGCGACACTGATAGTTAACACCTGTTAACAGCTGACGTCATACATCATCCTAGACGAGTTGCAGTCTATTGTGTTGCGTTTAATTCAAAGAAGCGCTGCTTGTCTTAGTGCACTGTACAGGATGCGGCAGAATGCAGGTTCCATGATAAACAGTTTGGGTTATGAAAATCAATGGTGTTAAAATATTGCACAAACTCTCCTTATGTTGCTTTTTTTCTAAAAATTCAGTAGATCTACAGCAGCTATCGACCTACATCCGGGGAATCAACCTTCAAAATCGGCCATTGCTAAAATTTCGGTCATAAGCCTACAAGAAGATTGGGGTTATACGTTCAATATACAACTGTTGCCAATCGATAATTGGCTAAAACTAGAGAACTATGTCGGTTTTATCGATTTATTTGCGAACATTAAATGTCTTTTAGGTTATTTGAAAGTTTATAAATGGTAAAATCTTTAGCGAATCTAATTAACCTATTTGTTAATTTATTTCAGAGAGAGAGAGAGAGAGAGAGAGAGAGAGAGAGAGAGAGAGAGAGAGAGAGAGAGAGAGAGAGAGAGAGAGTGTGTGTGTGTGTGTGTGTGTGTGTGTGTGTGTGTGTGTGTGTGTGTGTGAGAGAGAGAGAGAGAGAGAGAGAGAGAGAGAGAGAGAGAGAGTTTAAATAACTGGAGACAAAACCAGTAGATCGATTTTGATGAAATTTGTCATGAAATTTGTTTGTATCTCGGTTTTGAATATCTTTTTTGTCAAAACACTGGTAAATATACCACTTTTTATTTTAATTTGTTTGTACACTGGCTTTAATGTAATTTACGTTTTCCAATCCGTGAAAGAATAACAGCTAAAAAACACACACACACACACACACACACATATATATATATATATATATATATATATATATATATATATATATATATATATATATATATATATATATATATATATATATATATATATAATTTTACACTGCCGCCTCGGTGGCCTAGTGGATAGCGTACTAGGCTTTCACCCCGAGGACCCGGGTTCGATTCCCGGCGAGGGCTTGGCATTTTCACAAGCTATAAATCATCCCATCGTCTGCATTAGCCCAAGTGTGCACAATAGTCGGACGTTAATCACAAAATATATATATATATATATATATATATATATATATATATATATATATATATATATATATATATATATATATATATATATATATATATATATATATATATATTTACAATAGCTACTCGCTTATTATTAACGTTGTTCAATTAGTGGTGATTGCAATTGTAACACCTTTCTTAATGATCAATTCAAATTTGAAATTGTAACTAACAACGGAGCGCATGGTAATGTTAACGGAATAATTGTCATTAAAAACGATAATTGTAATCACACTAACGTTACCTTGGGTACATAGCCCATAGAATAAGTATATTTTCTAATACCAATTACGGTGGACGTATGACTTTTGAGGCATTAAAATGAAGAGTTTCATTTCAAAGCAGCTGTTAATTGTTGCGTGACCTTGTGTTGATAGCCTCTCATCATCTACGTAGCAAGTACTGTATGGTGCAGACCGCCCAGCAGGAAGCACAGAGTATTGAATGTGTACAGGGAGTTGTTCATTGTGTTTATAGTTCAAATCAGAACTGAAATTGCGCAGTGTACTTTATATGCCGATTCGTTGCAGCAGTGTTGCCATTTGGTACATATATCTTGGCAATACTGGTAGTTAAATTAACTACGGATATGAACATTCTGTATATTTTAATTATTTTTACTAAAGTATGTAAAATAAACTCCCAACTTTGCTCTTCATGAAGGTCACAGCTATTATCTTAAAGTAGTAATTTTATAAAACGTGTTTATTCTTTTTTCGATGACTCTGTAAGAACCTATTAGCAACATTTTTAACGAACTTTCTAAAATCGTTCTTCAAGGAACTAATGATCAGTGCTTAATGCATAATCTCGAGTCTGGGTCTTACTATGATGGAATTTTTGCTCTTTTTGTAATAAATGGCGTCGTAGCGCTAGCCTTGAATAAACATCTACAGCCTTGAAAATACGGCGAAAATGAACTTGTGTTATCTAAATGACACTGATAGTATTCAAATAATGTTATCAACCGACTTCCTGGATTTAAGTAAACAGCTGATTGTTGTCACGTGGTAGGTGTCGATAACGTAACTAAGGTAACAAAGATTATGACGTAATAAATGTCAGTGTACATAATTTTAGACCATGTACAATAGCAAAATAATAAGTGCAGAGCTTTGGTTTCGTCCCATTAAATCGGCCGTATTCACTTTTTTTATTACTGTTAATGATGGAACATTCGTGTCATTATTATTGTTTATGCGGACATTTGCAATCATTTGTGTATTTGTGTATCATTTGTGTAACACGATGTTTCGATAGTTGGATCACCATATTGACCCTGAAAAGGCAAAAATGAAATCTAGAACTTAGCCTACTTGTAATCAAAGAAACCAAAATTCACAAAGAAAACCAAAAGTTACAAAAAAAACAAAATTCACAAAGAAACCAAAAGTCACAACGAAAACAAAAGTCACAAAAAACCAAAAGTCACAAAGAAACCAAAAGTCACAAAAACCAAAATTCACAAAGAAACCAAAAGTCACAAAAACCCAAAATTCACAAAGAACCCAAAAGTCACAAAAACCAAAATTCACAAAGAAACCAAAAGTCACAAAGAAACCAAAAGTCACAAAAACCCAAAATTCGCAAAGAACCCAAAAGTCACAAAAAACAAAAGTCACAAAAACCAAAAGTCATAATGAAAAACCAAAAGTTATAAAGAATCCGAAAGTCACAAAAAACCAAAGGTCACAAAAAGCAAAATTCATAAAGTAACCAAAACTTGCAAGGAAACCAAACGTCACAAAAAAGCAAAATTCATAAAGTAACCAAAAGTCACCAAAAAAATCAAAAGGCTACACAACAGCTGATAAACATCGTATGTACGCTGGTCAAACGTAAAGAAATTATTTTAATGCCGTTAATGTTGGTGAAATTAGAGTTTCAAGAATAGTTTAAGTTAAAAAAAGTACTTTCGGAATTTCTCTTCCATCAGGACAGGCGTGTCTAGATTATTTAAAATTAAATAAAAGCTAATGTTGATGCCAGATTAAAAAAACCTAGTTCGATTTAGAACTTATTTTGAGTGATCGTTAAAATATATTTGTATATTACCCACTCGAGCGTTCGCAGTTGTATTTCAGTTTTATTCAAAATCGGAGCAACCATTAATTTGTGTTATAACTCAGACTTGTGTTTTACAAAAGTGCTTCCGTTTCAAAATGGCGGTCATTTTAAATTAAAAAAACAACTTTTATTTTACATTGTCTGAACAATTTTAATATCGTAAATTGTAATCTGCGTAAATTATCATTTGAAATGAACGCTGTCTGCTTTGTTAATGAAGTTGAAAAACTAATTTATAACGCAAAGTGAGACTAAAATTTATTAAAAAGTATTCTGTAAAATAATTTTTGTCATTTTGAAACAGGTGCTCAATATTTGATGCACAATTTGCATATTTTTTGTTTTAATTTTAAAATCTGATCTTACCATTACAATCAGCGATAAAAACATCATAAATTATCTTTTACAATTTTTAAAATTTATTGAAATTAATAAATTGAATTTGCGATCAGAGTTTATTTTCGTAGTTACAATGTAATTGAAAAGTTTACAATTCTAATATTTACAAATCTTAGAAATTCGCTTCCATCACGTCAGCTAAACAGCAGCGTGCTACGATTACTATAGTTTCTAAGACGCTGAGAGGTAAATTAAATTCAGATTACACGCCATCTGTTCTCCTTATTCCCGTCACAGCTGTTGTTTATTAATGCGCGAGTGTCTTTTTGTTTAATTAGTTCTATTTAAACTACTTTTTTATTTAACTTATTTGTTTAGTTCTGTTTATTTTACAAACTAAATTAAATGACTTAATTTGTAAACTTGTATTATTTACTACGCTTATAAACAACCAAGCAATTTTATATTGTTACTAAGGAATTCGCCGTTTAACCGCTTATTTAACTTTGGCACTGTGCCAATCCAGTTTCAAAAGTACGATAACTGTAGTTTCGGCTTCTTGCACCCATCGTCAGGTCTATGTATGAGTGTAACACGAACACACACTGTACGTTTTAACACAGAATACATTTCTTTTAAAGTTTACAAAACACATGCAGTGGTTCAGAAACAAAGTTCAGAAAACAGTACGCAGTGGTAAATTTTGATCCGGTGTACTTTGTTGGACAGACTGTTCGACGTGTCGTACATTTCACAGAAGTTGGGGAAAATAATTATCTTTATTTTCTCACTTTACGAAGGGAAAGAATAAAAGAAAGCTTTTGACTTGGTATTTCCCACATTGACGAAGACTAAACGAATTTACCGATATCGATAATCGGATTTCTCAAAACCAGCTGCATGTAACCTTTTCGATAAAAGTTTTATAAATTGCAGTGAGTAAGGAACGATTATAAAGGCATAGGCTAGATAAATAACCATATGATCAATAACAAGGAGATCGAAGAAATTAAGAAAGCTGCGAACTGAAAAAAATAATTCGTTATTGACAATTTTGTGTAATTGAAAAGCGTATTGTTAATAGCCTACAATAATTGTTTTTCTTCATAAAAAAAAATACTCATCAGTAATTCAAAATAATATCAGATGTATAATAGTGGTTTTATAAAAAAAGGAACTATAAAAAATGTATAAAAAGACATAATTATAAGTTAAAGTGTAAAAAAGTACCAGCAAATCTTAACCTCAAAATCTAAAAAAATTCAATAGTGACGAATTTTAAACTTAATCTGAAATTATATTGACAAAAACATTTTCTATATATAAACTAAATATCTATGTTTAGATTAAATAAAGATTGATATTTTAGATGAATTAAGTTATAACTATAGGTCTACAAGGTATAACTTATACAATATAATATTAGAAAACAAGGCTACCAACTTTACAATGTGAAATATCCCCTCTAATAAGGATATTCTAATAACATAAGCCCTAATTATAATTACCATAAGCCGGCATTTTAATATTTATTAAATAACTTAGTATAGAAGTTTGTGATTGTTTTTATTTATATAAAATACAATTTCTTTTAAGTTGTATTATTTTTTTATCTTGATAAAAAAGGGAATTTTATTGCGAAGCGAGGCCTCTGTTCCAACTTGACCGTTTGGCAATTTGTTTTGCGTGTTCGTTACGCAGTTTTGGCCAAACGCATTAACCGATTGTTTTGAAATTTGGTACGAAGTTATATAGTATAAAGCAGAAACGACGTATATGTTAACATTGTTTCTAGTCAAACAAACTGGTCGATTGTTTCGAAAATTGGTACGAAGATATCTTGTATAAAGCCAGAAAGAACAATGTGTATAATTTCTTCACATTCACTTCCATTTCAAGATGGCGGGCTCTGATCCAACGTTGAGAATGTAGTTGCTAGTTATTTCCTGAAATACTGGCTTAACGGCAAGACCTATTACAATTTTGACCGCTTTATGGAGAGAGCAAAACATTTCCAATAAAATTGGTCAAGTAATTTCTTTCGTAAATATTACGGTCACCGGTCAAATTGGCGGAAAAGTTACGAGCGCTGTCGTGGAGCGCTCTGTATATTAATTACGAATATACTGCGAGGTCTGCTGATCTTCGAACTACTGGTTACAAGTTACAAGGTCCGATCAGCAGTGCTGACTGTACCAGCGTTGCTGCACGCTTGTTATATCTTTCACGTTGTGCCACACGCAGGTTTCTGTTCCAAGTAAAACACTCCTTAATAGTCCTTAACTAACACAGTGTTTCTTAGCTTTTAATACTTCCTAGAAGCGAGGACAGGTACTTTGGAGCCTTGGTGACAGTGTTGCCAAACTGTACTGTGATTTTAACCCTTTTCACTATAACGAATTAAATTTATTCCCTTACAGAACCTGTGACATTAAGAATGCGAAGTTTTTACAAGGAATGTAAGTTAGCTGCAGTTAGTAATAGGTTACTGTAAAATGTAAAAAACTTTTATTAAAACGCAAAACGTGTGGGACCAGTAGTCTGTTTTGTCCGCGGCGTCTGCTTTTGGTTATCTTTATTTACAGAGCGAAGTGAGAGATCTCAACTCGACAGTTCGGCATTTGGTTTGTGTTTGTCACGCAGTTTTGCAAACGCATTGACCAATTATTTTGAAATTTGGTACGAAGGTACCTTGTATAAATTCTGAATTGCGTTTTTTGTTTTAAAGATTTTTTTACAATAACGAGTGTACGCATTCGATTTATTTATGTAAGATTTTTCGATTCATGTTTCAAGGGCTCTTATTTACAATAATGAGTGTACGCAGTTTAGACCAAACGCTTTAACAGATTGTTTTGAAATGTGGTATGGAGATAGCTTGTGTAAAGTCCGAACTACGTATGTGTAAGATTTTTTCGATTCACTTCCGTTTCAAGATGGCGGCCTCTGATTTAACAATGACGAGTATACGCAGTTTTGACTAAACTCAGTGACAGATTGTTTTGAAATTTGGTACTTTGCATAATGCCCGAAAGATGTATGTGTAAGAGTTTTCCTGTTAATTTCCGTTTCAAAATGATTGTATTCGAATTAACGTTGCAAGTGTAGCTGATGTTTATTTCTTATAATACTGTAATACAAGACTTATAATTTTGATTCCTTCATGAAGAAAGGTCGTAAAATTTCCAATAAAGTTAGTCCAGTAATATTTTTCGTAAATAGCCGCATCGGTGGCCTAGTGGCTATCCACTAGGCCACCGATGCGGCTATTCTACTAGGCTTTCACCCCGAGGACCCGGGTTCGATTCCCGGCGAGCGCTTGGCATTTTCACACGCTATAAATCATCCCATCGTCTGCATTAGCCTAAGTGTGCACAATAGTCGGACGTTAATCACAAAAAAAAAAAAATCTTAAATATTACGGTTACCGGTTAAATTGGAGGAAAAAGTTACGAGCGTTTTCGTGGAGCGCTTTGTGTATTAACTAATGATATAATGCGAGGTCTTATGTTCTTTGAACTACTAGTATTAACTATAATTACGCTTATAATTAAATAATTAAACGCAGCTGTCTCGCTGACGTAATGGTAATGAATTTCCGAAAGTATTTTCCATTATCTTAACGTTTTTTGAAAATTTGATTTCACCACCTTAACCCTCATTAAAATTTCTATAGATAGATATAATACTTTACCGCCGTCAATTTATTGTTTTTAATTCAAACTATTTTGAAAATTCAAAAATGCTAATTTATGCGGTTTTCAATGCTGATTATGGTGGTTCATTTAGATTTCCCAAAGAAATGTCAGGTAACAAAGTTACGATTTTTTTATTTGAAATCGGGAAAGTATTTTTTTCTTTAGATCGTGTAACACACACGCACGCGCGCGCGCGCGCGCATGGGAAATTTACATAAAACAGTTTTGATTGCCAACAATGCACACTTCTGGCAGACAATTTTTACGTAGCTAAAAATATAATTAACCTCAAACAACAAAAATGCAAATCTACAAAAACATGTTCACGAAACAATCAAAACTTAATCAGTTTACAAATTGCATAAAACTTCATTGACAGTGCGTTATGAACAGCATTGGATATGAATCGATTCATATTTGATATTTTGTTTGTTGTATTGCTGCTAATCACTGTGCTATTCAACATAAACAATCGCCTATAATCGAATAACACCGCAAACAGTGCTGCCATCCGTTGGCTGAAATTAAAAGCTTTTGTTTATTAAAAATAAGCTTGCGTTTACATTGAGCAGGGTTTTAGGAACGTTGTACAGTGTTGCCAAAATGGCGGGTAATTACCCGATTTGCGGGTAATCATGAGGGTAATGAAGGAAAATCAGGTAACTTTAGTTTCAACGAGATTTACAAAAATATCGAGAACAAGTAATTTAACAATTTTTTTTAAAATCAATTCCTACTTAGGTCATGCGCTTCCATCACGTCAGCGAGACAGCTGCGTGCTGCGATTCCTAAAACCAACATAGGATAGAACATAAATGTTATTTAAATCAAATCTTACCGTATAGTCCGTACAACTATGCGATATTAATTTTGACAAAGAACTGTATTAACATCAAGTGTCATTCACTACAAGTTTTAAAAAAATATTTGAACTTAAGGGGATAAATAGAAAGTATTTTATTAACGATTGAAAATTTTAACAAGATATATAAATAAATAAATATGGGCATATTTAATGTCACTATAAATATTGGCATTTTGTGTACTCTGTGGCTCATTTTATATTCATAGTAATCTGTACACGTGATCCACGCTCGGTTCGTTATTTCCGTTCTTCAGTCAGCTCATTTTTAGATCAACTTTGATTTTAAAATTCTATTTTACTGTTTGTTTTTACGCACTGTCCTTGGTCACCCGTATTTTGTGAGTCTAAATGAATTGATTATTAAAATGCACTACAATAATTTCAAAAAAACAATGTTTTTTGATCAAATTTTAACAAAATTCAATTTCTAAGAGTCTAGGAATTGTTTTGGAGGTCAAGGGTCTCTGTGGGGAAATTTTTTGTCTACTAAGGATCAACAACATTTCTAAAAATCGCGAACATATATTTTTCCCGCTTTGATGATAGAAATGAATTGACAAAATAGCGATTTTGGGGTAAGGGAGGCTGTGAATGGTTCGCCAAACCCACGGTAGCGATTGTTCTTCGATTCCTAGACACCCAAACAATTTCTGTGTGAAAGTTTGTGCGAAGACTCAAAAAGATAAAAATTCTATTAGTGAAAAACACGCGCAAACTTTTAGCTTTATAGGCAGTATATATAATACACATTACTGACTTTGGTAATTTACGGGTAATTGCGGGTAGTTTTAAGTCTGGTTATGGGTAATTATTACGTCTGAGATTGGCAACACTGGTTTTGTAGTAATCCACTAAGAATTATGCTTGTCTAGCTGTGAAATTAACGGAAAATGAAGTAAGGGTGAATGAACTCTTTTCGTCATGTTGAAAGGGAAAGAAGGGTAAGAAACGTATGTTGTTTGTTCCAAGCAACTGGATATATGTAGATTACAGCCATTGGAGGTAAGTTAGGCAGTTATGACTTTCTAATCTAAATTAAGACATTACAATAACAGCGATCGTGCCACGCACTGTCTCCCTGACGTGATTGAAGCAAATTCCCAAAATTTAAGTGCAATATAAGGCTACTTTAACTCATTTTTTTGGAAAGTGATTGCACTGTTGATAACGGTTATAAAATCTACGTAAATTACCGCTTAAATTTCATCGGGAATTTAAAATGAGCAATTCTGAAATATAGATAACGGTTTTATTTATTCGCGCACGCGCGTGCATGTGTTAGCACTCTTACGTTATGTTGGTCCGATTTGATTCACAAAAATCAGTTTTAGGAACAGTTTGGAACGATTCCTTACCCAGCAGAGTTTGTTCAAAATGGCGAACGTTTTACATTTTTAAAATTCATAACGTCTGTCATTCAAAGTCTGATTTAACCATCGTAATCAGCGTTAAAAACTGCAGAAATCAACATTTTAAATTTTCAAAATCCTTTATAAGTATAATTTGAATTTGACGGCTGTCTGGGTTCGTTTTTTGTATTTCCAATGTAATTTTTGAATGTTTAAATTGCTAATATATGCAGTTTCAATGCGCCATGGTGAAAACAAAATTTTAAAAGAAGTGTACGATGAGATATAGTCTTCCATAACGTCAGCGAGACAGCTGCGTGCCGCTTATTTTAAGTTTTGCAATGGCGTTTTAAGGTTAAACCGATTTTTCTTGATACAGGCAGTTTTTTTAAACAAATCGGACCGGAATTGCGAAAACTGGCGTGCTAGTGAGGAAAGACTACAAATTCGATTCGTCAAAAGTCCAAACAATTCAGTTACATCAGCTAATCACAGCTGAAAGATACTTCCGTTGTTGCTGTACCACAAACGAGCTATATCGATTTCATTCGTTACTTTTTCTTAGGGAGGAAACGTTATATTGAAACCTTACCAAGATAGTATTGGTAAAATGTTCCTTAAAAATGTTCATCCGTTATATTTTAGTGCCAGGTTCGCCTGGCACATTAGGACTTGTAATAATAAGGTGTACTGTATAATATGATTTGTAGGGCGAATGTTTTAAAACTGCTTGATTTTTCATATTCTACTCAAGTTAGAAAATTGTGCAACCGGTCATTTTAAAGCTACGTACAGGGTGCTCAGAAATCTCAGTGCGAATATATGTAGTCTTAAAATTGCAAAATGTTATTTATGGGTAATAAGCAGAGAAATATTTTTGTATATTCTTTTTCTTCTACACAAGATCAACATTATGGTGAGAAAAGATTTTTAAATCTTTTGCACTTTTTGAGATATTTCTGTTTTTCACACGAGTTTGGAAACGACACACTCAAGTTATACATAAGTTTAAAAAAATTCAACAAACATTTTAATACTTTTGTCGTCAGTTACATACAGGGTGTTCCGTACTGCGTACCAACCGTAAAGTGTGAAATATTTTCGTGCGCACACTCAGTAGTACAAACAACCATTTTGTAAGTCCTGTACGCTAAGAGCTTCTAGAAACAGAAATATGAAAAACTGCAAAAGTTTAACACAATTTTTTTCAAAAAATGTCGATCTTTTATAAAAGATGAAAGTACTGGTAAGTTTATATTTAATATGTTCCAATTAAAATGTGTTTTCCCAATGTTTAGGACACTCTGTATATTTGAATCGCGATTTCGGACCCCTCAGGACGTTTTTCTTTTGTTATTTTAAGGCTAAAAGCACATTAAGGCTATTATCGCCTCCCTAAATATAAGTGTGACTGTAAAGTGTTAAAGTCATAAGTGTAGTGTTTTAAGTGTAAGTGTGTGTTAGACTCGGGTACCGCGAGGGACGTTTAAATCCTGTCAATAGGTGCAGCAAGTCTGCATCCCCTGCGGGGCCCTCAGGATGTAACAGACATCAGGAGTAATGACTGGTTGCACGAATTTCTAACTTGAAAAATCAAGCAATATACCACTTGTTCTGTAAATTGTTAGGATGGTCCTCAGAATTTGGATTGTCTAAAGAACAAGCGGAGGAGGTTCTATCCTCTGAGGATGAAGATTCTGCACCCAAGGTCCATAACTCCTTCCATGAGATTAATACTCTTCTGATCACTTGCGCAGATAAGGGTCGAGAAGTGACGATAGCAATGTCCCTTACATTACACTGGTGAAGGGCCTGGATTTGGAGTGGTGTTGGTTAGAGCTGTGTTCCTCGATCCCGAAACTGCCGGGCAAATTTCTACCAGATCAAGATCCTAGGTGAAGGACAACTCAGGACACTAAAGGGTGTGCGTGAACTGTATAGCAAATGCACCACGGAGAAACAGTCTGTAGGTTATGCAGGAAGTAAGAAGAAACTGCAGGACATGTAATTTATATTTGTGAGGTTTTGCCAGCAAGAAGGAAAGGACCCTGAGGACCATTAGCAGAAAACGTTTGTCTGACAGCTGGAACTAGCAGAAGCTTTGTTCCTTTGATCGCGTTACCAGAGGCTATCGTACTCCTTAACCTCTATCTAATATATTTATGTATATGCATGTAGATTTAATACACTGATATTTATATGCGAAAGTTTTATCGGAATATGACTAGCTGTAATTGTGAAATTCTTTTGGGTAGTCACTATCGAGATTTTTCTATGCTTTCAGCGCTTCAAAGTAGAAGGAGGGTTGTAGAAGCCCATTTTAAATGTTACATTTTTGATTGTGATAAACTTTGTGCAATGATTGTTGATATTAATTGAACGTTAATTTATTTCAGGTTTGGAGTTGCTTTGGCAGTATCTAGCTGAAAGAAGTTCCACTTCGAATGACTGCGCATAAGTAAGTGGGAGGAAAACAATATAAATTTATTTCAAAAATCTCTTGGTATAATAGAAAACTGGGGGCTCTTTCAACTTACGCCTTTTCCTTACTTTGGAAAAGACTACTGGAATCATATATATATATATATATATATATATATATATATATATATATATATATATATATATAATGAAGCAATGAATGTATTAATACTGTAAAAGTAATATTTATTTGTAAATAAGAGTTATTTGATATCATTAATATAATAATATCATGTAAAGTAGTAAATTAAACGTGAGATTATAATAATCGGTGGTCGATGTGGTAAAGCACCGGTCAGTCTGCTGCATCTCTGAACTGCGCAACTTAAGGTTCTTAGTTCGAGCCGCAGTTACTCCCGTTGTAAAGTTTCTACCTGCCATGATGAAATAAATAAAATTGTCTAACACTTTCCTAATTAACACCTACTAATATTTAACGAAAAATAAACTAAAAAACCATTAAACCATAGAATAAAAGTGTTTAATTTTTTAAATTCAAAATTACAGCTGTTACACAACAAATCATTGTTTACTGAACATAACACATCATGTGTTGATATTTTTGAGCATAATCAGCTGTTTAAAAACCAGCAAATTATTTTTGTTTTTGTTTTGTAGTGGGTGTGTACCAATGTTTTAGTATTAAAATAAAACATATCATAATATTTGATAACACTGTTCCGTTATTTTATATTCGATTATCATTAAACGATTGTTAGATTTGTAACAAAAAAGAAAGTCTAATATGTAAGATGTTTTTGTATACAATGTACATTTTAACTTAAGGATCACAAAAACCTTAAGTTGTTTTTCGTAATATTTTGAAATTTCTTCGATTTTATGTTTTTTTTAATTTAAAAATTTTAGGCAGCTGTCATTTTTAAATAGATGATCTATTTTTTCAACTTTTTTCATACAATTTTCTGTCCTTCAACAGTTAGTAATGAACGGTTATTAAATAACGTTTTCTATATGTATATATATATATATATATATATATATATATATATATATATATATATATATATATATATATATATATATATATATATATATATATATGTATGTATGTATGTATAATGTGTAATACAAATTTTTAAGAACCTCTCAAAAGTGATCTAGAGATCAGGATCGGTGCTTATTTTAAGGTCACACCCAGGTTTGGATCTTAATATGATGATCGCTTTAATTTTCCAATGCAATTTACTAATAATTGCTGTTGTAAATCTTAAACACAGCAAATCAGTCCAGTTAATATTTCAATAGCATACTAATAATAGATCATAAAATGTTGTACCATATAAAATTTTATGTTTGTCGCTTCCAGCTCAATCGGTAATTTTTGATACATCGAACACCGAGGTATTTCGATTGTTGTCTCTATCGAAATAATTGCACACAAGAATAGTTATTGTGACTGCAATAATTTCTTAGAAAATTACAGGTCACCATTGTGTGTCGTACCTTGAAAACGGTTGTGAGATGAGTATATGAGTATTTTATTCATGGGCCGGATGTGCCACGCCCGTGTAGCCTACAGTGTGTCCTGAAAGTACGGTTCGACTAATTGTGCACACGTTTAAAAGACGGGCAAAAACAAACCATAAAATTACTAGTATTTCACTGAATGAAGAAGTAGACTTTTTAAAATTACCGTGAATGGTAGTGAAATTCCATTTTCACTGCCAAAATGAGCAATTGGAGTGGCCATTATTGTAAAACCCAGACCTGGGAATTTGAAATGAGTGCTGGTGATTCGTTAAGAATTTAAATATTTATTTTTTTGTATCAGCTCTCAAACGTTTAAAATTTTTAGCTCATTAGCAAAACCCGTCTAACAGTTTCAAAATGGCGGTTACAAAATTTTTAGAAATTAACTTTTATCTTTCACGTTTTTGAAAAACTGATATTAGAGTAATAATCAGCTTTGATTTGTACTTTAAATTTTCAAAATTTACTGAAATTTTGGATTATTATGTAGGTCAGGATACCGTTTTAGTATAAGTAAAGAATATTTAGCAGATAAGAGATTGCCCGACAGTTTTTCAATTTAACAAATTGAGTTATTTTTACTGGTGTAATTATATTACTGATCTTATTGCCAATTTGAAATTTTACACTGATGATATCAAAGAAAATGACACTTACCTACATTGTATACAAATAGAAAACACCAATCTTGTACAATACATACAATCTCGTACATGCCCTAATACCCCGCAGGGAGTGCAGACTAGCTGCACCTATTGAGAGGATGTAGGCGTCCCTCGCGGTGCCCGAGTAACACATACTTAAACTCAAAACACTACACTTACGACTTTAACACTTTACACTCACACTTACATTTAAGGAGGCGATAATAGCCTCAATGTGCTTTTCGCCTAAAAATAACAAAAAAAAACATGCTCTAATAATTGTGATGGTTGAACTGGGCTTGTATTACATCGGCATTCGTTATTATTTTAATATTATTTATTAATGAACTTATTTATATAAAATGTGCAAGATTATATTAAACTGTAAACTCTCTAAATAAGTTTATGCTAGATGGGTCGGGTATGTAGTATAATTTCCATATTTATTATTGCACTTACTTATATACGTAGTTTAAAATAAGTATTAAGTGTAAAAAAAGTTTTGTTAGGAGCGGGTTTTGAACCCGCGTCCCTTAGTTTTATAACCGCAAGTCATAGCACTGAGCTACAAATGCATTGATTTTTTATACTGATTTAAATCCACTTTAGAATACTAGAAGTAGTATATGAACGGTAAGCTTGAAGCTTTTTTTACATGCTATTCGTAATATCGCGAGTTTATGTGACCTTCGACCTTTAAACGCTTTCATTTTAGACTAATGAAGGCAGATTATCGTGAAAAAATCGGGTTTCATATCTCCAGAGTCCAATAAAGTAGTTTTTACTTGTATATCTGTCCGTCTGGGCGCATCGCTGGAGACCAATACATTGCTATAGGTTAACTGGTGGGAGTTTAACGCCCACTAATTGAAAAAAAGTGGCACAAACATTGCACAAACCTAATTATGTTGAATAAAAGTATTTACATAAGGATCATAGGAAATTCCAAACAGAACCTGCGGGTTTATATCTCTTCAAAAATCCCAAAAATCACCTGTTTGAGAGCTATCGACAAGAAAACTGACCGAACATTAACGGAGGCCATTGTTCAGGTTTTCGGTCCTCTGCAGAGCCTTTTTTCAAAATTTCAAATTTATCTGATATGATTAATGAACCATTATGCACGACCAAACATTATTTAAATAATTACGATTATGACTTATTTTATTTACTAGTGGTCTTTTTTTACTCACATAGTAAAGGCAACTGCAGTTTCTAAACCTAACTTATTCATCTTCAGGCCGTAATACAAATTGTCAAATCCATTTGTCGAGGTCGTCACAAAGTTAACAAAACAATGAAATGCACGCCACAAACACTAAACACAATTAGGCCCTACACGATTTTTATTAAAATTCACAACGATAAAATTTGATTTGACCAAACATAACTGTAACGACATACGAGTTGCACGATAATGTTTGGCTAAACCAAATTTTATGGTGTGCATTTTAATAAAAATCGTGTAATTGTGTTTAAGATTATATACTAGAGAAATGGATAATTCAACCCCAGGCAATGCGATCGACTGACCTATTGTGCAACTAAACCTCTTAAAATACCTAGTTCAGCAGATTGGTGCCCATAATAAGTTCCAGCAACCCACTGACTAGCTCATTCTGCTGAAGATCCCTAGGGTCTTGGAAACCAAAAAACCACTAGCTCCTACTAGCAAGAGCCTCACAATCATAAATTATGTGACCTGCAGTTTCCTCCTCCTTCCTGCACAATCTACACACGGTTTCTCCGTGGTACATACCTATCCTGTTCATGTGCACCCTCAGACCACAGTGCCCTGTTATGAGCCCCATGATCCTCCTGAGTTGTGCTCTGCCCAGGACGACTGCTGCTCCTTTGAGTCCTCCAAAAGGATCTTTGCTTAAGAGACGGTTACTATGGTAATGTCCATGAAGATTGTCCCATCTTACCTGGTGTTGATTTACAAATCCACCTGTTAATAACGGACCTGGCCAACGATAGATAAATCCCTAAAGCCGGCTCAGGTCCGAGTAATTGTGTTTAGTGTTTGTGACTGTGTTTTCAATGTTTTGTTAATTTTTTTCGACCGACAGAGTAATTTGACTTTTTGTATTAAGGCCTGAAGATGAAATTGTAAGGTTTCGAAACAGCGGTAACCTTTACGAGGCGAATAAAAAAAACCACTAGACGGAAGAAAACCGGTCATAGTCCTAATTAAATATGTGGTCCGGTGGCTATGTTGCAATAATGAAAAATTATTTAGAGAAAATCAGACCTGCATGTTCTTGAAGGATAGTGACAAATAGCTCTAGATTTGAACGAAATATATTCTTATCGAACTTATTTGGGTTTATTGTCTATAAAGGGCTTAATATAAAAGTATTTGAAAATTTAAAAAAATCTGAAATATAGATAGCTTACAAATCTGTGCAAACTGTATTATTTCTAAATCTGTCAAATCTAATGCGCGCGCCCATACATTTCAGCATTTAAAACTAAAGAACTATTTGGTTACGAAAATCATAAAAAATAGCTCGCAGCTGTCACGCTGGCTTGATGGATGCGAAATTTTTAAAATATTTTGTAGTCTTACAATTTCATTTTTATAAATCATAATCACTAAAATCTACATATATTAACATTTTAAACCTTAAATTAGATTGAAAATACGAATGTTGTACATTAACACTGGCCATCGTTAATTTTTTTTTAATTTCAACGTATTTTGAAAATCTAAAATGCAAAAATTCTTAATGTAATCGTTCTTTCCCGCTAGGAATGTTATTTAGTTGAGTACATACAACTTCATAGCTTCAAACATTTTATACTTGTTGACGCGTTTCGGAATAATTCCATTATCAAAAACTTTTGGCTGCACTCTCTACTGACTATAATAGTAAAATTGTGTTGAAAAAACTAAAGTTAAAAATTTACAAAAGTTATGAATTAAAAAAAAATGTGGTGCGCAGACTACGCTCGTTAGAAATGAATACTGAGATTCCGTTGAATCGCTATTTTATGGAAAATTTAATTAATTCATCTCTCAGTACTTGAATTTCTTGATAATCTGTGCGTATTTTTAAAAAAACACGGTACGATTTTTTTAGTCGTCCGTTCATTAAATCCGATGTAACTTCTAAAATCGATTTTTATAACCTACAAATTACGCAAACATATGGTAAATAACATATGTTTAAATATTATTACTTCACATCTGTAATACAATACTTGCATTAATTACAGTTTCTATTACTATTACCAAAATTAAAATAACAATATTTCATTTATTGTATTCATTTTAACATTTTAAACTTATAATGCTACCATTATTTTATTTAATATTTATTGCATTCACGCTTTTCAGTATTCGAACGTAGTAGTTTATCTATGGTCAAGTAGCTTGATTTTGTAATACACTTTATTGTAAGTCACTGACTGGCGTCAGTAATATTTCACTTATTTTATTCATTGTAACATTTTAAACTTCTCATTCTACCATTATTTTATTTAATATTTATTCCATTCTGACTTTTCAGTATTTGAACGTAGTAGTTTATCTATGGCCAAGTCGCTTGATTTTGTAATACACTTTATTATAAGTCACTGACTGGCGTCAGTAATATTTCAGTTATTTTTTTCATTTTAACGTTTTAAATTCTAACAATATTTTTTTCATTCCCGCTTTTCAGTGTTCGACTTAGAAGTATATCTATGGTCAAATCGCTTGATTTTATAATCAATATAGTTGTTACTCACATAGTGGCATTTCTTTGATAACCAGCTGTTTCAACCATCAGCTGTTTCATGAATTCTACACACTGTTTCTTCCTTCCGTTAACATCAGTTCAGTATCATTGCACCACAAAATTTTACTTACCGGGCGTAAAGAAATATTCCGTTCAAAAAATGTTTTAATTGTTAAAGGAATTTTGTTTAAAAACAAAGTTGTCCAAGTTATTACTGAAATATATTTTTGAGCCAGTGGAAATCAAATCGAACAAAAATTACAAACGTGAGAGAGACACTTTTAAATTCTCTTCAAAAATTATAGGTTAGGATTGACGCTCATTTAAGGTTTCAGGTCTAGGTCTTATTTGATGGTCGCTACAATAGCTCATTTTTCCAATAAAAGTTTGCAAAAAAGTAGGCAAAAAGTAAAATTGTTAATCACAAAATTCTGTATTACACAGTTTTACTATAGAAAATAATATAACATTTGTATAGTCTCTATTAATATTTTAGGAAAGTTATATTGATTGTATAACACAATTGAAACACATTTATCATTTTAGTAAAATCTAACATTCAGTACAACATTATAGACTAAAGAATATTTGACTGATGACAATACTTTCTCTACACTACGTCATTGCGTCAAGTAACATCAGGCACAGCAAACAGAACCTTCTCTCGCTGAGCTAGTCACTAATCAACTACAGGACAAACACAGCTGATGTCTTTGAAACCAAATTGCATTCGTTAAGGGCGGTTCATTAGGGGATGTAATATTGTCAAGCTTCGGACACAGGGTTGTCTTTACAAATTATGTGTAGAGGATGGTTTACAATTCAAGGTCACGTCAACTCATTCGATTCGCTCGGACGGTATGGTTTTTAAAACAAAAACACAGCCAATCTTGGATAATTCGAAGGTAAAAAGACCAACCAAACTGAGAATTAGGAATAACAAATTCGAATTCGATTAGTCGAGGATTCTTGACCGCCTCCGGATGTAGTCGAAATTTAGCAGACGGTGTTCGTTTATGTACAAAATTTGAACAAAACCTGATGAACCGATTTTAGATCGATTTTCCGAAATTGAATTGTGTATTCATTAACATTTTATATTCACCGGAAGAACGAGTTTCAATTAATTTCTGAAACACCTGTACGTGCCAACCTATTATAATTGAACTGTACTTTAGAGACACTTGGAATAGTTTTACATTTTAATTAGCGATTGTTTAAAGTAAATTACCAATTAAGACAATAAAGGATTGTCGATAAAGTATCCAATGCCACTTAATGTGATAGTTTTGCTTTAACTTTAATATATACATTAACTCATTACAGTCACTTACTACGTCGTGGTTTTCTGTAACGGTCTAGAACTGTGTAAGTATTTAATTTCTGATAAACGTCTTAAGATACACTAATTTTGAAGTGAACACTTTTTAAAGGCATTTTTTGTACTCGCAAACATGTGAAAAAGCTTCACTCTTTGCCTTTTACAAATTAGTATTCTAAGTGCATTTTAGATTGTGTTTCAATGCTACGATTTCTGCACCTAATAGGGCGTGACTTCAAAACCAACTACTGACCTTAATTTGTTAACATTCAGTGTTAATTTATTTAAAAATGTTTATATAAGTATGTCCATAAATATTTAAATTATAATAAACGCTATTGTACTAAATACCCGATCTACTGAGCAGAAAATTGCTTATATCGTTTACAGTGCATATTGTGTGTTAATAATTTCATTAATAAATATTTAAATTATTAAATAATGTTGTTGTATTAAGTGTCCAACCCAGCTGTCTCTATTAGAGCTTAAACAGTTGAGTTATTGTACATTATTAATGTTTTAAATTTGTAACTGATGCAGATATGTGTCTACTTTCTTTAATTTAGTTGCATATTTTAAATTTATCAAACAGATCAGTAATATTGATCAGTACAAACTAGAAATGAACAATTTTACATCAATGTTTCATGGTTGACATTAATAGTAGCCTTATTTTTTATGCTGATGAGTGTATAATTTTCTCTGCATTTTACTCAATATGTCGCTGTCGAAAGATGTCCAGTTTTTTTATACTTAGTAGCGATTTTTAATTTGGAAGTAGGCTATCGCGTAAATGTACAGAACTGAGACCATGAATTGCTGATCACGGCACTTATAACGCGTTTTAAAGAATGGTATGTTTATGTTCAGCCGTTTTAAAATGGCCGCCATTAAAACAAAAATTAAATAGTGCGTAGAGACTATGCACCCTCGAATTTTACTTGTTAATGACCCTATTTAGGGCCTACACCGGTATAAAGGATCGACTTTAAATGAGGTTGATGATTTGTACTTGAACCTTCGTTTGTCGACTTAATTCAATTTCACTGCACCACGAAATTTACCGTATGTGGCGTAAATTTCAAAAACGTAGTTCCGTATCATTCTGTGACGTCACCATCGGCCTTATACGTTTTTATATTCTTATTGCCAAATACAACACTTGCCTGTAATTATAGTTTCTATTATTATTAGCCTACAAAATTTATAAATAATAATATTTCACTTACTTTATTCATTTTTAACATAATTCTATCATTAATTTATTTAATATTTATTCCATTCTCGCCTTTCAGTATTTGAACTAAGTAGTTTATCTATGGTCAAGTCGCCTGATTTTGTAATACATACTATTGTTACTAACTGACTGGCATTTCTGTGATAACCAGCTGTTTCAACCATCAGCTGTTACATGTTTACCCCGTTCGTGTTCGATTTCACTGCGTCACAAAATTTGCCATACCGAGAGTAAAGGAAAACTGATCTGTGATTACATTGCCAATATTTTAAAAATGAATCTGAACACCGTCGAAACCATTTGGGCAAATTTAATGGAATTTAAACAAACTCAAATGCTATTTAGTGCGGATTTTAACACTCGTGATGTTGAAATGGTAATTTTAAAGTAGTATAACCTAAAAAAAACCAGTGTGATATTTAAAGGTTTTGAATAACAGCCATTTTGAAACGGTTGAGCCACTGGATCTAAACATGGACGCTAATAACTAAATTAAACGATTGTTGTAGAATAAGGTTTTCATGGTCCCAGATCTGAATGGTGTCTCCACTCTGGAGTGAATCTGAGTGGATATAATGACATCTCCAAGAGTTCATTTTACGATGGAATTTGGGTAATAAAATTATTAAACAGCTGCAATATCTGTACTGAGGATCCGAAGGCGCCTAGCTTCTTGTCCTTGTAAATGAATATCGAAAGTTGAAATGTAAACTGGAGTATTTGCACCTAAAATGTAGTCCTTACTCATACGTGCATGTCCTTTGTTACTCAATGACTTACAAGAATGGATTGGCTAGCTTTCGAATCTTTTGCACTGCCGCGACGCGGGCTAGACCTCTTCTAGCGTACGATTTAAGTGCTCAATTTGAAACTTATTTGATGCTAAAACATAACTATAACTTTTGAAAGTGAGTAGGTGATTGTTTCAAAACACGCATTTTTTTTATCTCTGTAAATATAAAAATATGTAAAATATCGACATGCCGAAATTATTTTTGTCTTTATTTTGATCCTTATCAAAGAGGGTTTGCTCCAGTTTGGCCAACGTGTGTTGAGAACCTGCCTGCTCATTCTGTTTTAATTCTAATTCATTGAAACACCCACAAGTAGCTGAGCAAATTAAATCCGCCCATACAGAGCCTTGCTTGCAGGGGGCGGATCGCCAGGGCTCCGTTTTATTCACAATTATGTCACTCACTCCGTCAGCACAGGTCGCTTTACACTTTAGAGTTAGCCAAGCTAAGCAGAGTAAGGAATGTGTGTTTTGAGTAGATGAGTGAGTATGAGCTAGAGGTAAGGTGGGATTGCTAAGCTGATCAGCTGTCTGCCGGAAACATTACACAAACTTTCTCACGTTCGTTCAGCATATTTCCAGAAGTATGTTTTTAGAGAGAAAAAAACCAACGTAAAACGGTATTATTTCTCAAAATTAGTTCGTCAGATTTTAATCAAAATTTGTTTGTATTTTGAACATTCACAACTGAATTCAGTGTACCAAATTGGAAATAAAAAAACACATTTTGACGGTAAAAGGAAAAACAAAAACCGGAGAGCGCTAAAGGTTTTTCCGATTTACTCACAAATGTCTTTCATTTCGAATGATATGTTCATACTGGAATTATGAGTCTTTATGAGCAAAATTTTGAGCGAAATCGATTTTCCATTTTCTTACGATAATTCATAAGTTGGTATTGTTGGGATAATGCAAACCTTTATTCTTTATTATATTACTTAATGAAAATATGATGTTAATCATCAGAACCGATTTCGAGAAAATGCGATTTTAACAATTCTGTGATCAAGAAAGGTCTGCAGAAACTATTACTTACCCCACAATACATTAAAAAAATGCGTTTTACTCCTTAAAATCGTTTCGGGCCGCTACATAACCATTCGCGCCAAATTTTATAGTGATGTCGCATCGTTATTAAAACAATGACCAACAAAGTGCTGCAAAAAATGTTACCAGCAATGTGTTCAGTAAAAACCACTCAGGAGATCCGAAAACAGAAAGATTTATCAAAATCTCTAAATCGATTTTTTCGCAATTTTTACGATTTCTTCGTCTAGTGAAAAATGAAATTAATTCACGGGGCTCCAACAGCTTTCCGACTTACAATAAATAATAACATAAAAACAACTCCTGTTTCACGTACCGTGACTAATGCATTCAGTTACATCAGCTGTTTATTGACCTTGACAAAGAATTGTAGGTCAAATACCGCATACAAAGCCTGAGGTGTGAATTCACAGTTGCTAATCATCTTAATTCTCTCAGAGGTGAGAAAGTTATGACATAAGTCTGGACGGGTAAACACTTACGTTGTGTCTCAGTGTAGCATGGCGTTTTATATTTGTGGGCTTTACAGTTATGAGAAAGTTCAAAATTATCGCCGCACTTCGGAAGTGATAAAAGCGAAATTCCCCCCCAAATAATAAGAATAATAATAAACCAGGGATCCCATGTGTAATTTCGTACTATGAAAGTTTTAAGTAAACACAGCCTTTTGAATAAGATTAGTCGTTGGGGTGAGGGCGGTAGTTGGAAGGAAGGGAAAACATGTTTAAAAAATAAATCGAAAACCGATCGGTTTGGAATAATAATCATAAATTTATGAGCCATTGCAGTATATACATTTCAATACAGATAATTGTTTTTTTAATTGAAATTTTTGCAAGGCATTACAATACCTCGTAAACGATATTTAATGTAAGAATTTAATCTTGTACTGTTTGTATTTCATTTTCTTTAATGGATGCAAACATATTAGTTGATTTAGTTACTCTTGAAAAGGCTACATGCAATTGTCTTTGAGTAAAGATGGCATTTAGTAAATACAATCCTGCTCTATGAAATCACAAATATATTTGTGTTTTTCAAGAGTGTCCAAATTCGTGATTAATAACTTAGTTTTATAAAATATACAAAATATTGTCTGATTTGTGATGCCGCGCATGCGTACATCAGGATGCCGTTTTGCCTATGACAGTTAGGCTAAAAGTGTCTTTTATGTTAAAATTTTCCACAAACAGTAAGTTTTAGCGCAAAATTGTTTTTCAATGTCAGAAGCCGGTTAAAAAGTGTTTCTAAAGATACCTCTTTGCTTTAATTTAATAAAGCACTTAAATTAAATTTTTAATTTCCGAAGGATTTTGAAAATATAATTTGCTGATTTATGCAATTGTTTAACGCTGATTACTGCGAAGAAATCGGATTTTCAAAAGACAAAAAAGATATGATTTTTTTTTAATGACCGCCATTTTTAAACTGTCGTACGAATTACGAAAATCCATTTTCGTGCCAAGTTTGAACTAATGGACTAAAATTGAAAACGCGCGCACGCGCGCACACACAAATTTTACTATCCCCATCATAAGGTAATCTAGAAGACATTACCGGTGTTAATTTCAAAGTCCTGATTCTGGGTTTTAACCATCATGACCGCTTTCCAAAAGCTCATTTTTGCAATGGAAATTCACTAAGAAAATATACAAAAATGTAAGCCTACCCTGTCTGCCATAAAATCTCAACTTTTGTATACAAAACTTTTGAAAATATAATTTCATTAATGCAACGTAATCAGAGTTACATTTATACAAACCAGGATTGAAAATTTCGAAGAAAATTTAAAAGAACTTGTAAATGGAAATGGTTAAGAACTTGTTTGTCTAAACTGATTTATTTGTAAACTTTTTGTTGTCAAATGTGATTCAAATTGGACCAACATTTGGCAAACCAAAGAACAAAAACATATATGTCTCTCTCTCTCACACACACACACACACACACACATATATATATATATATATACATATAAACACTCGGTGGTCGATGTGACTAAGGTATCGGTCAGTCTGTTGCACCTCCTAACTGCGCAATTCAAGTGTGTTACTATTAGCCTTATTTACTGACATTCCAGTTACCGTTCGAGTCGTGGTTTTGTCGTTTTTCTCTTGATCCATGAATTTAGTTTTAATTATAATTGTTATGAATGCTCAACTCTGAACATCGATGGACCGATTTTGAAAAAGTAACGGGTTTCCACTTTTGTTTTTCAAGTAGCTAACGCGGTTTTCGAGATACTGAAGTATTTGTTTTCAGTTGGGCCATATGATGACTAGGTTTTATTTAAAAGAAATCCACATTTAAGGAAAATTAGTTTTTATATTTTTTTAGAGGAAAGCAATTCTGAGGGGCACTTCGCTGTCACGTGGGCTCCTGTACGCAAGTTCTAATTTACTAAAGACGTAAGACGATAAACAAAATTAAATTTCTAGAAAAACTTCGAACAAAAGAGTAAATAAAAGTGATAAATATTTTGTTTCGTTTTCCTCCTTCTTTCCGTCGGACGTCAATATAGCCTAACAGAATTTAACAGTGACCTTGAGGTGATACTGCAAGAAATGACAACGGCAGCCTTCGAATAAGCAACGTAACTGAGCACTTTGTAGGTTATGTTTGCTGCGTGCCAGATGTGCTGGATATCAGCTGTTTACAGTAAACAGCTGTGATCAAAGATCACGTGACCGATACGGAGGTGTTGCTTTGGATCCGGTTTTGGTCGTTGTTGCACGAACTTCTCCATTACGCAATTGTACAGAAGAGTCTTATAAAAATAGACATCGACTCTGATTGGGTAAATTACGTAACAGATTTTTACTTTCTATGACGATTGTTGAAAGATATATTTTGATTGTTTACGTTTACTTCGATGTCTCTCTACCTGTGAATGTGCGTGCGTGCGTGCGTGGCGCGCGTTTGTGTGTGTGTGTGTGTGTGTGTGCGCCCACCTGAAAATAATATAATCATTAAATATAAACATTAGGTTTAAAATATGTCCAAAAATAAAAATATTATATTAAAAATATCCATTAAAAAATGGTTCACGGAAATCAAAGGGTTTAAAATCTTCTCTAACGATTTTCTTTGTATTCAAATGTAATATACAAATGTAATAAAGTATCAAAATACAAAAAATATAGTTTTTTTAAAATTTGAATTCCCTTCAAAATTACGGTTTATAAACTATCCGAACATGTAAAATAAACAAAAGAATACATATTGTCCAATTAGACTTTACTGTCTAAACCACTGGAGACTAAAAAATAATCGCGGCACGCAGGTGTCTCGCTGATGTGACAGAAGCGAATTTCCAAACTTATTCTTCTTTACACGTACTCTTTTTTTAAATCAGGACTTCACCATCATAATCAGCACCAAAATCTGTTATACTAGGGTTTTAAACTTTCAAATTACAAATAAAAAATGAACCCTGACCACCGCCAAGAAATTATTAATTTAAACAGATTTTGAAAATTCGTAATGATAATGTATGCAGTCTAACGCTGATTACGATGGCGGGATCGAATTAAAAAAAGAATATAGAAAAAATTACGTATTTAAAAAAATTAAATAGCCGCCATTTTGAAACTGTTGAATGAACTTTGCCGGTTAATTACTTTGTCCAAGCTATTACCGTAATAGATTTTAGTGCCTCGTTTGAGTCAAATCGGTCCAAAATTGCGAATGTTGGCGTGTTGACACACATCTATCTATCTATGTATGTACAATTGTTTACGACCCTTCATAATGTAATCTTGAGGTCAGGAAAATGTAATGTCCAGGTATCGAGTCTGGGTCTTACCATGATGGCTGCTCCAGTAGCTTATTTTTCCAATGGAAATTCTCTAAAAATGAACGTTTTAATGAAACTTGCATATAGTTGAAGTTTTGTGAGATCTCTCAAAACCATTCTTATTCTTTTAGAAAATATTGTTTTCTCAAATTCGGTTCTATTAATTTTAATAAAATTTTGCTCAAATGCAGTTCTTATAGCCTATACCAAAAAAAAAAAAAATATAGATAATAGCCTATCTCTCCAAGAAACTCGGGTTGGGTAGGTTTGATTTAAAAACCGGAAAATGCTCTCAAAATTTGTCCTTTAGGGTTTTCTCAAATTTTTGATCATGATGAAAATCGTAAATAAGTTATTTTTGTAAATTTATGGTTCAAGAGTATGCCTAAATAAAAAGAATGGGTACAGGCTCTATTGACCGTAATCACCATTAATCTGAGAAGATCCAGAGCGGGCTTGTAGTAATATCATTAGGTTACCAGAATTGAAAAAAATTACATCAACACTTAGAGAAAAATAGATCTGTTATCATGAACCGTACACCGATCTGGCTTCTAAACGTTGGTAACGTTGACAACTTTGTTAGCGACCAAAACGGGTTCACCGGTCTCACGAGGCCATGTGCAGTAATGCTTGTAATATCACTGTAAGACATCGCTAAAGCATAACTGTTCAATGCAGCAATTCAACGCTGTATTTCTAAGAAATCCACTTCCTTTCAGTCAGCGAGACAGTTGCGTGCTGCTATTAATCTATTGTTCGGTATGCTAATTGTTTTTTAAGTTAATTGCGGAATCTTGAAAGAATTAAAATTCATAACAAAAGTCCTTCAAAAAAAAATCACTCGTTACGGAAACAACAAGCGTTTCCGGTGCAAGCCGGAAGCGGTTTCGTTTTCTAAGGACTTCCTACGAGCATGTTGCTGGTATATAAATAACTAATCGTATCTAAAGTGGCTTTGTGAGCGCTGTCTAGCGGACAATTTAGCAATTAAACACAGGAAGTCTCTAATCTGTCCTTAGTGCGGTTTGGTGTTTCCAAACGTGAATGTAAGTTTAGTTAATTACGGAACAATCTGGCAACGCTGTAACGAGTGGAAAATATTCCAACAAAGGAACGAGATAAATATTTTAAGTTAAAATTAGAAACGAAAGGAAACATTAATAATCGCGGCACGCAGCTGTCTCGCTGACGTGATGGAAGCGAAATTCCAAAAGTAATTTTCGTTCATACTTCTTTTTTTTGGAACTCTGATTTCACCAACAGCATTAAAGTCTGTATTTATATTAGCATTTTAAACTTAAAAATTGCATTGAAAATATGACAATGAATCCTGAGAGTACTGAAATTAAATTTCAGAACTACAACTGATTTTTAAAATCCAAAATGCTAACTTGTGAGGTTTTTAACGCTGTTTACGGTGGTGAAACGAGAGTTTCAAAAATATTAGAAACTTATGATGTTATAAATATTTGAAATGACCGCCATTTTGAAACAGTTGTACGACTTTTTGCTGATTAACGAACTTTTCCATTGACAAAATCGATTTTCGCACCGAGTTTGAATCAAATTGGACAGAAATTGCGAACGTGAGCGTGCTAACACGCTATACAAATATTAATGACCTCTCAAAATGTGACCAAGAGGTTAGGATCGGCGTTCATTTCAATGTATCGGGTCTGGGACTTACCATGATGGCCTCATGCGAATTTTGCAAAACAAATTCGCTAACACAATACGCATTATTCAATGGTGGAAAGATTTAAACAAAATAATATTGAGAAAACGTTTAAATTAATGAACGAGCGAAGCGAGGTCTCTGTTTCTACTCGACCGTTCGTCATTTGGTTTGTGCGTTTGTTACGCAGTTTTGGCCAAACGCATCGACCGATGTTTTGAAATTTGGTACGGAATTACCATGTGTAAAGCCCGAAAGACATATGTGTAAGATTTTTTTCTAATTCACTTCCGTTTAAAGATGGCGGCCTCTATTTTACAATAACGGTTGTACGCAGTTTCAGCCACATTGACCGATTTGTTTTTATTTTGATACGAAGGTAACTTGTATGAAACCCAAATGACGTATGTGTAAGGTTTTCCGCCATTTACTTCTGTTTCATGATGGCGGCCTCGGATTTAACAATTATCAGTGTACTTAGTTTTGGTTAAACGCATTTGCCGTTTGTTTTGAAATTTGGTGCGAAAGTACCTTGCATAAAGCCCGAAAGACGTATGTGTAAGATTTTTTCCATTTACTTCCGTTTCAAGATGGAGAGCTCCGATTTAACGTTGATAGTGCATTTGCTAGTTATTTCCTGTAATACTGGCTGAACGGCAAAACCTATTCAGTTTTTGCTACTTCGTGGAGTAAGAGCGTAAAATGTCCAATAAAGTTGGTAACGTAATATTTTTCGTAAATATTACGGTTACCGGTTAAATTGGCGATGATTGTTACTAATGCTGTCGTGGAGCGCTCTCTATATTGATTAAGAATATTAATTACGCTCTGTGTATTAATTATGAATATAGCTTACTGAGAGATCTGCTGTTCTTTGAACGAATATATATTTGTTAAACTTAACAATGAATCACAGATAAGAGGAGTACAGTAAAGCTTGCATAGCTCCGCCCCTGATTGCAAGAGTGGGAAGGATTCTGAGTCTAGGCAAATAGGTAGCAGTATATTGCCAACTGTTTTGAGAATATATGGATTAGTAGTTCAAACGAACGTGGCTACGAAACTAAATATATTTTTTGTAAAAAAATGCTGCTAACTGTGTCGACTAAATTTTGTTCAAATACAGCTCTTATGTAGGCCTACTTAAACAGAATTCATAATCTCGTATTAAACGTCTATAATACAAAATTTGAAATTAGGCCTAAGCAAAAAATTAAAAGTAATAACTTCACTGAAAAATCATTTTAAAAAAACTCGGAACGCAGCTGTTTCGCCGACATTATGGAAGCGAATATCTAAAACTCTTCTTCTTCATTTTACCATTTCTTTTGAAATTCTGATTTCACCGTCATAAACAGCATTAAAATCTACACTTACCAGTATTGTTATTTTAAACTTTTAAACTTTATAAAAAAAATAGGAAAATTGATCCTGACCGCCGTCAGTTTCTATTTCTTAGTTACAACGGATTTTGAAAATTCAAATTGCTAATGTATGCAGCTTTTAAATACAGGAGAATAAATACGTAGATACTGTAATTAAAATAATAGAAAAATAAATACATAAAGACAATGACAACCTACGAGACATAATGATTTCCATGTTAAAGTTTTCACTCATTAAAAGAACTATAATGTCAAATCTACAAAGCTGAAATTTTGTGTTGATTCTACGAACGTTTGTAGAATTTTCTAAATTGAATTTACAAACAATTAGTCTTTACAGAGGTCGTGGGTTCAAATCCTTAGATAAACAAAACACAGCTAAAGTTAATGAACAACTTTTCTAACCACAGTTTGAGTCTTTAAGTAAAATGATGTATTAAAAGTATCTAGTTATATAACATACCTACTCTGTTGTTTATTCAAAGACTTTAATCACGGTTAGAAAAGGTGTTCATTAAATTTAGGTTTTTTTTAAAAGCAAATAGTGTGTTTGCGTGTGTCTGTGTGTGTAGTGTCTTCCAAAGCTATAGCCTTTATAAATAGCATGCAAAACAGCGACGACACTACAAAGAAGTATGTTTTAACGATCGTGTAGTGTAGTATAAGGTCATGGCGTTACAAATATTTACGGTTTAAAATTAGAACAGAAGCTCGCGCAGTATACTTCATATGCTGATTTGTTGTAACAGTACTGACAATTGATGCATGCTAACCTTACCCCGCATTGTGTTGGTACAGCGGTGCAACCTAGCAATGAATGTGTAAAGCTTCCATTATCCTTGTAGGTTAAAAAGAGCCTTAAAGTTCAGACATATTTTTGGCACCCGGTTTATGTAATCATCAAAGAAATCAATGCTGAGTTATTGAAATGAATTCTATTTTACCGCCCAATGACGATATAATGCATTTCAGCAGTAATGTACCGTAGCCTAGCGGTCTGGAATGTAGGACAATTTGACGTATGCGTGTACAAACTATTGTTCAGCCCAAGGGTTAATGTACCGGAAGTCGTGCGTTACCGGAAGATGATGACCATAATGCTAATATAGGCAAGATGACTGGTGACCTATGTAAGTATACTTTGTCCACGATACACAAATTTTTGGAGAAATATTAATCCCGACACGCAACTGTCTTGCTGACATAATTAAAGCGAATTTTTAAAATTTAATTTTTTTAATCATTTGAGTATCCATAATCAGCATTAAATTCTGCAAAAACTTATATTTTTAGATTTACAATTTCAGTGAAAATATAAAAATGAACCCTGACCGCCGTCAAATTAATTTTCTTAATTTATTCGATTTGGAAAATTTTAAATGCTAATTTATGAACGCTAATAACGATGGTGCAATTTGATTTTCAAAAAAGTGTTTCATAAATAGTTGTCAATTTCTTAAGAAGTGAGTAGCCGCAATTTGGAACTACTGTAAGTATTTTTCTTGTTACCTAGATTACCGTTACCTAGGTTACGGTTTTTAAACATAGTAGTTACCTAGAATCCGTTACAGTAGGCCTAAATATTTAGGTTTTAAAGATACAAACGCGTTCTTTAATTGAATGAACTCCGTTTTTGTTTTTTTGTTGCTGTTCGTCTTCATTCCGCTCCGCTCGGTTCAACTCAGCGCAGCTCCGCCCGGCCTGATTGTTAAAACAGAAGTAGGCCTAACTGTTTTATTTTATCGTTTTTGAATTTCTGATTTCACTATCTTGACCCACCGTTAAAATCTCCATTCATTTGTGTTATTTTTGCATTGAAATTTTAAAACTAAATTTTACGTATTTTAACGTTGATTCCGATAATGAAGCGGTTTTCAAAGAAACGATAGACAGTTTTTAAAGTTTGAATGAGCGTACTCTTTGATACTTATGGTACTTTAAAATGAGCACTATTCATGCCCTATCTGATAACATTTTGAGGTATATTTAAAAAGATATATAACCTAAAAGTTTGATCATATTTGATTAAATTTTGATAATAATCGAACTAGTATTTTAAAACAATTCTTGTGAAATACCATTTTTCGGCAATATGTGTTATAAAATTAGAATTTTTTCCTATAAAATTTATAAATTTTTGAATCAAATTGGTAGATAAAACTAATGGATAGTAACAAGGCTTTTTTAATCTCTTTCTACGTCGAACTTGTGGAAAGACATTTTTAACAATATGGATAAAATAGATCTTCTCCACTAAACAATAGTGTATATAAAGTTGTGTGTGAAGAGTGCCCTTGTACAGACATAGGAAAATCTGTAAGAGCTATAAAACCCCGTGTTAAAGAACATTTCAATTGTTATAAGTATGAAAAAATTATAATTTTTTGCAAGTCATTTATTAGAATCTGGTCACATTCTTTTAATATCAACATTGTCAACTAAAATCTAAAAAGGCATAACACTAAATAATTTAGAAATTCTGGAAATATATAAATCTATTTGTAAAAAAAAATATTATTAATTTAAATTTAACAGACTAATTTTAACCCCTGTAACTTATTCAAGCCTATTATTTAATGGTTTTCTCAACCTGCTGGCCACTGACCTAAAATACTTATCAGTCCTTTCTTTCTGTACACTCTTCCAGTTTTAACATCAAATGTGTGAGTATATAAGCACACTTTATAATTGATAGCTTCACTATATCTGAAGATGCCTAACGGCGAAACATGTCACTGAATAAAAGAATTTTGTAAAATTATTTAAGTGTTCTAATTTTCGTGTAATTAAACAAGTTCTTTACCAAATAAAATCCGTTGATACATTCAAAACGGCAATAATTCTAAATTTTAAAACAGAAATTAATTTTATATTTTGTTTTTTTAATTTCTAATTTCTCTATCTTAATCCACCGTTAAAATCTATGCTGATTATTAAAATTAGTGTTATTTTTTAGTATTATTGTGCAAATTAGTATTACGTTTAAATGACATTTTAACGTTGATTACTATGGCGAAATGCTATTTTCAAAGAAGCAATAAACATTTTGTACAGTTTTCAAGTTTAAACGACCGCAAATTTTAGAACATATTTTTGTAGGTAACGAACTTGTTCCAGCCTAACCAGTCATACACATATATATACATTTTCAAACAACCTTTTAAAAAGTGTCCTAGAGGTAAGATCGTTGCTCATGTCATGGTTTGTTTTCGTAAAAGGAATTTGCTATTTACTAGTGGTAGTTATAGATTTCAGTTCACGGTGAACGAAGAGGGTTGGAAAGGCCAAAAGTTATAGGCTAATATCAATTGGAGCGTGTCCCATGATGTCGTGCTCTGAACACTGTGTTTGCAGATTAGGGTAATACTGTCCTCCCACAACTGCATGGACCTGTGCTATACCTGTGTAGCTTTAGTATAGCCTATATGCCTTGCTACTCACAATAGGCCAATGGGTTAACAACAAGACGTAGAAACAGCTGATCTTTTAAAATAAAAAAATAAATTTTACTTTTGATCCCGTACGATCTTTCGCAGTTAATGGGAAAAAAATGAAACGAATAATATACAACAATGTACAACAAAACGTTCATAGTTATTTGAAATCAAAGTCGTCCATTGTATTTAGCTTTTTTGTACAATAGGCTTTACTTTATTGTAATTTCGTATTTAAAACTGTAACCTATAAAATTAAGAACAATTATAACATTGTACCTTATTGAAATATTTACAAATGAAACCTATTATAGGAGCTAAGCGGATTTTACATTGCATACCTAAATTAGGCTACAGTATTTACTGCTTACTAAAAACAGAGTCTTTCATTTAATAACATTTGCATATTAGAACTGCCCTAGATTGTCTTACCGATTCTATTTTCAAAACTGATTAGGTCAATAATTATTTAATATGGATACAGTAACAATTTAAATGTTATTTTCAACAATGTTTTTTAGCAATCAGCTGTTTTGGTACACACACAATTATTTCTGTCACATATGCCTGCATTGTGCTGCACTCTCACGGGAACACTTTATACTGTTCATGAAATTTTTTGTTACAACCCTTTTATCGGTTTTAAGCCGGTTTTATTTTTTTGCAAATCCTTAAAATGGAGAAGTATGGGGCGTGAGAGTTCCCTGGTGTTCTGACGAACCTGTATGTACCCCATATGTGTACTTCCAACAAAACCGAACGGAATGCTTAGCATAATAACATATGAGAGATAATAATGAAATCAGCTGACTATTTAATCAGATCAGAACAACCTTGCACGTCATTAGGTACTTTGTTTTGCGTAGCCTTAATTTTGTGTCACGATTCTAACTGATTAGGTTAATAGAACAATACAGTCACAATTTAAATGTTATTTTCAACAATGGTTTTTTAGGCGTATTTTTACCACATTGCCTGCATTGTGGAAACACTTACTGCTTTTGGAAGATTTTTTAAGCCTGTTAGAAAAACGTCATTAGGTACTTTGCCACTTTTGCGTGGGAAAATTACGATTTTGTGTCACGCTTTCAGTTGTAACGCTCTCTTGTGTTTTGCTAGCGTATTTTAACGATAATATACATATTATTTATGTGTTGTAATGGTATTTTAGGTCTAACCTGTTAGAGAGGTTGATGTTTAAGGTTATAAGTTGTTATCTGTATGTTTTGTTTAAATATATAAGAATTTAAAATATGATGTAATTAGAATAAAAACAAACTTTATAGTAGCCTAGCTTGGATAGGGTTAAGTTAACGTTAAGGCAAAGTGAAAACAATAAATTATATAATGATGAGCTCTATTCAAAATTTAAAATTCTAAACAAACTCATAAATACACGGTAAAACACTGCTGTTTATACTCATCAAATATAATCTAACATTAAAAAAATTCAAACTTAAAATGAGTTTAGAAATTTGATTTAAAACTGATAATATGTTATTTATTAGGTTTGTGTTGAAATGTAAATTACGTATTTGAGTAGATTTTAGGCGATATATACAAAACTTTGTACATTAAAATTATATTAGGAAATTAATTTTAACGTTTTAAAAATTGCAACGTGATTTGTGTAAAATACATTTTATTAATACAGAACAGCAAGTGAAATGGCGATAACAGGTGGTTTATCGAAGTTACACGGCAGATGGTTACAACTTACACGGACTAAATACAAACCATAGATAAACTATGTTTTTTTATAACTTTTGTATAACAGTTTTAGTATAACTTTGACATCGCAAGACGCAAAGAATATAAAAACGTAGAAGGCTGATGATGACGTCACAAGAGAAGCCAAGCCAAGTTTTTCAAAGTGATTGCGACGTTTAAAATTGTCAACCAATCAGTAGGATGTAATGTGGTAGTGTCAAGAACAAAATGATATAATAGTACTAAAATTCGCAAAGTTATTTTTTGTAAGATGTGTGTTTTGGGGCTGGTTTTAATGTTAGATTTTGCGGGACGCGTGATTCGAAGAAAATGTTTATATTGATATATAACAGTATATTTTGCGCGTTGCAAGTCTCATATTAAATTAATTATAATTGAAAATTTCTGTGTTTCCGCCGGGGTCGAACCGGAGACTTTGCGCGTGTGAGGCAAACGTGATAACCACTACACTCGACCGATTTAAGTATAACAAATGAATCGTTAATTTAATTTTGGTAGTTATAATAAAAGATCAGTTGTTTTATATTAATACGTAACGATCAGCTGATTTCATTGAACAGCTGATAGACTATAATACGTTTCAGGTTATGATGTTAAAAACTAGCTGTCAATTCGTCGTGTTTTCGAACAAATTATCGTAATTAAAATAAAAAAGAAAGAGAAAGTATGATACATGGTTTTATTTTTAGTTCAATAACAGAATTTTTCTACGAATTTTAAAATATAAAGTGCGAATTTAAAATAAACAATAATTTATTGAAAGGTAAAAAAATACAAGAAAACATTTTTAGATTTTTTCTGAATTATAAATTTTATTGTGTATTGTATTAGCTTAAATGAATGGTAATTTTAACTGTATAAGTAGAGTGATTAAAATTGTAAATTATAAATTGAAATATATCTAAGATCGAATCATGAACTCGAATTAAGGATAATCAAATCAAATAAAAGCTCAGAAAAATAAAAACTTGTATTAATAAAACTTCTATTAATACGTGTTCTTTAATAAATATTACAATTATCAATGACCTCTATTTACTACAACTTAATAGTAGCGCATAAATGTGAGATATCAATAGATTTGTGTCTATGCTTGTGTTCGAGCTTATAGCTAAACAACGTGTTGAACGATTTTGATTAAATTTGCCTTGTGCAGTCTGTCCGTATTATCAATTAAATTCGACGATAAGAAAAGACAAGAGGTCTTACAAATTTCTTGTTACCGGAAACTTGGCAACACTGGAAACAGCGTACAGAAAATTGATACTAGTTGTTATTGAGAGGCCTGCCGTGACTAATTCTACGCACCGTCCGTGACGAGTGGCCTTGCTATATGATACCGAATCCGATCAGGCGCGCGAAAATAAATTTAAAAATGGCGAAGTCTTCTGGAAGAGATATTTCAAAATATTTTCAATGATTTTATTTTCTTACTTCACGAACTAGCCTGTAGCTGTCGTACAAAATGGGTTAAAGTTTGGATATTCTTAAGGATTTGTTTTTGTTTTCATGTGATCTGAATTTACAAAAGTGTTTCCCCCTTTTTCTGTGAAGAATAGGCGTGTGTGGTGGCTAAGTCACCGGTCAGTCTGATGGGACTCCGGACTTGCTAACTTCAAGGTCGTAGGTTCGAGACTAAGTTACAGCCGCAAGCTTTACCCTTTCCGTTAACGCCGATCCCTCGTCCTCAATAGAGACGTAAAAATTAAAATAAAATTTTAAGACTGGGAATTGACGTCATATACGGTAAAAGACATTGGCAATAACTAGATTATAACTTGTGTACAAGTATGAAAGTGGTTTTTCATATATTTATGTACATTCATTAAAACATTTTTTTATTTAAAAAAATAATAAGATATCTAAATAGTTTAAAGTCCTTTTTAATCGAAAAATTCTTATAAATTAACAAAAATCTAGAACAATATTTTTTCTGCAGTTAGTTATATATTCGTTTTGTTTTGGTATTTAAGTACTACATGTGAGAAAATTTGATCAAAATTGCTAGAGCAGATTTTGAAAAACAATTCAATGTCTGTGTTCTTTTTAATGTGTATTTTGACAAGAAAGGATTGAAAAAATGTGTTGAGAAAATGTCGGCAGAAATTAAAATAAAAAAAAAATGAAGTAATCAGTGCTGGCTTGTATTGGTACCGATCATATTAATCGTACCGATCGGTAATCATATTACCGATCTTATTGCAAAAATGAACTTATATACAACTGATATTAAAGAAAATGGACACATACCTACTTCATATACAAATATAAAACATCAATTTTGTACAATGTATCAAGTATTAATGCTCTAATAATAGTTATGGCTGGGATGGGCACGTAGTATAACGGAGGTCGTTAATAATTTAAAATATTTATCAATGCAAAATCCACTAAGATTTCAAAATCGATTATTTCAAGGTCACAGCAGTCTACTTTCTTCAAACTTAAAAGGACAAATTAAAATATAAAAATTAAATCTTTCTTTTATAACAATAATTTTACCAAGTACATAAACGTAGTAGAGACAACTATTTAATCTCTACTGCTTTTCCCACCCTACTTAATCAGTTACTTGGTCAGAATCGAAATTTTCTTTTCACCCTCCGCCCTTCAATTTAATTGCCCAGTTGGTTTTGTAAGGAGTGCGATATATCTACACCCCATAAGAACAGAGGTTGGCGACAAGCCAGGGATCATCCCTTACTTATTCGCCGCCCTTAACTTTAATTTAAGCCCTTCACTTCCACAATACCGTGGCACAGTTCGGGGTGTTTGTTACTTTTTTTATTTTAACAATTTTGTGTCTGGTTCAGTTTTATTTTGTTGAGAGAATCTCGATACGGTATCGATGTCGAAATAAATATTCGATGGAATACGGAATATTTGTTTGGAAGGCTTTGCTTTTGTTTTAAGTACTTAAAAAATCGAAACGTTCCGTGCATTTCGATATTCGTAATCAGTGAGTATTTTATTCCGAAACCACAAATCAATGATCTCAGATCTCTGGATCTATTTACATCACTGAAGTTTATGAAGTTTTAACGCGTATCATGTTTTAGCGCTGGTTTTGATGTTGATTTTGCGTGACGCGTGATGCGAGGAACATGTTTATATTGATATATAACAGTATATTTTGCGCGTCGCAAGTCTTGTATTAAATTAATTATAATTAAAAATGACTCTGTTTCCGTCCGGGATCGAACCGGGGACCTTGCGTGTGTGAGGCACACGTGATAACCACTACAATATGGAAAAAAGGAAAACGTTTGACCGATTTAAATATACGAAATTAATCGTTAATTTAATGTCGGTAGTTATATCTCGTATTAAAAGATCAGTTGTTTTATATTAATTCGTAAAGATCAGCTGAATACTTTGAACAGCTGTGCTATAATAAGTTTCGGGTTATGTTGTTAAAAATTAGCTATGTTAATTTTTATGTTTTTGAACAAATTATCGTAATTAAAATTAAAACGAAAAACAAAGCATGATTTTTATTTTTGGTTTTATTTAGCATGGTTTATTTTTGATTTTGATTTTCGCTTTTAATAATAGAAATATTTTTGTGTTCAGAAATTTGTTTTACGTCTCATAATCAGTTTACCAGATTCTATTAAATTTTTTAGACATATATAAAGATTAATAACAAAAGACAATGTAGAAAATTTTTAATATAGTACAACTCGGTATTAAAATTAAAAAAAAACAATCAAATTTTCGATCTACTTTGGAAACTTTTTTATCTTTTGTTTAACATTGTGTCCACTAACTTCAGCTCTATAGTTAGTGTTCTGTAATTATCTTCATTTGACTATTTGAGCAAAATCTGAATTAATTGATTTTGAGAAATTATGCCGATTTTTCATTTTGTTTGTTCACATATTTGTTTAAAAAATGTTTAACAACTCCAAAAATGATATCAGTACAAGGATCTATGCACATTTCAAATTTCAGTGGCTGAGGTTTAACGTGGTTGCTAATCGAATATCTTATTCGAAGGAAACTCTTTAAAAATTACACTATAACGGAAATACAATTAGATCTATAACAATGGTACGGTTGTAACGTTTCACCGCTCTGTGGCCACCGATTCAACTTGAAATGAAAAATTGACGCGGCTCTCCGACACCAACCCGGCAGTTAACGCGCCTCCACGGTTTCGTAACTTTGTTGCGATACAATGCCGGACCATTGTGATGAAAGCGACAGCGGTTACAGAATACGGTAATTAATTGTCTGCCAGTCGGGCAGTTGGCAACACTGACATGCTTCCCAGCGCGCTCTTACTTCATTGTTGTTGCTGGGGGCCGCTTTAATTGGCCAGTTAGAGAAAACAAAGTGAGGTTATGTTTGGGAACTGCACGGCGGATGCACAGAGCACAGTGTTCAAGGTCGTTTAAAAGTCGTACAAGAATAGTTTTATAAACTTGTGATGAAGGAAAATATGTTGAAGTAATATGTTCAGTGACTATACAGCTGTTTGTTTTGATTGATTAAGTACACTTCCCGCAAAACAGCGAAAACGTGCATGTTTTTTATACTTTAGTAGTCGCCTTAAGGTCGGGTGCTTTTGTTGTCTCTCGTACAGAAAAACAATTATTTAAATATGCAGTTTATCTTGTGTTGGCTTTTTTTCGTAATTTTTTAGCCAAAACATTGTACTACTCACTTAAGTAATAACACAATATATAAAATTGCGGAAACTAGGGGAAGTTCGAAATAAGTGGAAGTTAATTTACTCACATAACCTCAAAATCACTTCCGTGCGAAAACAGTTAACGTGTTTTCATCGCGAAAATGATTAATTTAATGCGTTTTATTAATAATAAAAACAATATAAAATTTTTTAAAAACTGAAGAACCTGACACATTTAATAGTGGAATTGAACACAAATAAGAGTCTTTAAAAATTACGTGAAAAGCGACGAGTTCATCGCGAATTTTACAAATAACGGTTGCATGAGATTGTAATAACATATGAACGCGTATGAACACTATCGGGTGAAAAACAGCAATGACGTCACACTTGGCGTAGTACATCGAGCGTTGTCCGTGAAATGTAAACAGCAATGACGTCACAATATAGTTCTGTTAAAAATTGCATAAAATTGTAACTTATCGTAAGAAATTTAATTTCCCGCGGTTGAATATCTCTTAATTGAATAATAAAGAGTGTAATATAAGAGAAAAACATATCTAAAAATTAGTAATTTAGTAAAACAAGTTGAACATCACAAATACCAACATTTAAAACTTTTAGAACCCTGTATGAAAGTCTAGTAAAAATGAATTTCTGCATTTTAGATGTTTTTCAAGTAAATTTGTAATAATAATTTCAATATTTTAAGTAACAAACTAATAACAATAAACTTTCATTAAATTTCCTTGACTATTCATTTATAAATATTGTACGAAACAGTGTGTTACAAAATTATATTTCAACTTCAGCTTACGGATATGGCGCTACCTTTGGTTTTCTTCGCCGGTTAGGAAGGCTGTGTAGATCCTGTCAGCCTTACTTAATCTCTTCCCTATTGTTAATACAGGATACAGATTATTCCGCTAGTTGGTAAGATCACATTTAATTCCCATATTCAGTCTACGTAAAAGTATGCGAGAATGTGGTCAGTTTTAAAATTTGTATATATTTTTTCGTTTTCAAAGAAAACAGCGAATCTATTTAAAAATAAAACATGTATAAAATATAAAAAACTGGCCACACTACCACATACAGAACCTTCAAAATGAGTTATCAAACGTAATTTTATCTTAACAAATAGCTGAATTAGCTGTATCGTCAATTAACATTTGGTTTTTTTAGGAACATCTTTAAAAACAGAGTTTATTTTACAAAAACTAAAGTTGAAAAATGTTTTTTACATGATTAGTATAAAGTCCATACAGAATCTTTAAAATGAGTTATCAAACGTAATTTTATCTTAACAAATAGCTTATTTAGCTGTATCGTCAATTAAATGGTTTTTTTAGGAACATCTTTAAAAACAGTTTATTTTACAAAAACGAAAATTGAAAATGTTTTTTACATGATTAGTATAAAGTCCATGCAGAATCTTTAAAATGAGTTATCAAACGTAATTTTATCTTAACAAATAGCTTATTTAGCTGTATCGTCAATTAACATTTGTTTTTTTTAGGAACATCTTTAAAAACAGTTTATTTTACAAAAACGAAAATTGAAAAATGTTTTTTACATGATTAGTATAAAGTCCATACAGAACCTTTAAAATGAGTTATCAAACGTAATTTTATCTTAACAAATAGCTGAATTGGGTGTATCGTCAATTAACATTTGGTTTTTTTTAGTAACATCTTTAAAAACAGAGTTTATTTTACAAAAACGAAAGTTGAAAAATGTTTTTTACATGATTAGTATAAAGTCCATACAGAATCTTCAAAATGAGTTATCAAACGTAATTTTATCTTAAAAAATAGCTTAGTTAGCTGTATCGTCAATTAACATTCGTTTTTTTAGGAACATCTTTAAAATCAGAGTTTATTTTACAAAAACGAAAATTGAAAAATGTTTTTTACATGATTAGTATAATCTCGAGCAACTGTGTAAGATGCGCCGAGCCTATAAACCATTTTAAGGTCTGTTTGCTAAAGCAATATGGTGACGAACTGCATTGTTATATTGGAGAAAGTGACCTACAATGAATTTTTAAAAAATGCCACGTTAGGCGATTATCGATCACTGTTAAACAAAATCACCATTCTAAAAACTAAGATATGTATTTCTGGCCCCTTGCATTAATACCAATACTGTAATCAATGTACCAACTTTGAAAAAAGTAAATCCAAACATTTCCCAGGCTTATTTTTGTTATCCCCATTTAATTCTGAAACGTATTTTTTTTTTCATTTTCTACAATGACCCGAACTATATATCTTCGTATATGTACAAAATTTTAGAAATTTTTAAAAATCTATTTGAAGAAATTATCAAGAGTTTTCCCATAGTTCCTCAACCAAAATGTTCATAGATAATCCATAGGCCTACGAATAAAATTTGTACAAAATCGTTGTATCCTATATTCATAAAATCAGATTCATAAAAAGGACATCAAAGTTACTTTATAAATTCAAAAAATGGCCCCGAGATATTGGAAAGGCAAACCTATCTGCTAAATTTCTTAAAAATCGGTCAATTCGTTTAGTCTTTAACGACGAGCGCAGACACAAACGAGCAGAATCACAATCAAAATCGATTTTTTCACGATCTTCTTTATAAATATGTCGTACAGTGAGAAAATGAAAATTGGTAAAAAAATAAAGTTTCCAAAATACACACGTATCCGCACAAACTCTTTTTATACCGGCAGGATTTGCGCTGAAAGACATGACAAGAACACACCCCACTACAGCACTCTGGGGAGTGATTTTGGAAACAGCTTTTGTTATCATGCTAACCCGTGTATGATATTTTTTTGTTCGCTCTTGTTCTGGCCAATTGGCGACACCGCTTCACGTTTTGTCGAATGGAAATTTTGGGGTGAAAAGAGTTTATATTTCCCTGATATTAATTGCAATAATAATCGATTGCTATTGTTTTTCAATCGAATGTTCGCCATCATTTGTGTGTATATAACAAAATAATAAAGTATGGATCAAATATCGTTTCAAGTGCCTGACGTAAAAACGTAAACACTAGAACATGTTTTGGCCTGTTGTAAAATACCAAAACTAAAAACAAGAAACCAACGCAGAACATAGCAGAACCACAAGCCACAAAGAAAACAAAAAAAGCTACTCAAGGTGATTAATACTGTATCAAATCGGCGATGTGTTAAATTAAAAAACTTTTGGAAATTTCCGATTGAATAATTTACAAGATTGTAATAAAAGTATTCCTTTATTAAATAATAATTTTAAATATTACTGATTTATTAGAATTGACCGCGAGACAAATGATTGTGATATTACAATATTAATTAATTGAATTTTTAATTTGTTTTTCTGTAGAGTCGTTCTGAGAAACGATTAGTCTACATTTTAGTGGTGTTCGTGGTACTGGGTGGACAGGAGTAAATTAAAAAAATATATATATAAAAGGAGAAAACAAATAGTATCGATATGGGGAGTTTAGGGTGGATTATTTTTAATTTACTATAGGGTAGTTCTAGTGCTAGTACTTTGGGACAGTTTTGTTTTTGTTATTCATAAATTATTGATGATAGCAAATTTACTGAAAATAGGTATATTTTGCTCACAACACTGCAGTGGGATCAAACTGGAGTGACGTTATAAACAATGCTTTAGAGAGTTTAATGCCAAACAAGAAATGATTTGTTTAAAATCTTTTAACAGTTAATACCATAAAAACAAAACAAAATGTTTGTAAACATATCTTCAGACTAATTACATATTCAGCAAAGATATCATTAACAGAAGTTTCACTTTCCCGAGTTCCATGTGTATTCTCTTCAGTACAGCTAGTATAACATCAACTTGTCTGTTCTAAATTTAGCCAGAGATAGATGTTCTTCTGGTCAAACTGTAGGGGCGTGTAGTATAACAGGCGGTGTTTGGAATAGTGAGGGTAACTCTTAAACCTGTCCATCAGCTCCTCCCTCGTTCCTAATCAACAAACGTTTACTTTCTACCTTAGGTCAGAGGTGAACACGAATTAAATTACAAAATTAATTAAAAAATAAAAACTAAACTTTCAAAATTTGAATGAAAACAGCGTAGGTTAAATATTATTGTGGTCAAAGTTTCGTGTTCCCACACTGTCACGTGATCATTACTTCCGGGCTGCAAAGACGCGCCGTGAGAGGTGAACTTTTACATGTCAGTTTTACCAACCGCGAACGTATAATTACCCTGCTTGACGACATGGGATGTACGAAATTTAATGTTGGCCAGGAGAAGAACATGCTATACAATCTGATACCGGATCCGATCTTTGGAACGGTTCCAGTTCCAGTTCCAGAAATTAGGCGGAGTTATGAGTAACTGAAGTAAATTTTGTACCATGTCCAGTCTAATTACCGTTGCAAAATAAGCAGTCCTGGCCTGGGATTTTGAAGTGAGTGCGATCATGACATATTGGTCATTTTCATTTATGAAAAATATTACCTTTGTAATGTTGATCCGATCTGACATGAAATTGGCACAAATATCCATTTTTGGTAATAGTTTAGGCTAGTTCTTTGCCCAGTAAATATGTTCAAAACTAAAATTTCACAGTAAATAATATTTCAGATCATTAGAAAAACATAACTAATTTACCTTAAACTATTATAAGAATCTATCGTAATCTACGTTAAAATCTTTTAAATTAGTATTTTAAATGTTAAAAATCCGTTGAAATTAAGAAAATAAATTTGACGGCGGTCAGGGTTAATTTCCTTACTTTCAACGAAAATTTAATATGCTAATGCATACGGTAAGTTTGAATGATATTGATTTGAGATTTTCGAAAAAAAAGTGAGGTAAATACAACGTTATTCAAAATTCGCTTCCATCACGTCAGAGGGAAAACTGTGTACCGCGATTATGACGTTACGCGTATTATGTTTTCTTAAGCGTGGTCTTCTCAAGAATACCAACTGAAGCAATAAATTTTGCTTAGCGAGTTGCCTGTCTTCTGCTTTTGCATTCCAACCCCTTCTAGTTCGCCCCTGTATTGGTACTTCACAAATAAAGCTGATTTTTCTGTTCTGTGATTGTTGGAACTTTTTTCTCTTCTTAGGTCCTTCCACCGCTCTGACGTAGATGAAGATGTACCAATAACCGACCTGCATTCCTCTTATTAGTGGTTTCGCTCCGAAGATCGTGTTTTCGGCTGAAAGAATGGTTTCAGTGTCACGTGACTCGCTCCACCGCTCTGACGCAGTGACCTGTTTTGTTACGCGATTGTTTATTTAACTCATCGGAGGATGATTACAATTTGCGATTAGATAACACAACAGCCTGATGACGGTGGACGAGATGAGGAGAACTGAGAAGAGTGGAAAACCATCAGATACCAGTAGTTCAAAGAAACGTAGGCTTTACAGTATATTCTTAATATGCAGAACGCTTTACGACAGTGCTCGTCACTTTTTCAGCCAATGTTTATGGAAAATGTTACTGGGACCTATTAGAAATATTATGCTCTTTCTCCATGAACCGGTGAAAATTATGATAGGTTTTGCCTGTATTACAGGTAGTGGTAGTATTACAGCATCGTTAAATCAGAGCCCGACATCTTGAAAAGGAAATGAATGGGAACAATCTTATACAGAGCTTTATACAAGGTACCTTCGTACTAAATTTAAAATCAGTCAATGCGTTTGGCCATAAGTGCGTACAGTCGTAATAATTATATCGGCACCCGCCATCTGGAAACTTGAGAAAGAGGGAAAAATACACTTAAGGTAATTGGGTTTTATACAAGATATCTTCATATTAAATTTCAAAACAATCGGTTGATACGTTTGGCCAAAATTGCGAACACTCGTCATTGTAAATCAGAAGTAGCCATATAAAAACGGAAATAAATATAGAAAAAAATGTATTTGACTTTATACCCTCTCAAAAAATTTCAAAAGAATTGGTCAGTACGTTTTACTAAAATTGCGTAACAAGCACACATACAGAACAAATATCGAGCGGTCGAGTTGAAGCAGAGACTTCGCTTCGCTCGGTCAAAAAGATTAGGTAACAAACAACAATGAAGAATCATTGAAATGTTTTCAAAAACAATCTAAAAATTGTAATTTCTATTGGTCGATTTTGCTACGTTTTGGAATTTGCGTACATATTCAGTTAAATCGTTCATATCAACACAATTTAATATTATCAAAAATAAAATGAATGTTAAGACTTCTGTTTTAGCAAACCAAAAAAAAAAAAAAAACTACAGTTAGAGTTTAATCGGTTTGGGTCGTATTTACAGACGTGTCAAACTTTTGCACAGGATTCGTCATTTTCTTGTTAACGTGCAAAAATCTGAAAAAAATCTGTATTTCTCAAAGTTTAAAAAAAAAACGTTGGATGTTCAAAATACTCTTACCTCGATAAGTATTAGGGCTGACAATTTTGTTTTGGTCTAAAATTATAAATAATGTACTCCAGTTAAAAAAAGGTGCAAATAATGTTTTTGTCACACCAATACTTCAGGAGCATTTTTGAAATGATATGGCCAAGTTCGAAAATATTTGCGCTTTTTCAAGATGGCGGCGCCTGCGATGATTGGCGGGAATTGGAAAAATGGATTTTTCAACATCGTACCGTGTTGGTACAACATATAACAAAGTTGAAACTACCCCAATTAATGTAACAATTTCACTGGACTAAAAGTTGTGGAAAATGAAATTTGCTTCTATCACGCCAGAAATACTGTTGCGTGCCACGATAGTTGCGTGACCGATTCTTTTGAAATTTTGTACGAGGGCACCCTGTATAAAGCCAAATTAATGTACGTGTAAGATTTTTGTCTACATTTATTTCCGTTTTAAGATGGCGCCTTTGATTTACAATGACGAGTGTACGCAATTTTGGCCAAACGTATCAACCGATTGTTTTGAAATTTAATATGAAGATATCTTGTGTGCAATTAACTTATGTGCAAGCTTTTTCCCCATTTACTTAAGTTCCCACATAGCGGATTTTAAACTTAGTACCTTATATAAAGCCCGATTGACATACACATAAGATTTTTCCCATTCATGTCAACATTTAATGTTCGTTATTAATTATTAGCAAAGGAATCCAGTAATTAATTATTAGCAAAGGAATCCAGTAATTAATTATTAGCAAAGGAATCCAGTAATTAATTATTAGCAAAGGAATCCAGTAATTAATTATTAGCAAAGGAATCCAGTAATTAATTATTAGCAAAGGAATCCAGTAATTAATTATTAGCAAAGGAATTAATTATTAGCAAAGGAATCCAGTAATTAATTATTAGCAAAGGAATCCAATAATTAATTATTAGCAAAGGAATCCAGTAATTAATTATTATCAAAGGAATCCAGTAATTAATTATTAGCTTATAATCCATTCCTAGGCAAATTAAGAGGAATTCAGTCATCAGTGCCTAGAGTAATCTTTATTACCTAACCTAGTAATTAATGTGGTTGTTTTCCAATAATATCAACAAATAAATTTAAAAATTATCAATATTTATTTAATTAATTCTCTAATATTTCCTGATAACGACAAGTAGCGGTACGAAACCACTCGAGTGATGAATGCAGCGTGGGAACGTGACGCAGAGTCGCTCACTTAGGTCTTCGGACAATGAGGAAGTGGTAGACGAGACACGATGTAAAAATTAAACGGCCATTTGTTGTAACTAAACGCTCCTTGTTGGTTCCCAGGGAGTGCTTTGTAGTCAGTCTATGGCTTGGCCTTTGTGACTATTATTTACCTTTCTCTCCCTGTTTTCGTCGTACAGTGCTACTGTATGTAGGCCGTAGTGTCTGTAATCTGTATTAATAAAAGGAAATGTGTGTGTGTGTGTGTGTGTGTGTGTGTGTGTGTGTGTGTGTGTGTGTGTGTGTGTGTGTGTGTGTGTGTGTGTGTGTGTGTGTGTGTGTGTGTGTGTGTGTGTGTGTGTGTGTGTGTGTGTGTGTGTGTGTGTGTGTGTGTGTGTGTGTGTGTGTGTGTGTGTGTGTGATCAGAGGTGTGACATGTTTAACGTAGGTGAACAGAAGGAAATCGTGACATGTTTAACGTAGGTGAACAGAAGGAAATCGTGACATGTTTAACGTAGGTGAACAGAAGGAAATCGTGACATGTTTAACGTAGGTGAACAGAAGGAAATCGTGACATGTTTAACGTAGGTGAACAGAAGGAAATCGTGACATGTTTAACGTAGGTGAACAGAAGGAAATCGTGACATGTTTAACGTAGGTGAACAGAAGGAAATCGTGACATGTTTAACGTAGGTGAACAGAAGGAAATCGTGACATGTTTAACGTAGGTGAACAGAAGGAAATCGTGACATGTTTAACGTAGGTGAACAGAAGGAAATCGTGACATGTTTAACGTAGGTGAACAGATGGAAATCGTGACATGTTTAACGTAGGTGAACAGAAGGAAATCGTGACATGTTTAACGTAGGTGAACAGAAGGAAATCGTGACATGTTTAACGTAGGTGAACAGAAGGAAATCGTGACATGTTTAACGTAGGTGAACAGATGGAAATCGTGACATGTTTAACGTAGGTGAACAGAAGGAAATCGTGATATGTTTAACGTAGGTGAACAGAAGGAAATCGTGACATGTTTAACGTAGGTGAACAGAAGGAAATCGTGACATGTTTAACGTAGGTGAACAGAAGGAAATCGTGACATGTTTAACGTAGGTGAAGAGAAGGAAATCGGCAAATGCCTCTAAAACGGATTTTAAAATTTTTAAACCAGCAGCAGTTTTATGACCATAATTGATTTTTTAAATTAAAACTGGTACCCTTAGGATACAGGCAAACGAGACCTACCATGTTCCATCCAAAGCTGTCAATCAGTTTAATTTTTAGTGGTGCACACAGGCACACTGGAGGACCTAAAAATAAAAAAAAACATCAAGAACGGTTGTTTACAGATCACCATAATTGCCAAATACTTCGTATAAAGAGAAAATATTACTATAGGCTGTTATACAAAGTTTTGGGAATAAATGAAACAGTTTTTTCAATTTTATTATATATAGGCTACCGTATAAATATTCTTAACGTCCATACGTAATTCCAATTAGATTAATGAGGACAAGGGATTGGCGTTAACAACAATAGTAACTGCAGTCTCGAACCTATAGCCTTGAGGTGCGCACGTTAGGAAACGCAGTAACCGGTGCCTTATCCACCCTGTTAATGAATCATTCATTGAATGGTGAATTTTGTTATATTTTTTAAAGGCTGGGTGACCACCAAATGCAGCGCGAAGTTGCAAAACCTAACCTAAGTGCGACCACTGAAAGCGTAACGGAGCTGATCGGAGTAAAGCGGCTCCGCGTAGCTTTGTCTCTGACTAGGTCGGTTTTAAAGCTGACTCCGTTTCCTTCATCACGTTGACCACGCCTCCAAACTTGTTATATCTCGTTGCCTATGTTATGGTTTTTAAACATAGTGGTTCCTAGAATGCCTTAGAGTAGGCCTAAATATTTATATTTAAAAGAAAAACGCGTTCTTTAAACTGACTGAATTCCGCTCAGCTGTGCTACGCTCGTCTCAGTTCAGCGCAGCTCCGCTCCGTATTTGATGGCCACCGGGCCTAATAAGTTTTTCGCACTATACGAAGATACTATGGTGACATCGTGGAAGAGTTCATATGGACATTCGGACGGATCTGTCTGTTTTAAGGTCTTCTAAAAGAAATTTCCTTGCATAGTTTTCCGCCTGCAGTTATTTTCGGATTATTATATTTCCCGCTCTGTGATTATTAGCAAGAGTTGCTGAATTCGTGTATTTGCTCGATTAACGCCTTTTATTTTATTCGAAAAGAAATATAAAGCTACTTGTTTGATACAATTGAGAACGACTGTAATTGGTTTACGGTTAAATTTCCTTGTGCGAAACTTTCTTTAAGGATGACCAGAACTATTCGAGACATGCAAAGTGGTTGCACGTTCCAAGTGGGTTAGACGGCCGCACAGAACGTGAGATGACTAAACTTTCCATTTTGATTTTTACTTTCTCATTATTCGTGTAGAGAAAGTAATGTAGGGTTGAAAATTTGTTGCAATACTGTTACTGTTATGGACGAAAATCAGTTTTGGTTTAACTGAGTGTTTTCGAATAAATTAACCCTGTTTATATCTATTTGACCAGTTGTTAAACGGCTGGTAATAGGCTATACATTTTAAGTTAGTATATTGGGCCATCTGTCTCGCTGATTTGTTAAAAGCGAATTTCAAAAAAATCAACAGTATCACAATTATAGCTTTATCTTTGAAAATCCAAATTCAACATCAGAATCAGCGTTAAAATCTGCATAAGTTAACTTTCTAAATGTTGCAAATACGACAAATAAACCATGGCCGACAACAGATTCATTTTTGTTGGTTTTAATGGAATTTAAAAAGATCGTACGTGGAGATTTTAATAGCTGGTTAAGATAGTGATATTGAATTTCCGAAACACATTTTAAAATGTCCACCATTTTGAAAAGTTAAGCTGCCCTCATGGTTTAAATATGCGCAGTTAACAAAAACGCCAAGTACCATAGTTTTCCCCTTGTCGTTTAGGTGTTAAAGGAGCGCCAACAGATACCCGCGAAAATACGTGTCCTTAAAATACGCCTACAAGCATTAAAATCTTTTAAAAAATTGCACAATATTCTTACAAAAATAAAAATAACAAACTAAATCCAGTATTAAAAATTGTCAGTCAGCTGTGTATTCATTATTGTTAGTTATAGAATTAATAATGCGTGGTAAGGTGGAGATTTACTTGTTCTACAGAACAAGTTGGCAAATCTGAGTTCCCAGTATAGCCTCAAGCGTTCAACCTCTCTCGCGTTTCGCCATATTATGTTCATTGCTCTACAGGTTCGATTTACCGAACGTCAACTAACCGAAACGTCAATCAACCGAACTCGGATCTCTGAAGAATTAAAAAAAAAAAATATAAATATATTCTACTGCGTTGGGACGCGTTCGCGCGCTTTGTAATGAGTCAGTGATAACTGGCTGGCAGCGCAGAAAGTGTTGTGGAGTTTTCAAAACAACATCAAGGACTGTTACTTCATGGTGGTGGACGCCAATAGGTAATAAAAAAAATGAAGAAAAGGAGAAATTCGGAAACCACTGCGGAAAACGATTTAAAAGAAATTTTTCAGTTTTGCCGTGAAATTCCAGGGTTTTCCGACTCTGCCATTAAGAACACTGAAGAGTAGTTTATAAATGACAACGATCCTGGTTTTCGAATTCTGAACGAAGACGAGATCTTGTCATTATTTGCTAGTTGAAGAACAACTTGTTCATAAATCAATGAAAATGGTGCAAAAGGTTCAACAGTCCAGCATGTTGTAATCGCTTGGTTCGGGAAACAGCTCTGGTTGCTGGAGAGAATGTATGATTTAGTATAAGAGAAAAGACATGATTAATATCTAAAACACACTTTTCTAACTGCAATGTATTTCTTAATACTTTTCTTTACTGTAATGTTTTCTTTAAGTAAAATATTGTACTGTACTGAACTGTAATTCATCCTTAATACTTAGGCTATTACTGTATTTAAAAATGCACCGTACAGTATTTCTTCACTTATTTTTGCTTGTAGCTGAGCCTAGTCAATACAAAACAAAAATACTCCAATTATTCCAACCTTTGATAATCCGAACCACTCTCGGTGCCAATTAGTTCTACAGTAATTTTAATCAAACATAATTTGTTATCATTGGACAATAACTTTAATTGAAAATTACAGTCAACAAACATCAGTTCAGAACAAGCACGCAAATTACAGCGGAGAAGTCGATTAGGCTTCACGCTTACTTCGGCCGCCATTCATTTAATATAATACTCGGAAAATATGGTTTCCACTGACGCCGCTGGAAAAACAAAGGCAAAATTAGATAATTACGTATTAGGTTTTTAATTAAAATTCTGTTTTTTTTTTACTTTTAACAATTATACCCAGCCATTTTTAATCAACACAACGCATTGTCGTCCTTCTGCAATGTTGTACTTTTTCCTTAAGGACAAGTAAACGTGTAAAGTTATAACCAGAAAGCGCGACGCGAAATTGTATAGCTTGTCTAGCCGCCGTGGCCCCTGAAGTAGTGACGTAGTGATACCCTGCACTTCGTCCCTCACCCAGTGAGTGCAAAACAGATCACTTCGATAGTGAATAGCCTTAATGAATCACAGGGTTTTTACAATACATATAGACTTTAAAATATAATATAAACATCTAAAATACAATTAACAATGAATACAATACTATTTATTATTGTTAGCGTATAAACATAGTAAACTGTAAATTAATAATAAAGCTTTGATTGTGATATTTTTAATTTTTGATCAAGCTAATATTTCGTTCCAGAATGCTGTGAATTAGAGCTGGTGCAAATAAAATTAATTCACAGCTGTTTTTGTTTTTCTGCGAAGTGTACGTTTTAAAATACGAATACTTTATCTTCGAAACGGTTTGAGATATATGCAGTTTTCACTATTATTTTTCTTTTCGCACTAAACTCAAGTCTCAAATTACCACATTCCTATTAGTTAAAAACGTTACTTACGTCCAAGATGGCGGACCATTTTTTTTAACTCTGCCAAAAACCGTTTCGTAATAGAGTAGGCTCTAAACGTGCCTTTTTTCAATTTTCAAATTATTTGTTATATTTTTTCATTAACAATAATTTTGATAATATATGTGCATTGTAAATTATTTTAACATTGCCTATAAATAATAAAAAGACCGTTTTGAATGGTTTTGTAATTTCAACCAAAATTGTTAATTTCTATGGCTTTAGCGTGTAGGTGAACCGACATCATTTCGGGGGTCACTTTTTTTTGTGTTTAACATCCGACTATTGTGCACACTTGGGCTAATGCAGACGATGGGATGATTTATAGCGTATGAAAATCCACTAGACCACCGAGGCGGCTTTTGCTGGTTTCCCTTCATTTCGTATAAATCTTTCGCCTTTTCGGGGGTCACGAGCGAATAGACAAGCTATGCTGTAAAGTGGCAATATGGCAACGCTGTAAAATTGGCCGCGCGCCTGATTTGGTGCTCGCAACTATAGAACTTAGGCGTAGATGTTACTACTATTTAAGCCTATGTTAAAATAATAAAAATTAGATTTTTTTTTGTTTTTTGTTTATTATTATTTTAACGTCCGACTATTGTGCACACTTGGGCTAATGCAGACGGTGGGATGATTTATAGCATATGAAAATGCCAAGCCCTCGCCGGGAATCGAACCCGGATCCTCGGGGTGAAAGATCCACTAAGCTTTTGCTGGTTTCCCATCATTTCGTATAAATCTTTCGCCTTTTCGGTGGGTCACGAGCGGATAGGCAAGCTATACTGTAAAGTGCACAATATGGCAACGCTGTAAAATTGGCCGCGCGCCTGATTTGGTGCTCGCAACTATAGAACTTAGACCTAGATGTTACTACTATTTAAGCCTATGTTAAAATAATAAAAACTAGAAAAACTCAAGCCGATATGCTGTAAAAACAACTTTTCCACCGCTTAGTCTTGTGGTTATTCTTAGACCTAGACATCAAGACTTATGCCCTAGTAGCTCAATTTTTGTATTACGTTATGCATTTGAGAACGAGAGTTGATCCACACTTTCGAAGCGTTTTTTATTGTTTCCATTTACAAAAACCTATAGCAAACGTCAGAATAAATAATAATAAAGAAAAGGACACGTGTGGAACTCGAGGAGTTACCGACAGAAGCGAAGCTTTTGTTAACGATATATTTCCTGATTAATTAGTTTGAAGATATGTTTACAAATATCTTGTTTTGTTTAAGTAAATAAATACGTGAATCTAGCTCGGATATTATTTACTGTAGTTATAGTAAAAGATCAGTGGTTTTATATTAATTCCTAACGATCAGCTGATTTCATTGAACAGCTGATAGGTTAAAATAAGTTTCAGGTTATACAGTTATTATAAACGTTTATATTAATTTCGAATGTATTATAAATGGTTACAACATGCACATGTTCTTCAACTAAGGAAAAATACCGAAACCAAAGCAACACAACGTTTTCTTATAATATGAGTGTACTTTTATAGAAAAATAGGGAGAAAAAGAAAGAGGACAGAAATAGAGACGAAAGTCGTTTGCTTGTTCGTTCCGTATTTCCGTTACACTCTTCCGTTCGGCAGACGTTTTTTTCTATTTACTCCTTCTCGCCAAAGCTAACATTAAAAGCTTCGCTTCAAAACCAGACTGTTGTACAATACACATAAATATTTGTTTTTAGTACATATCTGACATATTTACAACGAACGTTGGTTCAACCAGTGACAAATCAGCATAATATATAATATTTGTTTTGCTAATTTACTCGTTAAACGAGAGATCTCGAAAACCTTGGTTTTTTAATAAGGATATTCAAGAATTGGTCGGCCTGATACAAAATGGCGGCTGTAATTGGACCAGCCCACGTCGATACACAAGGACAAACACACGATGTTGACTATTTGACCTTTATTTCACCTCTGTACAGTCTATTGTAAGTAGAGCCGACTGTACTTTCTACAACAAGTGCCATTAGACGTAATACGTCTTACATGCCGGTTCATTTGCATTTAAATACAATTTAAAAACGTTTCAGACTTTGGTCATTATTAGGTGATTTACGTTTTGTCGTACAGATTCTTGTATAAGTATAGTTCATTAAGCAAGTAGGTCTGGAAAATTGACAAATTTTACATTTGCAAAATAAATATTTCCGGAACGTTGCTTAAATGTACTTACATACAATGTACACAGTTAGTTATAAAAAAATGGCTAAAGAGACACATTTAATTATTTCTGCAAAAATTACAGGTTTGAAAGATTAACACAGAAACCATAAAACCGATTTAATTTCTGACAATCACATGCTTAAATTAAACTAAACGTTTTGGCAGTTAGAAGAATCATAAGTGAAAACGTATGGTTCAAAAGATAATATAAAAAAACGAATCCAACCCGACGGAGTTCACAGTTTATGTTTGATATTTTCGAATTATTCAAGGAATTCCAGTAATTCCTTAAACGTTTTTTGTTTAAACTTTTCTGCACTGACGAGTTGTATATCTACGCGCTCTCGCGTGTGTCCAAACTATTTACAATAAAGTTTAAATTTGTTCTTATGTACTAAATTCAGAAAAATTTGATCGAAATCGTTGTGACGATTTTGAAAAATTTGAATTAACGAATTTGTAACTAATATTGAGTTTCAATTTCTTTTTAATGATTTCAAATTGTTTCAATCTATATCTGCCAGTTAGTTTCCAACAAACGGACAAACAGACTGACGGACAAAGATAAAAATGACGTAATTTTGAAACCGTTGAACTGATTTTGGTGGTTTATGGACCAGTTCATGGTATGACCAAAGACGAATTTTGTGCCTAAATAGGACTACTAAAAAGTGATCTAGTGTTCAGCATCTAGACCCAGCGACTAGGTCGTACAATTAATTTTTTAACAAAAATTTGCTGAAATGAGAACCCAACGGTGATCAAAGTTTAATCCTTCTGAAGTTTTAAGGCAATATTTGTTTTTTTATAAACCAATCATTAGTAAATCCTATGTTTATTTGATATTTTAGTTTCATTAAAATCGTGACGGTTTTTGTCGAGAAAAGATGATGCTTCTGTAAGCGGGAACTTATCAGTACGCGTGAAGCAGGCTACGTTCTCACGTGATTAAGGGAGGGGAAGAGAGGGGAAGGTGACCTTGACTTTGAGCGCAGTAATTATTACACGTTTATGAATAATTCAACGACCGACATTCCTGCCGCCAATTACATCACTCGTTCAGAACCGATCTTCGTGTCCGGCGTTTGTTATCGAGCGAGATTTGGGGTGTGACGCCCCCGATTCCCACTGTTTTAACGGATCCTTAATGTATGTGATTCCTTAATGTCGTAGTTAAGATAAAAATTGAAAGTGTTAATAGAGACTCCCCATTGAAATGACTAATCACGCTGTTTAGACGTCTTTGACGTGATGGAAGCGAATTTAAAACAATTTTTTCCTCCTTAAAATAATTTTCAAATCTGATTACACTAGTAGCTGAAAGAACAGTAGACCTCGCAGTGTATTCTTAATTAACATACAGAGCGTACCGCGACAGTGCTCGTACGTTTCCCGCCAATTTAACTGGTAACCGTAATATTTACGAAAAATGGAAATTTAATGTTCTTTCTCCTCAAAGTGGTCAAAAATAGACTTACCAGTTTAGCCAGTAATACAGGAACACTTTCAGGTCTGCTAGTATTGAATTTTTTTATTTTATTTTAATGATTTTTTAAACAAATTTAGCAAAAACCGTTCATCAGTTTCAAAATGGCGGCCATTTTTAATCTTAAAGAAACTGTTCTACTTACAAACAATAACCTACGCAGATCTTAACGCTGGTAAATACAGATTTGGGTCAATCAGGGATCAAATTCGTAATTTTTTTTTATCAAAGAAAAGTTTTCTTATTAAGTCCAATTTTCTACAGTAAATATATGTATCTGTGTAGACTGAAGGCAGATTTTGATAACATTTGGTTAGGTTAGGTTAGGTTAGTCAGTAACTTGGAGGTCATATTTAATTTTAAAACAAGTTGTTTTAAAGCACTTTATGGTAAAAAACGGCTACATATCGGATTTTCTTAAAAGGCTATACAAATTTTTATGAAATTTTACTCAAAATAAAGTCCAAAAGATATACAGAAAACGTATATATAATTTCAGAGTAGTATCGAAAATTTGAAATAAACGAATTCTGTGGTTTCCGCTGCCAATGTTTGGCTGCTGTCAGCTTTGTTTTGTTTCTTAGATTTTCTTTTGTAACGTAATTAAAAATTTCAAATTTAGTGCATTGACGTATTTTGTCGTAGGTTTAATAAACAAAGTAATCAAGTGCATGTTTCACCCAAAATAAACTGTTAATGTATTTTTGTTTGATGTGTACGCGTCTAAAAATTAATAGGCTGCAAGTAAAATGTTAAGACTTTACTGGAAATATTACAACAATTAGTTTGGTCCGATTTGATTCAAACTTGGTACAAAAATCTATTTTGCTAGTAGCTTGAACAAGTTCGTTATTGGCAAAATCAGTTTAACTAAGTTTCAAAATAGCGGTTATTTGGTACCTTATGACGTCATATCATTTTTTTGTAGAATATTTTGAAAACTAAATTTCATTATTATAATTGACAATAAAATCTGCATAAATAAAGTTTTTTTAGGATATTTTGTAATTAAAAAAATGAATTTTAATAATGATTATAATTCGTGAAATTAGACTTTCAGTTAACAGATGAATAAATGTTACAAATTGTCTTTCATCACGTCTGTGAGAAGCTATTATTTATTCGTTAATAGAGCGAGAACTAAAAATCCAGTTTTTAATGGAAATGATAATCTGTTACTAGGTTTAAGGTTTTCGAGAAAAACTGACAATACTCAAACTTTTAGCAAAATATAATTAGGCCTAATCATTGTTGAGAACTTTTTCAACTTTTTTGCTATTTTGTCAATTATTTTTTGTCGCTTTGTTTTATCGCTTTGTTTTCTTTTTATGTTTTTCGTGAGTTGTTTTTTGTTTTATGTTTTTCGCCGGTTGTTTTTCTTTTGTTTTATTGTTTTTGTCAGTTGTTTTCTTGTTCTTATGTCGCTTTTTCTGTAAATGAATGTGAGAAGGTTTCTTTTCTTTTGTTTTCCATTCTTGATGAAGAATGTATTTGCGTGAATAGAAAGTTTTGTAATGTTTTGATTGTTTTATCATCCTCCAGTCGTTATAGTGTTTCTAGTGTGTTTTTGTTTCGAACTCCTTCTTTGCTGTCAGTTCTGTCTACCCTTCTGTTCAGAGTTGTTCCTTGATGAAACAACGCGCAATGAAATGATTCTAATCGAGTCGCGTTCCACTAACTAAACGCTTCGCTGAAGCGGATAAATCGTCCTTAGTATAAATATCTGCGGCAGAAGAAAGTGTGATACTGACACAGCATTGTCGCGGTCAGTATAGCGATTTCACACGTCATTTCAGAGACTTTAACGAGCGGCTAGAACGATCGCCTGCTTAACCAACAAGTGGAAATGTTCGTTCTGTTGTTGTTTCCAATTATACGAAGTGGAAAACGTAAAGTTTGGGCTGTTTATCTTGTGGAACCGTCTGGTTTTGGTAGTGCGTATCCAGGACGAGTAACAATGGCGGGCCCGTTGAAAACTGTTGGATTTGGGTTCAGGGAGGATGAAATCACAGTTTTGGGGAGTTACGGTACGTAACGGCAGTATTTGTTGTCTTGACAATATTGTTTGATATAATTTTTGACACAACTGATTCTGATAAAATTTGATTTGAAAGTTTGATTTAAGGAAAACATCTAAGTCCAATATTTGCACTTACAGTTTAAGTACAGAGTCATGAAAACTGGAATTTAAAATTTGGTACACTTAACTTGAGTTAAGGATCTCCAAGAGTGATCAGAATTCCAATTTTATGAAAGTAGACCTACTGTCGATTTTTGCCTAACTCAGGGGTTCTCAACGGGGTCCAGGTGGACCCCTTGGGGGTTTATGAAATAAATTCTATTTTTAAAGACATCCGCACAAAATACGTCAGATTAACAAGTATCAGCGAATCACTACTGTTAGCATTTACTAGTCCTTACTTGGTTGAGGCAAGAATTTAGCTGTGTAAATAATTTATTGTAAAAGACGAGAAATCCATTCAAGATATCAGGACTTGGTGTTTTACTATTAATATTAAAAAATATTTCCCACGATATAAGTAAGGAAATCAAAGAACATCAACCGAAACCATCTCAGTTTTATGTATTTCCGTGATTTATATTTTATTTAATTTTCTGCTTCTATAAACATAATTATATCTATAATGTATATATAATAATACAAAATATAAATAATTAAAAAAATGTATTACTGAATTGCTCCTAATAAAAGCTTCATTTGCGGTGATATTTGTGCAACACATTGTGAACATATGGGGGGTCTATGGAATAAAACAAATATTTAGGGGGTCTAACTAATTTTTTTAGATACCGAAATGTTCGTTTTCTTGGGAAACGGCTAACCAAAATTTTAGCAAATTCTAATTTATATCTGTAGTTTTGGTTTTGAGAATAATCAGTATTTATTAACATTTAAGAGTTTTATAATAGGTAAAAGAAATAATTACAAATAACATGTGTAGATGCCAAATTAATAGAAATTGCTTTATTCATTTAATCTCCAGTGATGTGCTCAGACACACAAAGATGGAGAAACTTCTAAATCAAAACTCGTTCTAGTGATAACGTTTTTTTCACAATCGCAACACTTTCGCTTCGTAAAGTGGGGCAATAAAAAGTATGAAATGATAGAAATTGACCATGAAATCGTATCTAGAAGTCGAGCATCGGCCCCTGGGGTCCTGTAGAGTTCTTACTGTTGCAACAAGTTTCGAAATGGCGGTCTGTGGTTTTGTAGTGAAAATACAATAAACTGCGCAAGAGAATTGGACAGAAGTTTTACCTGACAACAATGGGTTTCTCTCAAAACGGATTTAGCATTTTTATCGTATAAAACATTTAATAAATTGTATAACAATCTTGTATTCTTATAATATAAAATTATGCGCATTAATAGAAAATATGGTTTAGTAAACTGCGAATTTTTTTCATCTCGCTATAAGAAGTAGGTATATATTAGTATTGTTTTCGGGACAAATAGTTAATATTTTTGAATAAATTTTTTTGTGGTTTCATGACTAAAAAATGGTTTTTACTTAACGTTTTTCAATTTATGTTGCACATTACTGACAGATTTCTATAAGTGTTTTGTCACTTAAGTATGAACGAATGAGTGACTTTCTATGGCTACAATTGTACTGTGACCTTGTAGATTTATTGTGCCTCTTTTCGATATTCCTGAGACGCTCAGTTACAACGCCTTCTCCAGTCCTAGTCCTTTCATAAAGTCTAGGATTTGGAGAGGTTTGGGTAATCCCTCACTTCTTTGTGATTTCCATTTTCATTGTTGAGGTACTTACATATGCTTCCTCTGCTGATTGCCTTTCAATTTCTCTTGACCTTTATCACTGAGGTTGTGCCCCATTTGGCCAGCTTTTTGTTGTGTACGCTCATTCGTAATCATGGAAACTAAAGTAGCTAGGGAAATGAGGTCGCCCAAATGTCTCATGCAGGGGTAAGACTAATGTACACTGGGAGGTTGCCCAGGGATCCGTTTCATACACCAGTAGACCACTGGCATACACTCCATCAGCACGAGTCGCTTTACACTGTAGAGTTAGACAGATTATGTAGAGTAGTGAATGTGTGTATGAGTGTCGTGAGAAGATGAGTGGGTGTAGTTATAGGTACGGTGGGATCGCTAACCCAACAGCTGCTCATTTCAGCTGTCTCCGTCGTCTGCGCATGTGGGTATAATTTCATCACATTTTGAGACCACGTTTTCTCGTTCTAATATAAACGGTCAAAATCCACTCAAATGTTTGTCATAAAAGTAAAATTTTTTACCCAGATCAGTATACCAAATTTCAAATGAAAAATTCTGTTTCGTGTATAACAGTTCTTTTGATTTACTTAGAACCCTTAAATTCACTTATTTCAACCGCTTCTTAGTAAATATAATAGTCTACATGGTCTATAGACTTAATAAGACTAATTATACTTTCATTTTGCGTGACGGCGATGATAACCTTAACGTTTTTCGCTGCAAAAAAAATTAATCAATCTATACCAAAAGTAGTAGGACTGATTATATGTAGCGCGAGCGGAGCTGTGGAGAGGGGTTTGGCTGGCTGGGCGAGATGAAGGGGACACCTACACTTAGCAACAGAGAAACACCAGCCCCAGTCGCCTACGGACTTTGGTTGAGTATAGACATCATTTATTGTGAAGCGTATTTTTGTCAGCGTATGCACAAAATCAGCCAAAATCTCGAGCAGAGATATTCGATAAATGTTTGTGTCAAACTCAGGAAATCAGCAACCGAGACCTTAGAAATGGTTAAGTTGGCTTACGGGGATACTGCAATGAGCCGCTCCAGTGTTTTTGAATGGCACTGTTTAAAGAAGGTAGGGAGCTCTTTGAAGACGACCACCGGCCGTCGAGGGAACGAACCGACGACAAGTGAGACGACCAAAGTGACAGAACTGCTGGGTGCAAGTGCTAACCTGCCTGCGAGACCGAGTGACTCGCATCCGACCCAGCCATCTCCGACAACTGTACGCTGCATCACAACAATGCACTGTGCCATGAACCGCTCGTCGTGAGGCAACTGTTGGCCCGATTCGGCGTTGTCACGTTGCCGCATCCCGCCTAAAATCCTGATCTGGCTCCATCTGACTTTTTTATTCCCATGGATGAAAATACAGCTGTTTGACTCGATTCAGGACGTTCAAGCAGCATCGACGAGGGCTGTCAACAGCATCCCCAAAGCTGACTTCCAGAAGGCGTACGGCGAATAACAGCATCGTTATTCTAAGCTGCCCAAGGGTGCCATTTCGAAAAGTATTAAGGAAGTGTAAACATATCTTCAATAAATTTGCTTTAAACAAATCAGTCCTACTACTTTTGGTATAGACCCTGTAGACTAGTTCGACAATGAGTGTTTCATACTTTATAGTTTCATTGAAATCATGATGGTTTTACATTTAACGTATTTAAGTAGAAAGATGTAAAATAGTCTAAAGTATGTTGTACTAGATGGATTGAGTACGTAGTATAATGGCGTTAATTATAGTTTAAATATTAATTACTCAATTTAATTTTAGTTTTTTAAATAAATAAATGTATGCGAAGAAATTGGTCACTGTTATTTTTATTTGACATAACAGTGCATTGTTCGTAAGATTATAACAGTGTCAACAGAACAGTGTAAACAAGTCCATAATTAGACGTGGATTTGTGCAATTACATTTTTATTAACATTAACATCGGTTTTTAAAAAATTATAAAATAGTCAGGAATGTACTTACTGAGAGATTATTCCGCCGATTCCTAGTTTATTACATATCTGTCGTTAAACCGATAAATGTGTTTTGTTTTTAAGATTTCTAAAGCTTAACCAATGAGTACAGAATCTATAAGAAGGACACTTCTTGCCTGGAAAAGTCAGTACATTTTATTCGACCGAAAACGCTTTTTACAGTTAAATACACCTACGTTGCCACATACTTTGTAAAATATTATCTTTAATGTATATAAATAAGGTTAATAATAACCTTGTATTTGAATTATAATTAACGCTTTTATGCTACATACCAGCCCAGCTAGCACAAAATGTTAGCGCGTTAACAGTTTAATATATCTTGTATATACTTTGCACAAAATTGTTCTACAATATTATGTGTATAAATAATATCATTAATAACTGTTTAAATTATTAATGAACACTATTGTTACTTGTCCAGCTCAGCGTTCAATTGTTAGAGGGTTAACAGTTATTGGAACCATTGCCTGAGATATTGGCAAACCAGACTTATGCTAAATTTTATCTGAACAACCAATTAGTCACAGAAACAAACGGATATAGATGGACAGACATCCAACAGAAAAACACGTGTTTGGACTCCTGGCAGGCAGACAGACAGACAGACAGAGAATACCATCACCCTTATATCTGTCTTTCTGAGTTACAAGTTCAGAAAAAAACATGCAGCGCTGCCTATCGGCGGGTGCTCCAACCAGTAGCGTTGTTGGCCGAATAAAATGAGCTGCTTTTTCAGGCAAGAAGTGTCCTTATAGATTCTGTATACATTGGCATAACTCAGAGAAGGATCAGCTGATTTCCGCATCGTCTGCACTGACTCGACGCGGACTGTCGGGCAATTTGATTATGGTTACTTTTACCTACACGACAAAAAGTCGAACGGCGTAAAAGAAAACTTTCTAAAATTTCTGGGGCATTTTTCAAAACAAGTTTTTTTAACGTACATAAAAACAATGTAAAATATTAAAAAATCCTGAAAATCTGTGTTTATTTCAATCCAAAAATAGGTTTATAATTTTTTAAAGACTTTTTTTGATATAACATGTCATAATTAGACAAAAGTGACATGATAACTTGAGCTTTTAGAAAGATCTGGAGGCACAATATAAACACTTTATTTGCCAAAAACTATGTATATTTGGAATCGTTATTGCTTCTAGTTTCACATGATACTCCAAAACCAAATACTAAAAATAAATATAGTCCTCAATATTTTATCCTCCAGTATCCGTAAATATTGTTGTTGTCAGCCACTATATTTTTTCAGAGATTGAACAGTTACAAAAACCGTTTTCGCCAAGTTTTATAGTGATCGATCACGCCGTTCACGAGTAAGAGGTGCGTCTACAACAGACAGACAGACAGACACGAATTTACATGCGTCTTTGGTTTTAGTTTCGAATTCTAAAACCCACTACAATAACTCACAACTAACTACAAATTAAAATTTATTTTACGCCTGCAAAGGTCATGCTACTTCTAGTTGTACAGCTGTGCGTATTGCAGCATGCATGAATTGCAGGCGTCAATTAACTCTTACGGTGCGTTTAAATGTATTTGTATGAGATACAAGTATGATTGTACATAATTTGTATGAATTTACTTCCTCAAACATGTCAAATAATACACCCTGCATTTACACATATAAAAATCGTTCCATTTTTCAAATGGTAATTGCTCAGTGGTAGTACGTTTATATGCAAATATTTTAAATTTCTACAATAAAACCACGTCTGGAAATGAAAAATTTGTATATTTATCAACAAGTACACTGATGTAAATAAGTTCTAAAAACAAGAACTCGTGAGTGCTGGCAACGAGAATTTTTAAGAAAAACGCTCTTGGCTATTCCCCGTTGGTTAAAGTACTCATTTTAGAAGATGGTTCAGGATTTAAAAATCTATACAAGTAAATCAAACTATAGAAAACAAAATTTATAAAACAAACTAGTTTATTAAATACAACTGAATTTGTCAACAAGTTAAAAAATTTCAGCTGAATAAACAGCTAATTAAATCTAATAAATAACAAAAACTGCCATAACCTAAAATACATGAAAATAAACTCGTACAACTCAAAGTGTGTGTATTTGTTTGCTCATACAAAATGTATGACAAAATTTTGGAACTCATACAATTTGTGTGAGGACATGTATCGTGATTTGTTAATTTAACTTGTATCTCATACATGTATCCCATTGTAAAGGTACCATCAGGTTGTACACAACGCAGTGATATTAAGCAGTGCTATTAGGTAATAGACAGTGATATAGAGCCTATTACCATGTAAATAATGTACTTTTGTCAGTCCTAAATTAAAAAGAATTATCGTAGTTACGAAATTCGGAATTGTTTCTCTGAAGGGTCGTGTGTTCTTTGTTTGTATTAAAGAAGCTCAGAGGTTAGGAAATAATTCGCCTTGACTACTTTGTGACCGCGAGGAAGATCTGACAAGTGATAAGGCATGAGGGAGGGTTAACCAGTTGCAGTATCTTCTGTTTTACATCGCTTTCTGAGATGTTGTGATTTTATCCCTCGGGCGACGTTAGCGCGACAGAAAACAAACCAAGAGATGAGATAAAGACGAAGTTAACGGAAACGAAAGGGGAAAAAGAAGGAGTTCCGTTAGGAAGAAAGAAAACAGTCGGAATTTATTTTAATAATGTGAAGTTAAAAGAAGTGGAGACAGTAATTAATGGAGGAACGAATAATCGTTTCACGCGGCTACGTGATAGAAGCGAATTTCCAAAAATATTTCTCTTCATTCTGCCCTTTTTTTAATTTCTAATTTCACCGTTATAATCAACATTAAATTCTGCTTGTAGTAGCACTTTATAAGCCTACGAAAATGAACCCTGACTGCCGTCAAAACATTTCTCAATTCCGAACGAGAAAATTCAAAATTATTATTTCAATGGTGAAATAGGATTTTTGAAATAATTTAAGACAAGAAAGATACGAATTATTAAAAAATTAAATGACCACCATTTTTAAACTGTTGAACGAATTTTGCTGCTCAAAGACTTGTCCAAACTGTTACCAAATCGATATTTTTGTGTCAAGTTTGAATCAAATCGCGAACTAGAGCGCCCCTACAGATACAACATCTTAACAACTCTTCAAAAATGATCTAGAAGTGAGAATCTGTGCTCATTTTAAGGTCACTGGGCTGAATCTTACCACAATGGCCGCTCTGCTAACTCATTTTCCCAATGGAAACTTAAAATATATTGTTAAGGATCAGGAGTTCAGTAGCGACAGCAAAGTGCAGAAAAAGAAATACGATACTACGTAATTCATTACAGGAACTATTTTTCTCACTTCAACAAGGTATGTAGAAGGTAGGCGGAAGGAAAAATTCTAAAAAAACATTGACATAGTTATTGTTCATTGTAGGTTTGTATTGGTACAATTATATTACTTATCTTACCGATAAACTGAAAGTATATTCAACTGATATTTAAACAAAGTGGCGTTCATTAATAAATTAAATATGTATTAGTTAACATATTTAAGCAGAAAGTCCAGAATATAATTGTGGATAGTCTAAGAGTTTTGTGTTAGATGGATTTGGGTATGTAGTTTATGTAATTAATTATAATTTAAATATTTATTATTCAATTTATTTATATAAATAATTTTAAAGAAACTAATATTAAATATATATATATATATATATATAAATATAACTATATATATAGTCATGGTATCGTGAGTTTCATGGTATCGTGAGTTTTTTGCACTTTGTCACTTCAAAAAGTTACGATGTTTTAACATTTAGATTGACCGTAATTAAACTTGTTAATAGATTTTTTTGTAACGAACTTGTTGAAGCTCTTGTTAAAATTGATTTTCGATCAGTTCTGATCAGATCAGGTTAAAATTATTCTAACGTAAATGAGTGCTAAAAACACCCACACTTAAGGTATTTGAGCGACCACCAAAACGAGTTTTAAAATTCACAATCGAATGTATTTTCAATGTAATTTTAATGTAATTTAAAATACTAATTTATAAAAATTCTAACGCCTGCTATGATGATGAAATAAATTCTTTAAAAATTATTATTAAAATGATTGTTATACTAATACATTTTAGAATTTCGTTTCCATCATGTCAGCATGACATGTGCCGAAGTCAGTTATTGGTCTCTGTGAACTACAAAAACATAAATTATTACACAAACTGGACACATTGTCATTTTATTAAAGTGTAAAACATTGTTACGTAACATTAATGGTGTCTGCAGATTAGATGGGATTATTATAACACTAGTGGGAGGGGGTGAAAAACGATCGGGACACTAATTATTGGGAAAACAACGGTGGAGAGGGTTCGTTAGTGGAGGGGTGAGGGGTGGTTAATCAAAACACACGAGCTGTCTAGCCACTGTTACAAAGCGGCTTCTTGGAAATAGTATAAATTTGTTTCACTGAAAAAGTCCTATTGTTATTCTCCAAATTAACTAGCTGATTGCTATTGGAGCCGTCATAGTTGACTCAGTCTCGGTGCCACGAAATGAACACTGATCCTAATCCTTATCTTATAATGGCTGTTTAAGAATAAATGGAGCAAAACAATCTCGTACAGTTCCATACATAGAAAGAAAATGTCGACGATACACCCAGAAAATTCTCAATCTGTTCATTGTAATAAAATAATAAATTTGAAATAGAAAGAAATTTGCTGTTTGTAAATAAACCAAAAGCAATAAACACTGATAGCGGTCAGGTTTACAACTGAATTTGTTTTTTCAGCTGAATAAACAGCGAATTAATTAACTATTGAAAATGTGTATGCATCATACAAAATGTATGATTTCAAATTTTCTATAACTAATTATTGTTTCAAATTTTGTTATCAAAATTTTAAGTGTAAATCAGTCTATCAAATTTTGAAAATGAAGCAAGACTTTCTTTTTTTCGTTCATTTTTTATGGATCCTAACAAATATTCTCCGTAGAGTCTTTTTTGAGAAAATCCAATTTTAAGTCTTTTTTATTGAAAAAAACGACCCCAAAAACGCGTATTAATTATATATGTTAAAAATATCCGGTTGAAAAAGTGTTGGTAAAATTTTATTTTAATAATGGCGAAAATCTTTCAGTGATCTACAGAGTATTTTCAAGACAGGATTGACAAAAGTTTGTTTCAATTTTATTCTGAACGAAGCGTTGTAACTGGAAAAAGCGTGCAAATTTTAAAATAAAAGCAATCACGGTACAGAAAAAAACCACAAAAATGTTCTCTAATCATATTTTAAAAAAAATTGCTTCTTGAATTTCTTTTTACTTAAATTTTCTCTTTATTGAAAGCATTTACGAAAAACAGCGACAACTTTCCATTATACGTTGTTTCGGACGCTGGTTTTAGCTTTAGTAGTTTTCGGCTTCTTAAATGTTTCCTACTTTTGCGTGTTTTTGTTATAAATAGGCGCCGCACGCAGCTGTCTCGCTAACATTTTAGAAAGAATTTCTAAAAATATTTTTTAAGCTTTTTTTAATATATCGCCATCGTATACAATGTTAAAATCAACATTATTATTTATATTTTTCAATTAAATGCTTTGGTAAACAAGAATATTTCACGTTTTGCAACGACCACCGTTTTATTGAGCAGATTTTTCTAGGTAATGAACTTGTACAGGCTGTAACCGTAACAGATTTTCGTGCAAAACTTAAATCAGGCTGAAATCGCGAAATTTAAAATGCATAAACAAACACACAAATGTCAGCATATGTAAAATTGTATAAGGCCCTTAATAAATTGTCCTAGAGACTTGCGATCTGCGCTCATTTCGAAGTCCCGGGTCCGTGTCTTACCACAATAACTACCCCAATTGCTCATTTAAGTTGAAAATTATAACGATTAATTAATCTTTAAAAAACCAAAAAAATTTGCGTACATAATAAGCACGCCAGAAGTAAATACTTGTGATTGCATCCATCCCTTAAACTTTAATTCGGTCTCACTCGAAACTTTTTCAAAATTTTCCAACTTTCTGAGTGGTTACAAACCCTTTTAACAACATCAACGTTCCTTTTATAACCTAAAAATTACGCAAATACCTGGTACGTAACAACTCGTTAAATATTACTACATAACATGTACTACAACACTTGCTTATAACTGTAGTTTCTATTGTTATTACCAAAATTTATAAATAATAATATTTCACTTACTTTATTCATTTTCACATTTTAAACTTCCAATTCTATCATTATTTTATTTATTATTACTTCCATTTTCGCTTTTCAGTATTCGAACTAAGTAGTCTATCTATGGTTAAGTCTCTGATTTTGTAATAGATTTAGTTACTTTTTCTAGTTAGAAAATGTTTTCTGAAGTCAATACTTCTACACTCCCAGTACGGTAAATTTTGTGGTGCAGTGAAATCTATTTGAGAACAACGATAGGGAACAGTATAGAATTCGTGAAACAGATGATGGTTGAAACAGCTGACAATCATAAAATGCGTCAGTCAGTAACAATTGCATATATTACAAAAACAAGCGACTACCATAGATAAACTACTTACTGGGAATAGTGAAAGGCGAGAATGGAATAAATATTAAATAAAATAAAGGTAGAATTGGAAGTTAAAAATGTTAAAATAAGTGAAATATTGATATTTATAAATTTTAGTAATAATAACAGAAATTACTTATTATATTCATGTGTTGTATTACAGAGTTATGCAACAAAATTTTAAACAGATGTTATGCAGCGGGTGTTTATGTGATGTTTTTGTTATAAAAGGCAATTTTACGTTGTGAAGCGGGTTTGTATCGATTTTAGGAATATATAAAAATGGATAAAAGTTCCAAAACTTTTAAGCGATGAAGACAATTGAAAGTATGCATATCTAATCGCGTAGTCTATACGCACCAGTTTTTTTTAAAAAAGGATGAAAAATATTTGTTAATATAATTTAACATAATGTAGATGGTAATCACGGTTACTTAACTACTTTACTATAAACGTGAAGGACTCTACGGAAACATATTCGAGCCACCAGATGGAATAACAGAAAAGAACTTGAAAAATTATCATTTCCTACATTAATAGATTGATTTCGTGTACGGTTTTATATTTTTACGAAACAAAGATTGTGTAATTTGTGTGCTTTATCTGTTTATAGTTCGTGAATCACATAACAGTGATAAGTTTTTTTTTTAATTTTTAATAACAGTTTTATTAATCATTAGCTCTGTTATCAGTGAAAGAATGCGAGCTGTTTTATTCAGATAACAATGCTTAAATTTGTATTATGTCTTGAAATTGCGTTTAAGACTAACACCGATCGGCGGAGGTTTCGACAATTCGTCATCTTCAGGTGGTTAAAGTATATGAGTTATATTTAAACGGCAGCGATTTGTAAAATGCGGTTACTCGCGAAACGTTTTGTAAAAATGAATCTATAGCACGTAAAGGCATGTTATAGACATGTTTGGTTTAGAGTGGTTCGATTAGTGGTATTTGTAATTGAGAAACATATTTATTTATTTTGCTATAAAATAACCGAGTAGTAAATCTCTCTCTCTCTCTCTCTCTCTCTCTCTTTTTGTGGGGGTGCGTGCGTGAGTGTACACAAATACCGTTCACTCACTCACACATGGAATATCACTCATTCACATATCTCCATAATTATATATAAAGTTTTCAAAGTAGAAATTTGGCACGAATGTTGAAACGGTTTAAAAATATTCCACCCCTAAAAATAAATTTTTAATCTAATGTAATTATCGCCGTTCAGAAATAATGAGAGGGGGCCAAACCAAAATTTACATTTTATCTGTGTATTCCAGATCCAAAAGATAAATAGAGATGAAATTCTGTACAAAGGTTTACCTTGAAGCTATGAAGGTTCTCAAAAAAAGTGTTTTCTAAAATTCAACCCTGAAGGGTTAAAACAGGGTAGTTTTTGAATTTATTTCCAAAATTTGATATGAACAATTCTCTTGGGTCCCACGTGATTGCAAAAATTGTTTCACAACATTAAAAATTAAGAGGTTGAAATAAGAGTTGAAGTCAGCGCCAATTATTCACGTTAATACGTACATCGTGGGAAGTTGGTAGCTAAAGAATATTTTTATAAAGTTTGTTTGTTTTGGATCGCTTCTAAAACACTGTACCTTTAAGGTGCTGAAATAACGGTCGCTATAAAAACCAAAATTCAATCAATAGAAACCTTGAAGACTTTGAAGTGGAATATTTGCGTGAAAGTTTCCTTTGATTTACAGATGGTTACAAAGAGAAAGTTTAAAAACATCAAAAATAAAGGGTTGTAATAGGGGTAAAATGTACAAAAAAACGTATTAATCAATGTTAAAAACTAGGAATGTTGTTTAGAGGGAGGTTTTGAGTATTTAATCAGTAAAACTTTATAGATGCACATAAAAGTTTTTTCACTTTTGAGGGTTAAAGTGGGGTAAATTAAAATTTTATAATTGCTAGCGAAGCAGTGACGCGCAGTAATACAAGAAAATAATACAGTTGTACTTTACATAACTTTACATAACGAATAAAGATTCGTACTAAAAAAATACAGGGATAAAGTAATTGTTAAAAGTGACCTAATGATTTTATGGATCTTTTTTCAGATCCACTGAGTAAAAAAATAGTTTTATTTTATACCTACATATATCCATTTTTGTGTGTCTGGCTGTGCACATCGCAGGACACTAAACTGACCGATTTTTATAAAATTTTCACATATACCGTGACCATTTTCTAATTTTTCAAAAAAAATCTTCGAACCCTTGAGTGTTTTAATCCGTTCTATCGATTTTTATCAAATTTCGTTGAATTTCAACACCAAACTAACTGTATGCGTCAATATATCCTCAAAAATATGGCTCCAGAAATCATTGATTTTATTTTTCAAAATCGGTTAGTCGATTTCCGCTAAAAATTTTGTCACAATCAATATATTGATAAGTTAATTCCGTATAACAAATTTATAATAATCACTGTTTGAGAATAACTGGCAAAAATATATTGGCTGCATTGTTGGCATTCATTTTACCAAAACTTTACCTTATTTACCAAAAGCTTTCGAGAAATTTGCCCGATATTTGAATTGTTTCATTATCTTTCGAAACAAATTATGGTGGGGGGAGGTAATAATTTGTGTGACAAAATATTTGTAATACGTTTTCACTATTAATGGTAATTAAAATCATTGATTACCAACCTTCAGAACGAAAAAATTAAAATTAATATTAAACTTTATTTCATAGTTCAAGACTCAACGAAGTGGGTTTGACTTGAACGCTCCAAGGCTCACAGTGTTTTGTCGATATCGGTTGCGCTTTGATTAATTACCGTGTTGGAGACGTCAAAATAATCGACTTTTCGGTCGCTTGGCAACGATGACAAACAAATAATTTCTTAATTAAGTTTTGTGTTTGTTAAGAAAAGTTTAATTAATAACTGCATGGTTGGGTGATTTGTTTTAGAAGCGCGCTCTCCGTCAATACCGAAGACTATTTGCATTACAATAATTGTTAGCGAATTTTACTGTTGGAGCACCCATCGTGCACTTGAAACGAGCCCGGGAACTTGAAGTGCTTGCCGATCCTAACTTCTAAATTACTTTTTGTCTTTCCCACACTTTTTTTTGAAAACCTCGTCTCATTCTCATAATCACATTTTAAAACTTCATAAACTACTGTTTCAAAGGCCAGTAGACCGGTATATGCTTGAATAAATTTCTTGGACACCATTCTGACCTGCGCGTAACATTCTCTGCAATTTAACCGTAATATTTGAAAAAAATATTATTGGCTTAACTTTATTTAACTTAGCTTAACTTTATTTGAAATTTTATAATCTTTCTCCACGAAGCTGTCAAAATTATGACAAGTCGTTTAAACAGGAAATAACAGCAACTACACTGGTCAACGTTAAACCAGAGGCGTCCATCTTGAAAAGGAAGTGAATGAGGAATAAATCTTCCACACATACTTTGTTTGGGCTTTATAGAAGGCATTTTCATACCGACATTTAACAAGAATCGGTCGTTGTTTTTTGAAAAAACTGCGTAAATCGTCATCGTCATCGTTAAATCAGAGTCCGACATTTTGAAACGGAAGTGAATGACAAAAAAATCTTACACATATGTAGTTCGAACCTTGTACAAAGTACCTTCGTACCAAAATTAAAAAAAACACTCAGTTAATGCGTTTGGCCAAAACCGCTTACAATCGTCATTATAAATCATAGGCCGCCATCTTGAAACGAAAGCGAGTGGGGAAAAATGATACACAAATATCGTTCGGGCTTTATACAAACTACCTTTGTAAAAAAATCAAAATATTTGGTCAATGCTTTTATACAATTTTTTTTTGTTTTAACGTCCGACTATTGTGCACACTTGGGCTAATGCAGACGATGAAAATGCCAAGACCTGGCCGGGAATCGAACCCGGGTCCTCGGGGTGAAAGCCCAGTACGCTATCAACTAGGCCACCGAAAAGCTGCGTAACAAACAAACAACCCCAATGCCGGACAGTAGTGTTTGAAACACTCGCTTCGCTTTGTCAATTAGCTTTTAAAACTTTCACAATGCAACTGAAAATTGTACATGCTAATCTGCACAGGTTTTAATGATACTGGCCTTATTAGTTTTCAATCTGACAAAAGGTGAAAACAAATTTTCAAAAAAATTTTCCAAGTTAATTTCTTGTTAGAAAGTAGTCTTCCGTAATTATTGTTCATTATGGAACAACAATTTTAATTTAGATGACACGGCAGCGTTCAGTCACGTCAAGTGTAAGTACCTACATAACCGATAAAAACACTACATTTTATTACAACGCAGAGTATAAGACAAATTTAGCCTTGAAATTGTAATCCGTTTTTACCTTCCATCAGTATAAAAGTACATAAACAATGCGCACACTCTCACTCTCAGTTTGCCCAAAGTCGTTTCAGATTCTTTCTTTAAAAAAACCCGTAAATTTTCAAAATAATTTGGTCATATATAAGAAGATAAGTAATTAAATTTACTGAAGAAATTACAGTAGGTTTAAATTCAAACGGGAAAACCAAAATAATCCCTGACCGACGTCAACTGTTTCGTCTCATTCATTCCCCAACCTTTAATATGTTTGGTTGAACATAGATGTGAAACATTCTGGACATTTTGAGAAATAATTCAAAACGAGAAAGATTTGGAATTTGTACTGTGTATTTCTATGTGTTGTACTCTTAAAACAGAATGTGTTTTAAATCGACACAAAAAGTTAATTTACGACTTCATATGATCAAAAGTTAAACCGATTTTGAGAAATTTGGCCGACCGTACATAACGAATCAGATTTTATTTTTGAAATTGTACACCGTTAATTTTTGCGTAGTTTATTATTTTCTTAAAAGCATTCTAAAGCAAACAATGTAAATTTCAAAGCACATTTTTCGACGTTCACAGAAAGCGGGCGTGGTATTTAACTTGAAAAATATCGGTTTATAATGAATTTGATTTAGTTAATACTAACAACAATGTTTTGTTCATTAATTAAATGTTTGTGTTTACTTAATCAGTACAATTTCTAAACGAATCATAATTTGTGTTCACAGGTTCTTCCTGAAGCTGCCAAGAAGGGTTAAATTCGTTTGAACGCTATCTTCAACACGCGGGAAAATGTAAAAGTTGTAATTAGTGATTTTCTAATTTAATTCAGCTCTACAAACGTTAAAAGTGCTTTGAGTGATTCCTCCTTTAGCTTTTTTTACTGCAAATTTAATGAAATGGGTAACGCGATAAAAATAATAGCAAAAAGTTATTTAAAATTTTATTTTTTAAATTGTTCTGATGTTGAAAAAACACGTTCGTTTCTATTGAACTTGCGTTAATATTTTTATGATTTATTAAGGTTAGTGATACTCGTTATAGACCAGCGCTAAAGTTACTGAAAATAATTATCGGACTTCTCATCAAAGTGATTAAAGTAGGCGAACGACCCCCTTATAAAGTGATTAGAAACAACCCCCGCGTCGTTAAGGGAAACACAATAAGGTTAGACAAGTTGTGCCCTTTCCGTTGATTACGTGTGGACTCGACCTCTGCCCTCATTGGCCGATAAGCTCGTTACAAGATAACGATACTGCCACGCCGGGCAGACCAAACCGCGGCCCCCGGATGGGCTAGACGGGATAAGACCAAGTACTCGCCGCCACCGAGTGTTGAAATCACCGCGCAAACATGTGCGGCGCGAGGCAGCTGTGTCCACACGCGTGTGCAGTCTCGTTATGTTGACTCGACGCGACACACTCAGTACCGCAGAAGACTTCCGACGGCCACAAAGATGAAGCTGCGCGAACGTTTAGCGATCGGACTGAGCGCTTCCGTGGTGCTGCTGACCCTGGTGCTCGTGCTGGACCTCCAGCTGGACCTCGGCATGTCCGGGCAGCACCTAGCGCCCAGCCACGGCCGCATCAAGTTCGGCGATAACGGTCTCGACGTCCCCGGTTCGGCGTATAACAGTTTCAGGAAACGTTTCCTGCAGAGGACTAACAGTTCCAAGGAGGTGCCGATGTCGGCGCAAGTAGTGCTGGAGGATGTGAAGGTGGACACGAGGGAAAGTGGGAAAGTGAGTGCTGTAGAAACGCACGACGATTTCAAAGATGTGGAGATGTATTTGAGGAAACCCAGCAAAGAGGAAAGTGACTATGAAGTGATTGGTAGAACGGATGTGGAGAAGTTTAATAAAATGAATTTGTTGACGATTGAGAAAATGCTGGACATGACGAAAAGGTAAGAATTTTAGAAAAAAATACAATAATTTTAGATTTCTATTAAATCTTCTCTCGATTTGCAGACATTTAAATGTTTTTTACTTTATTCTAGTTTCTGATTAAATAGGGCCTATATTTAAACCTTAGAATTTAATAGTTACATTCAACTATGAAATGATTATTTATTTAATGTAGACTTATATCTTAAAATATTTTTTAAAATTTTTTTACCTAGTTTAATTTGGATCTGTTCCGTTATTAAATGTGTGTTTCGCGCTAGATAGTTAAAAAAAAATTATTTATAGAATTTTATAATATTTTCAATTTCGGGTAGCATTAGAGGATCACGTTATTACATAACACTTAATGTTAAAATCGGTTAAACAATAATTTGTCTGAACAGCTGATTACGTTTATCGATGCGTAGTTTGTACGAAAAAAATGTAGATTTCACTGTTTGTACAGTGAATAAATCACTTGAAAAACATTCCACGGGTGATTCATTCGTTTGAAATAAATCAAAACTTTTACTGTAAACATGTATTTCAATACAATAACAATATTAAAATAATGTTTTTATCTTAATTCATTTTCAAATACCAAATTTTTCCATCATATGGATCTGTTAGCATTTCACTCTTAATAGAAAATTGAAAATGTTAAATTATACAGACTTTAACTTAGATTATGATAGCAGAAAATATTTTCAAGAGAGAAATTATATTTGTTTAAAGATTTTGAATGGCAGCCATTTCGAAACTGTTGAACTTGTTTACCCGGATAACGAAATTGTCCAAACTATTATCAAAATCGATTTCGCCAAGACTCGATCAAATCGGAACTATTATTTCAAAATTTCAAGTTAAAACGAAAATAAGTGAGTCCTGACCGACGTCAGATTCTTTTGGGTATTTTTCATACAATTTTTAAAAAATACAAATTGATACCTAATTTTTATAGGTGAAAAAATCTGAAGAAATGAAATGAAATTTTCAAAATAGTTTATAAAATCGGTATATATAAAAATGTGTTTTTTTTAGTTTTGGAAAACCTCCATTTTGAAACTGTTTATTTTGCTGTCTAGCATTCAAGCAATTAGGCCTGCCTAAATCTATTTATGCGCAAAGTGTAGTTAAAATTGGACCAAAATTGCGTAAAGTATAGTGCACGCATGCAAACAATATTTTTAAGTACCTTTAAATATTAATCTAGAAGTCAGGGAAGGTTCACCGAGGTTGCGGGTCTAGGTCTGGTTATAATGGCCCAAATAGTTCATTTTTCATTCGGTATTCTCTAAGAAAAGATTTTGGTGGTCGTATAATTGTTGAGTACACAGAATCAAAAATATTCTCTAATTGATAGACTTTTTTTTATTAAAAATTTTTTTTTTTACATATTAGAAGTGATAGTAACATTTTTTAATGAGAACCAAAGAAGCAAAAATTAATACTGGCCAAGGAGAAATAAATACATCTCTGAAATAAGATTCAGTTGTAATTGCCTGACCATATAGTTATGGAACACCCTGTACATAATCAAATATTCTGTACTACAATCTCGGACATATTATACTTGGCATTATGTTTTACAATGTCCATTCGAGGTGGTTCTATCACAACTCTTAATCTGTCCGATAAGATTATTATTCTAGATAAGTTTATATGTGGAAATTTTATTTGGACTTTGGATGGTGTTTTCAGTGCTGCCAACTGCAATCAACTTAATATTTGACTAATTACTCATCCCAGCATTGTTGTAGTCTAACAAATATGAATAGTTTAATATTATGTATTAAACTGACTTTATTTTATACTTTCTTACTGTAGATAGGCCCTATGTATTTGCCGGATAAAATTTATTTTTAATACAGTTTATCGAATTGCACATAAATAAATGGTGCAAACATTTTATTCGTCGAAAAAACCGGAGATCTTCTGAATTTCTCAAAATTTGTTCATCAGGTTTTACTCAATTTGGTACTATATAAAGATTTACATCTCAACTCAGTGTACCAAATTTGAAAAAAAAATACTGCGGTAGAGAAAACAAGACGGCGGACAGGGTTCAATTTTTAATATACTCCCGAACAGTAGGCCTAAATGTAAATATCTTTCCCTCACAGGGGGTGCAGGATTTGCGAGGATTTAGACGTCCCTCGCGGTACCCGAGTCTAACACACACTTATACTTACAAGACTACACTTACGACTTTAACACTTTACACTCACACTTACATTTAGGGGGTGATAATAACCTCAATTTGCTTTTCGCCTTAAAATAACATAACGTAAATATCTTTCGTTTCAAATTTTCTACCCTGACTCGAATTATGAATCTTCACGTCCGCAATTTGAGAGATATTTTGATAAACCGATTTTGAAAGGTTAATTCTTTCGATAGCTCTGGATTTTGTTTATATTCGTTTTGTTTGGTTTTTTTACAGAGTACATTTTAGCAAAATTTGATAAAACTCTTCAGTATAACCGATTTTGACGTTTTTACACTTTTAATCTTTTTTTACTAAAGAAAGGGCTGCAAAAACGTGTTAAAAGACAAAGAAATAGCCTCGATGTGACAGGCAAACTTTATGAATATGTTAAATTACAAAAACATCGGTCAATTATTTTAGGCCTCAGAACTGTGTACGAACACACAGATAGGAAGCAAGTATGAGTAGACATTCCATGAGTCAGCTGACCTGAAAACTGTTATATCCGTGAAAATCACAATATCGTTGTTTTTTCACGATCACCATACTTTTCTTATCGTGGTACAGTGAGAAAGAAAAACTATGCTTGAGACGTAGCCTAACTCATAAACGAACGTTTAAAAATGGCGTTTGAAAATTAGTTTTGTTTGAACTGTGAAAACGGAACTCCGGCGAAGGCTGATGTGAGCGGCAGGCTTAGCGATAGACTTCCCTATACAACTTGGCTAACTCTAAAGTGTAAAGCGACCCGTGGGATACTTGGTAACCTCCCAGTGTACTTTAACCTTACCCGTGCGTGCAGGGCTCTGTATAGACGGACATCATTTCACTGCTTGAGTATGAATGTAAACGGAATTAGCGGGAACTCACAACAATCAGCTGGCCAAATGGAGCACAACCTCCGTGGTCAAATTTAAAAGAGAAAAAATTGAAACTGTATTAGCAGATCAAGTATCTGCAAATACCTCAATAACAAATTGGGAAGTCACCAATTAGAAATGGCGGAGTTATCCACCTTGAATCCCCTCCAAACTAAGGTTGGAGAACGCGCTGTAACTGAGCAACTCAGGAATACAGAAAGGGGGCACAATAGATCTACAAAGGTCACAGTGCAATAGTAATCCTAGAAAGTCATTCATTTCATCCATTCATTCATGGAAACGGAATTCTGTCGCTTTGTGCAAGATACTATTGTTTATCTTTGATTTTCTTCTCAATCAATACTCTAAAAATAATCTACTACTAATATGCTAACACTACATGTACTACTCAATATAATCAAAGTACTATACCTAGTATTTTTTTGAAGTCGGGCACACGTTTTTGAAAATTTGGTAAAACCTTACACACTTGTGTTAATCAGAAAATTTCGTTCATCCATTTCAAATTGGCGGTAATCTAAAATAATGTTAAAATTATAATTTTTGTTTCCTTGATTTCACCACTGTGAAAATGTTTTTCGCAGGGATTCATTCATTAAAAAAAATGAAGGATTTTTTTACCATTTCATGTTCGAATGCTACTTGTAAAATCTCTGATTAAGTAAGGACTTTACATATCGTGACACTGTTAGTTAATGACACGACTGTTGAACAGACCGATAAGCTACAACGTGCACAGAATTATTGCGTTCGATTTGTGTTTAATTTGAAACCTGATGGTCGGGTTAGCTTTTACTCCAAGCATTCAAATCTTTTAAAATTACGCGATTTTTGGTTTTATCAATCATACATTAACTACGCTATATCAGTGACTGCAAACTTTTTGGAGAAGTTTACTACCACCAATCGACCATGCTTTGACCTTGAACAAGTTATCATTATCGATCCAGTCAATGTTTACCTATTTCCAAAAGTCTGCTGATAATACAGTGTGTATATAGATAATAATGTAGGATAAATTGTCTGATTTAAGGCTGGTCATAGTCGCTACCTAAACATTTGTTTTGCCGCTTGCTGTACAAAGTAGACACAGAAAAATATGTTGGTCTTGCATTCTTTGCGAAGGAATCCATATGAACCAAAACCTATCAAATTTGAAAAAAAAACATTTTAAACTTTTTGAAAATCGCAAGTATTTTTGTATTCAGTACATTTTTCTAACATTGATTCAAACAACAAAAACGTGTTATGTATTTGTATTTTACACAAACAAACACACACGCCTTTTTATTAAAAAAAGTAATCGCGGCACGCAGCTGTTTCGCTGACGTCATAGAAGCTAATTTCCAAAATGATTATTTTTTATCTTATCCTTTTTGAAATTCCGATTTCATCATCGTAACGAGCATTAAAATGTGTGCGTATTACAATTTTAAACTTTTACGTATTTGTGTGCCAATGGACACTGAAAATACGAAAATGAATAATTTTTGTCGTCAAAAAAAAGTTTTAATTTCAACGTATTTTGAAAATTTAGAATGTTAATTTATGGAGATTTTAACGCATGATTACGATTGTGTGATCTCTAATTAAAGAAAAATAATTTGATAATAAAAATATGAACTTAAAGACTTTAAATGGCCATCATTTTGAAATTGTTGATCAATTTTGCTGGTTAACAGTTGGAGTGCGCGCGTGTATGCGTGAGTACACTATGTTCGCAATTTTAATCCGATTTTATTCAAACTTGATACACAAAACGATTTTGGTAATAGCTTGAAATAGTTCATTAGCCGTCAAAATTCGTTCAGTAGTTTCAAAATATTGATTTTTTTACGAAAATACGAAAAAAATTTTCGTAACTTTTTAAAAATTCTTTTGAAAGTCTAATTTTATCATTGTAATCTGCGTTAAAAATGGCATAACTTGGAATTTTGAATTTTAAAATCCAATCGATGTCAAGAAATGTACTTTGACGCTGGTCAGGGTCAACCAGAATGGTCAGACGCTGGTTGGGTTCATTTTCGTAGAATGTAATTTTTTTTAAATTATAACTAATACTAGCTGTTACCCGTTGCGGCTTTTCCTGCAATTATAATGTAGGCAATAAAATTTATAGTCGATTTTCAAAATCAGAATAGGTCATTTCATTTTAATATATTGCTATATACAATATTATACGATTTATGGTTTTCGGTCAAGAAATGTACATTTTTGCTACTCGATACTCTAAAACAGGGTCCTGTCATATTTTAATAAAATACAGTATTATTAAAAAGTCACTATTTTACAATTAAACTGGAATAGTATTGTGTTTATCTCAGGTACCTAAACCGTGTTCATACCAAATTTAATCTCAATTGGTCCAGTAGTTAAAGTGTGATTGAATAACAAACAAAAAAACAAAAACAAACTTTAAGAAATATAATATGATTACCTGTTACCCGTCACGGCTTTGCCCGCAATCGTAATATACATTAAAGGTCACGCATCACCGTGTTAGGACCAACTACCGTGTCAGTTAGGTTATGGTGAATTTCTTTTTTTAAAATGAAGGTTTTTTAACGCACCACCGTGTTAGTTAAGTTATGGAGTACTCTTTAAAAAAAATTAAGGCTTTTTTCCTGCATCACCGTATTAGGCCCAACAACCGTGTCAGTTAGGTTCTGGAATACTCTTTTTTAAAAAATAAATTAAGGTTTTTTTAATGCATCACCGCGTTAGGCCTAACAACGATGTTAGTTAACTTATGGAGTATTCTTTAAAAAAAATATAAAGATTTTTCACGCATCACCATGATAGGCCTGACAACTGAGTCAGTTAAGTTTGGAGTACTCTTTAAAAAAAATAACGGTTTTTTTCACACATCGCCATGATAGGCCCAAGAACCATGTCAGTTAGGATATGTGGTATTCTTTAAAAAAATATAAATGTTTTTACGCACTACCGTGTCAGTTAGGATATGTAGCCTAGTATTCTTTAAAAAATTATAAAGATTTTTTCACGCATCACCATATTAGGCCTAACAACCGTGTCAGTTAAGAATTCAGTACTCTTTAAAAAAAAATAAAGGTTTTTTTCACACATTACCGTGATACGCCCAACAACCTTGTCAGTTAGGATATGTATTATTCTTTAAAAAAATATAAAGGTTTTTCACGCATCACCGTGTTAGGCCTAACAACCGTGTCAATTAGGTTATGTATTATTCTAAAAAAAAAATAAAGATTTTTTTTCACACATCACCATGATAGGCCCAACAACCGTGTCAGTTGGGATATGTAGTGTTCTTTAAAAAAATGTAAAGGATTTTTCACGTTTCACCGTGATAGGCCCAACAACCGTGTCAGGATATATAGTAGGTTATTTTAAAAAAAAAATATAAAGGTTTTTTCACGAATCACCTTGTTAGGCCCAACAACCGTGTCAGTTTGGTATTGCAGTATTCTTTTTAAAAATGGGTTTCTTATCACCCAAAACCCATGTTAGAGGTATTTTTATTATTTTACCGATTTACAACACGTTACTGATTTTCGCCGGGTAGCAATTTTGAGGTTATGTTGGTCACTTTTATTTTCGATTTTTATCGTACTTCTCGTGCTTTCATGTTTTGGATTCTTGCTTTTGGGCACATAATATAGCATTTTAGTAACAAAGATATCGAAAAATCCAGGTTATGCTACACTGCATATTTACCATTTTTTCATATGGTAATTACACAAATATATATACTACCTTACAATTGGCACTCTGTTTAGGGATTTTTTTACATTTAATATTGAAAATTCAACACAAATTGACAAATTAAAGTCAGTTTTGAAAAAATATTGAAAATGTTACATTAAAAGCAATAATTTTGCAATAAATAAAACACAGATTAAGATTTTTAAAATACGATTGAATCTATGTTCATCTCAGGTACCTAAATCACAGGTCCAGTAAATAACTACAATTAACACATGCCACAAAACTAAAAACTGATAATTATTTTGGGCTGGGTAAGTAGTATAATGACGTTTTGTAAATCGGGAATAAGCCTATATGTATCTCTGATTCTTAAACCATATTCATACCAAATTTCATCTCAATTGGTCCAGTGGTTAAAGCGTGATTGAATAACAAACAAACAAACAAACAAACAAACAAACACACAAACTTTCAGAAATATAATATGAATTAGATATGCAGTTTTTAATGCTGATTACGGTGTTGAAATAAGAATTTTGTAAAAAAGTGTAAAGTAAAGAAAAATACTTTCGGAAATCTACTTACACCACGTCAGCGAGACAGCTGCGTGCCGCAATTATTATAATATAAATTATAAATACGGTTTAATATTTAAGGGGATTAGATAACGGAAGGTATGAACTGAAGTGTGCGATTAATAACAATTGTATAGCTTAAAACACAAGGTACGAGCGTACGATCGTAGAATTAGTTGCAGCGAGATACTGAACCAAAATATTTCCTTTAAGTCGTGCCACCAAATTCTTCTCGTCCAGAGATAAAGTTCTCCAACACTATAAAGTACTCCATTCTACCAACTGAATGGTTCCGGTCCGTTCCCAATTACTTGAATCGGTCTCGAAACGTCTTGCCAATCGGGAGTGTGTTTTCCCGCGGGTAATGGAAACTTCAATGCCGAACGTTTCGGAAAGAACGATTACCGTGAAAGTGTTAATAATGCGAGAGAAAGCAGAAGAATGAACGAGACTCAGATGTTTGTCTGGCTGAGGTGTGACCTTCAAACTGAACAGGTCTCAACCAGTCAATAGCTTCAGCCTTTTCCATTTTTGTTGCTTTCTATTATGTTTTCCGCTGTTGCTTGTCAAATGGAAGACAGAGTTCGATTCCGAAGTAAAAATACAAATGGAAGACAGAGTCCTTTAGTGAAGTAAAAATACTTGTGGGACAGCAACTGTATAACCACTGGAAATAACTTTTTAAATATAAAGGTAGAGACTAAATGCGTTCTCAACAACTCCAAATGTATTTCTTTAAATTCTTGGGTTATCTTGTGACTACTCTTTTGCTAATCGATCCTAAAGGGTTCATTAGCGAAGGGCTCACTTGTGGATATCAATTGTATTCTGTCGTTGGAAATGATTTTAAGTTTAAAGGTCTAGACAGAAAGCGTTGTTGGATTTCCCAAAATAGTTGGATAAACTCCAAATGGATTTTTCATTTCTTTGGTTGATCTTGTGATTATCGTTTTGCTTGGCCCTGGGTGATCGACCCTGAAGCACCCGTTGTGAAATAAAACCTAACTTAACTATAACCTAACCTAACGTAACCATAACTAAAGCTAACATATGCTAATATAACCTAACCAAGCATGACATAACCTAACCTAACCTAAAATAACATGTAATTTTGGTTACAGATTTAAATACTTAAATCTGTATTTAAGTATTTAAATTTCCTTTGGAAAATGAGCTATTGGATAGGCCGTCATGGTAAGGAGCTAGGACACCTACCCATAACCCAATGTAAGCTAACCTAACACGGTACCATCAAATGAGCGCCAGCAGTGATTCAAAACCATTTTTTAATGATCATTTAAAAATACAACACTCACACCACACACACACACACACACACACACACACACACACACACACACACACACACACACACACACACACACACACACACACACACACACACACACACATACACATACGCACGTGTATTCGATTTTACGAGAAATGACTCGCGGATTTTAACCGTATGTTTGTGACCTTCAAATAAAATAGGTACTTAGTTCCATTTTTTAAGTTGGCATGTAGGAGACTCAGGTTACATCCTACGGGAGCTGTTAAGCGGAACGATCAGCACTATACAACGTGTCCCAGTTTCAAGTAATCCAGATATTTTAACAGTACCTACTGATTCAGGTAGTCTACTTAAGTAAAGCTTGAAAAATGTACAAGTTATATTGTTTGAACATATTTAGTCGCGTTCGTTTTTATCTGGTGCGATGTTTCTAGAACGAAGTTTAACGCTGAAAGGTCACGTTGCCTATCCGCGGGTCAAATACTTCTCTTCAATTTCGTGATTATGTTTTATCATTCACGTTTTTTCAATGCCAGAAACATCGAGTGTTTATTTAGCGTTTAATTTAAAAATTATTGGCTTTTAGCGAATCTAAATTGAGAGGTCATCATGGTAAGACCCGAACCCACAGCTTAAAATAAGTGATTGTCATTCCGTTTAGGTCAATTTTTAAGATGTCCGACATATATTATATTTAAGAGAATATATATATATATATATATATATATATATATATATATATATATATGTATGTATATATGTGTGTGTGTGTGTGTGTGTGTGTGTAATCTGTGTGTGTGTGTGTGTGTGTGTGTGTGTGTGTGTGTGTGTGTGTTTTGTGTAATTTGACAAAAAACGATTTTGGTAATAACTAAGACAAGTTCGTAACCCAACTAAAGTTAAGCAGTTTCAAAATGGCGGTTATTTCTATTCTTAAAAATTCATAACATTCCTTTATCTTGTACTTTTTCAAAAAAATTGACTATACCACAATTATCTTTAAAAATTCTTCTTTAAAAATAATATTTTCAATTTTTAAATTCCATTGTAATACTTTCGGTATAATAGGCCTACTTAATTTGCCGTTAGAGGTAGCGGAAATGAACAGCGGATGAGTTTAGCTATCCCATTGTACTTCTAGCTCATACTACTTTCATTCATCTACCCAAGACAAACACATATACACATTTACTACTCTATATAACCTGGCTAACTATAACCATTACGGCTTAATGGTGTATCAAACGGAGCCTTGTGATACTTTTGACCTCTCAGTACCCATTCGTACGGGGCTCTGTGTGGGTGGACATAATGAATAAGAATGTAATTAGAATGAGAAGGAACTCACCGCACAACAAAAAGCTGGCCCAATAGGGCACAACCTCCGTATAAGATCCAAGAGTAAGAGTGAGAAATACAAAGTCGATTAGCAAAACAAATATCTGCAAGTACCTCAACAATGAAATGGGGAAGTCACCACTTAGAAGTGGAGAAGTTACCCACCTTTCCAAATCCTAGACTTTATCAAGATACTAAGGTTGGAGAATGTGCTTAACTGAGCATCTCCAGATGCCTTGTAGGAAAGCGGGCATAATGGATAAAGGTTGCAGTGCTATAATAATCCTAGAAAGTCATTCATTCAATACTTAACTTCTATACTGATAATACATGGACGTATGACAATCAATTCTGGAAATGTGATAAGGAAAAAACACAGTTATAAATCACCACACTCTTATAAAATCACCAAAAGGTTACAGAATGAGGAATTGTATAGACCTGACATAAATGTTTGTATTTTAAAGTTGGTAACACTGTACAAGCCCTTGTTCATTGAATATAAACGGATTAGAAGCACAGCCACCTAAAAAGCGTGCTCGATATCAGCGGTTGAATTCTAAGAAATTTGACTATCTGCCGCCACGATCGCTGCACGATGCACTCACAGGTAGGAAGACGATTGAAAAAATAAACAGTACTATTGTCTATTTTACTGTAGTTGAACATTTTGCCGCAAGAGCGCTCCTCAGTATTATCATTTCCGTGTATTTATACAGTGTCTTAGTGGACGATATGAACATGTTTCTTACGGCGTATTTCTTGGTGTAAACGCGTAAGAGAAAGTAAATGCACGATTTTGGCACAGTTATTTCTTTGCGCAGAAATACGTACAATTTGTTAATAAGTATACAGAACGCGAACAAATAACGTGACAGAAGTTTTAAGCGGTTAATAAAAAACAGTAGTGGTCGCCCACTTACATGAGTGGAATTCAGGTCTGGCAGTTTGACCTCATGTATAAATTGTCTTGTAGGATACTGATGGGCGATAGGGATCTTTTAATTGAATTCCCATTGACAGATGAGCTTGTGGAACAGCCATCACGGTAACCATGTAAAGACTCCTTGATACGCGCACGCAACTGTCTCGCTAAAGTGATGGAAGCGAATTTCCAAAAGTAATTTTCATATTTTACACTCTTGTTGAAACTTTGATTTCACTATTATAAAAAGCATTAAAATCTGCTTTTTTAGTTTTTTAAACTTTCAAATATTGTTGAATATACGAAAATTAACCCCGATTTCTGTCAGGGGCGTGCATCACGATGGTGATTCAATAATAGTTAGGACAAAAAAAAGTAATGACTTTTTAAAGATTTGAAATGGTCACCATTTTGAAATTGTTGAACGAATTTTGCTGGTTGCTATTAGTAACGAACTTGTCCAAGCTGTTACTATAATCGATTTTCGTGTACCAATTTTGAATCATATCGGACCAAAATTGCGAACTGACCGTGTTAAAACACACACACACACACACACACACACACACAGACTTCGTCCTATTTTTTATTAAATATTGGCTCAAAAATCAACTTTTGTTATACCTTAAACATGTTCGTTACCCATAAAAATCTGTTTAAAGTTTCAAAATGGCGTCTACTCTAAACTTATAAAAAAAATTTGAATTGTAATCTTACATTTTTTTATCATCCTAGTCAATATAAGAAATTTGCATAAATTTGTACTTAAAATTTCTAATTTCCATTTACAATACGGAAATGAATCAGAAATTGTTATTTTTGGAAATTCGCTTCAATCACGTCCGGGTTTTTTCATTCCCAACATAAGGCCCCACTGTGAATAACGTGCAATGTTTGACTCACTGCTATATCGTTGATTTATGGCTACCAGGGCGTGGTCATTGGTCATAAACTTTCATTGACTTAATACAATTATTTTAGTTTGATGGCTCGACTTGTATAATCGATCTGGTTATATCGGTTTTTCTGAAAATTTAATTTTTAAATAGCTTAGAATGTCTACGTAGCAAATGTCAATCGGAAAATGAGCAATAGGAGCTCATACAAATGTGCATGAGCTAATGGTAAGACCTAGACACTGTAAGGGATCGTTTTATATGAATCCCTTAACACTTACACTTAACATTACACTAAAACTATGCTTAAAACTACACATAACACATGAACGAAACACTTACACGTAACACTTACAAAAACACACACTAAAAACTCAGCTTAACACTAGGCATGACACGTACACTAAACACTTCACGTAAAACACTCAACACTTAAGTTTTAGAAAAACACTAATCACTTACAATCAATCAATTTATATGTTTTTTTACAAGTAGGTATAAACAGTCAATGTCCAATTTTGGACCCAACTTTCTGAAAATAGCAACTTATTTTACTTTTTAATCGCGTCAGGAATTAGAACGAGCAACGCTAAACCAAACACATATATTATACAATCTCTATATAAACAATAATCCACAACTTGATAACATTAGTTCTAATTTCAAACATGCACCACAAATTCCCGTACTACATCATATGATATCTATACTATACGAGCCTAATAGTGCCCAACATAAGCACGTAGAAGCTTTTAGCTACTTGTTTTTGGCGAGATTCCAAATCGAGCACGCGGCTATACTAACCTAATAAACAGTTGTTGAAAGGCCGAGGGTAGTTATTGAATAAGGGGATGATTTATATCCGGGAGTTGTATTGAGAGGTGAAACGGTGCATATTATACATCTACCATGATTTATTTTCTGCAGCGTTATATTTTAATATTTTCCGTTTTTAATGAGTACTCAATGTTTTATTAGCGAATATAAATTTGAAAAATGCTTTGGGGAGACCATCATGGTACGTTATGCATCATGCATTAGAATATGGTTCTGACCGCTGGAACACTTTTATTAAATTGAATATCTTTACTCCCGGAACGTCAAGTTTCATGTAGTGCATTGAAACCGAATTGAAAGTAACGGAAGGAAGTGAAGAATTCATGAAACAGCTGGTAATTGAAAAACTGGTTATTACAGAGGTCCTAGTCAGTGAGTAACAATAATATCTATTAAAAAATCAAACGATTGTCCATAGATAGACTACTTAGTTCGAATACTGAAAGGCGAAAGTTGAAATAAATATTTTTAAAAATATTGGTAGAGTTAGTAGTTTAAAATATTAAAATGAGTAAAAATAATTTAAATATTATTTTTAAGCTACTTACCTACACTATAAAGTATGTAATAACATATAGTTCAATATACAATGGAAAAAATTTCTGTTGTTATACTAAAAATAAAAATCATGTATTATGTTTTTCACTCCTTTTTTTAAATTTTAATTACAATAATTTGTTCTAAAACAATCGGCATAATTTCTCAAAATCAATTCATTCAGATCTTGTTAAAATTTTAAAATGAAGATAGTTACAGAGCACTAACTATAGAGCTCGAGTTAGTGTACACAATTTTAAACGAAAAACAAATACGGTTCGAGAGTAGATCGAAAGTTTACAGAAAAATCGAAAGCGATAGATTGTTTTTTTATCAATTTAATCCCGAATAGTACATGCTTTATTTAAAATTTTCTTGCATTGTCTTGTGTTATGCATCTAATAAATATGTCTACAAATTTGAGTAGAATCTGATAAACAGATTTTGAGAATTACAGCAAATTTCTGAACAAAAAAATATGTCTACAAATTTTAGTAGAATCTGATAAACAGATTTTGAGAATTAAAGCAAATTTCTGAACAAAAAAATATTTGTTATTGAACAAAAAATAAAAATCATGTATCATGTTTTCTCTTCTTTTTTTAATTTTAATTACGATAATTTGCTCGAAAACATGACAAATTAACACAGCTAGTTTTTTAACAACATAACATGAAACTTTATTATAGCCTATCAGCTGTTCAATGAAATCAGCTGATCGTTACGACTTTTAACAACTGATAGTTTAATATAATTGCCAACATTAAATTAACAATTCATTTTATATACTTAAATCGATCAAACTTCTACATTGTTTCCGTAGTGTAGTGGTTATTGCGTGTGCCTCACACGCACAAGGTCCCCGGCGGAAACACAGAAGTTTTTAATTATAATTAATTTAATATGAGACTTTCGACGCGCAAAATATTCTGTTATATATTAATATAAACATGTTCCTCGCATCACGCGTCCGCAACATCCAACATCAAAACCAGCCGTAAAACATGATATATGTTAAAATTGTTATGGTATAATTATGCAGCGTGTGGAGGTAGGCTAATGTTCTTCTAAACAGCTGATTTTGCACAACAGCTATTGCTTCAATAATATCATTTCAATTGAGGTTATGTTTAATGTTTTTGTATACATGAATACAATAACAGACAGTTATTATAATGATTTACTTATACTGTATAAGTTATTTTTGAGTTCATATGATATTCAAATTTTGTGGTGCAGTGAAATCGAATTTACAGTAACTTAACGAAAAATTGACCATCGAGGGGGTAAGTACAAGTCATCAACCTAATTTAAACTCTTTTCTGGTACCGGTGTAAACAGGGTCATTAAAAAGTTTTCATTTTGAAGGAGCGTAGTCTCTACGCATATTTTTTCAGAACAATGTAGAAACCAAAATATAAATATGAGTCTAGTTTCTTTAAAACTATTATAAATTTGTTGATATTCTTATTTGAAATCAGTGAATCAAATTCTGAAGAAAAGAAATTTGTGGGGTTAGTTTGTGCGTTTTAGCTTTCTAGCGTTCGAAATTTCAGTTCGATTTGAGTCAAGTTTGGCACAAAAATCTATTTTTGTAATAGCCTACAATTTCTTTACCCTATAAAATCCAGTCGGCGGTTTTAAATTAGCAGCCTTTAAAGATTTTTTTATTTTATACTTTTTTAAATCTGATTTCACTTCATAATCGGCGCTAAACTCGGGATAAAGTGTGATTTGAAAGTTTAATGCTTTACAGATCTTAGTCTTGATTACGACGACGAAATCAGATTTGTTTTGGATTAAAAGAAATATTTCGATATTGTTACGTCAGCAAACAGCTGCGTGTTGCTATGCACTGTTATTTACGACTGATGAATCAGGAAGAAAGAAAAAGAACACGAGGCAGTGAACAAAGATATCAAGCTGGCATTGACCTGATCACACCTTTGAACTGTTTGTTGCAAACTTGTTAAAAATACTGCAGCATTTTGTTTCTTTAATATCGCCAACGTTATTAAGATACAAAAATTGCTGGTGTGCGAAAAATCTAAGATTAAGAGAAAAATGGACGAGTCGGGTATTTTAACAATATGTTTTAATTAATTTATTGCTAAAACTGAAAAGTGATAACTGAATCAGTTGAGCTGTGCTGTGTACAAAGGTTCCCTAGGCCTATAACCCTCGACCTTGAGGTGCGCAGTTCAGAGACGCAGCAGATCACATGGAACACAAGCCCCGTAATGGTTTGGTCGAGAAACATTGTGGAAAATATTGCAGAAATTTTTTGAAATTTAATAGTTTACCCAGGAACATGGTTTGAAACTATTGAAAAATGTCGTTAATTTATCAAAATCTGTACAAAAATTTCTCCAACTTTGGCAGTGTATGAGAAATCGCAACTCAAGCAAACCAGTGTACCAAACTTGAAATAATAAATGTACTATGTAAGTCGAATGTTTGTGTACACTGAATAAACCTGAAGTCGGCCAAGGTCTACTTTTGATTTGTTCGATTTCTTCCCATACTGTAAAATTATTATTTTTAAATAACTGAGTTACGTGATGTGATACATAACTAAAATATGAGCGAAATATGATCAATCGATTTAAAAAAAAAAAAATTCTGAATGTTCAGTTCTTTTAATTGCCTCCTAATTGGATTTTTTTGGTCATAGCAACTCACAGATTTTGTTAAGGTAATTGTTAGCAATTATCAAAAACGTTGAATCCGATTTTAAGAAAATCGGATTTTATCACGTTTTTATTGTCACTTTGAGTTTTGTCCGGGTGGAATTTTGCAATCGATTTTAAACTAACTTCCCAATAGGGGTTGAAATATCGAGCTGTAAACTTGATACAAAATATTGTCGATACTACAATACAATAATATTGGCTTATTTATAAATACTGAATGGCGCCATGAACACTATTATTGACAATGTTGGCCATTATTTCTGCGTGATCAAATGTACGATAACGAGACTAAAAAGTACAAAATAATTATATAAATATTTTTTTTAAATCACGTTTTTAAAAAATGGACTAAAAAGTATATAAAATAAATTCTCATAAATCCATCAAGATTTATAAACCTTGATTATAAATCTTATATAATAAATATAACTTTATATTTATAAATATAATCACACACAGAATAAAAATGTGTGACAGTGAATTTTTATAGACATGAAAAAACGTGTACAATTCAAAACAAAAAAACGTGGAGCGCTTATAATAGGTAATATAGTAAGGATTGTATGGCGTAGCTTTCAAAAAAAAATTGAAAAAATGGTTCATATTATTCGCAGTGCAAAAGGACCTACTATTTATTCTTCGTGACTTCATGCATCTAATCTAATTTCATTCACCCCACGTTTTTTGTTTTGAATTGTACAAGTATTTTCACACCTATAAAAATTCAATGTCACAAATTTTTAAGGCAATCTGTGTGTGATTATGAATCTGTATATGTTTATAAATTTCAATATATTGATGGATTTATGAGAATTTATTTTATACTTTTTAGTCCATTTTTTAAAAACGTGATTAAACAAAAAATGTTTATATAATTATTTAACAATGTTTTGATAAAAAAAAGGTTTAAAAAACTTTCCCCAGTAATTTGTACGAACAACCAGTAATACAATTCAAACCACTTTTTTGAACTCTGAAGATTTCAAAACAGATGTACAAATCATACTTCCAAATCAATTCTTCCTACAACCACTATACTGCTTATTGTGAGAAAATAAAAAACGGAACTTCTTTGATACGTTTACAGTTTCGAAGTTTATGCATGGTTGGTCAACGAAACGGGCAGGGATTACCCTGTGATTAAACTTAATTATTATATCGTTATTATAATTTTATTGTAATGAACTTCATTATTAGCGTTAAATCTGCAGACTCACTGAGCCGTTTCAAAGTAGTCTACTATTACCAATTAAATATTGTTACTTTCACAATGTACGAATTCTAAAGGAAGTAAAGGAATCAGGAAAATCGATCTGAAAACCGTTTTCATGTCCCTGTGTTTAAAAAAAATGGGATTCACTTGTATGACTGTGCCTAAAGTAATTTCCACATTTTGAACTTGTGGTTACATAAGGTTTGCTTCTGGAAAAGTAGGATTTCGTAATAATTTTTGTTTTGTCTCTTGTGTATCCGAAAATCGGTTCTAACTATTTTGATTAAATTTTACTCTAATACTGACCATAAGTTCTCCAGCAAAACTACGTATACAATCCGATAAAACAAAAAAATACACGTGTGGAACTCGGGGAGTTACCGACAGAAGCGAAGCTTTTGTTAACGATATCTTTGCTGAATATATAATTAGTTTGAAGATATGTTTACAAATATCTTGTTTTTTTTAAATAAATTAATACGTAAACATAGCTTAGTTATCATTTACTGTAGTTATAGTAAAAATTCAGTTGTTTTGTATTAACTCGTAAAGATCAGCTGATTTCATTGAACCACGGCTAGGCTATAATAAGTTTCACATTATGTTGTTAAAAACTAGCTATATTAACAACAAGTATTATAAACGTTCATATTAATTTCTAATGTATTATAAACGCTTACAACGTGCACGTGTTCTTCAACTAAGGAAAACTACCGAAACCAAAGCAACACAACGTTTTCATATAATACAAGTGTACTGTTATCGAAAAGGATGAAGAAAAAGAAAGAGAGATGAAATTTGTTTGCTCGTTCGTTTCACATTTCCGTTCGACGTACTTTTTTCTATTCACTTCTCCAAAGCTAACATTAGAAGCTTTGCTTCAAAAAGTTACCGATAATCGGCCTGTATTATCAAAATCGGTTTAACATGTTTTGCTAAAACTGGTCATATTTTAGTAATCACGACTCATGTCAATGCGTAAACAAACTTTGTAATAAACAAAATTTGTGGTTTAAAAAGTAAATCATTAAATTAAACATAACCCAGACCGCGCCGATTTTGTTAATTTTTTCCATTTGCTCTCTAATTCAGTTCCAAATTTGGTGCATTGAATTTTCAGTGAAATCTGACAAAAATAATTATTTATTTTTGCATTTTCTGTTCGTACGTTTTCCAGCTTCTAAGTGAATACATTTTTGCAACTAGTTCTGCGAAACCATATTGGTGTCTTGAAGATCTGCCTCCGACCTTTGTCCCCAAAAAGACCTTGCAGAGACGGTTTTGTTCATTCAGACCCGATAAAGCGCACAGATTAATTAAACTATGATCCAAGTTGTAATTTTAATCGGGATCCTATCTGTTGACGCATGCGCACTGCTGTATACAATTGTCAAGTGTATTTGTCTGCTTTTTGGGGACAGTAAGGTGTTTATAGGCCTTGTGTATTTTCGCGATATTATATAGAGCCTTTCTGTTTTTATAATACCTCTAATGACTAAACGTTAAGTCGCAAAATTGTCGTTTCGAGCGATTTCTTGATTTCACATAAATCGGCTGATCACACTTGAACAGATGATTCATAATTTAAGCCAGCTCTTCAAATTTGAAACTAAAGTTACACAGCTCAAGGCTAAATCGAAGAAGAAATAGCGGTCTGGGTTTGTTTTGATATGTAATCGATTTTGAGAAATTTAACTGAACTGTGCAATTTTTTGAGATAATTAAATAGGCTAATGAATTTCCATTGAAAATGAAACTATTGGAACAACCATCATGGGTAATATCGAGGTTGAGGACCTTGTAATGAGCACCTGTCTCATATAGTCTATGTATTAGGGGTTGATAATCTTTTTAAAACAAAAATCAGCTGAATATTCACTTTTTTGACATCTCGTAAATAGATTTTTGGTCCGACTTGATACAAAGTTCCGGGTTTGGGTGGTACTTTGATGGCGATCGGGCTACCCTATACCTTATTTTCCAATGGAAATTCCCTAATAAAATCACCAAAAAAATTATCTAAACCTGCCGCGCCATGATCCTCTGTCAAATATAAACTGCGTTTCCCAACAAATAACAGAGGCAGGTATTTTGGCAGTCTGTCCGTCCGTCGTTGCCAACTGTCACGATTAATTTGCGTACTTTCATCAGGCTGGCCAACTTTGGAATGCAAATTGGACGATACAGATTCGATAGGTAGGCCCCTGCATGTGTTTGTGCATTGTAGATGACAACTTTCAGTACGTCTTTTCTTTTTTTTTTTACTGCGCATGAGCAGTAAAAGGTCAGTTATTAGCAAATTCCTATCGGAAAATAACATGTTATTTAAGCAACCATCATGAAACGAGCTCCGATTTCTCTGAATCAGCACTCCAGCGCTGTGATTTTAGGTCGATTCATTTCAAACTTTGCACAAAATCGATACCTTATTGTTGTTAAATCTATAAAAATGACTACATTTATAAACAACCTGATTTCACCAACGTAATCAACGTTGAAAACTGCGTATATGGCATTTCAAATGTAATTGGAAATAAAGCGGGAACCTGACGGCGGTCTTGGTTCAATTTCGTTTATCGTGAAATACAAAATATATGTTCGTATTTTATAATCTTGAAATTTTTGAAAATTCGTTTCCGTCAAGTTTGCGAGACAGTTGCGTGTCGTACTTCCATTTTAATCGCACGCTTTCCCAAACACTAACGGTATTGAATAACACTGAAAATACGGACATTTCGGTAACTGAAAACCAAACTTATTTTTGTAATAGTTTCGAAACGTTTCTTAGGCCGGGTGTCCACCAAATGTGGAGCAGAGCAAACTACGCATTGAAAACCTAACCTATAGTTTTAAATATAATTGCGGGCACTGAAACCGAAGCGGAGCCATGCGACGCCGTTTGACTCCGCTCAGTTCCCTTTCAGTGGCTGCACTTATAGTTAAGACAATAGGTTACGTTTTAACACATAGACCACTCTGTTTCGCATTTACTGGCCACCCGACCTTGCATATCAAATCCTTCTCTAGAATTATTGCTATTTAAAATATTTAAAAAGGAATCATATCTTACACGTTTCTGAAAACGAAATGTCATCATTCAAATCTGCATAAATCTTGGCTAGCCCTCGTCGAGTTCATTTTCATATATCCTACAAAATTTCTGGGTTCATGAATTTTTTATACTTGAAAATTTTCGAACGATCTCCGTAAAAAAAAATACGGGGGCAGATTTCGTTTTCATAACTTGGTGACAGCGGTCTGTCAGTGTCGAGAAAGTAACGGCCTATAGGGGCGCCAATCACGAGGGGTAAAAACTGTTTTCAATATTTATGAGGGCGGTGACATGTCCAGAGCCACGCCAGTAACGCTTATACTGTATGGGTTGTAAGGTGACGTTTTAATATTGTAAATAAAAATTGTCTGGGCCCATGGGTCGGTTACATGCGTGCACTGATCCAAATAACGCTTACGTCTAAACGCTAAAATATACAACCGCAAACTGATTTGTTTTCATACGGCTACATAAATTTAAAGAAATTTTGAATTTTTTTTTTAAAATGCACTTATATTTTTATTAATGTAAGAAGCATTATATAAAGAGTTGTATTGTAGATGAAATTTAAATTACAATGAAACTTATCAAAGAGGAAACTTAAACAATGATAACAGGTACCACGTGTGCAATGAAACTCTCCACCAAGGTAAGTTTTAGCAACAATGCAAATCACCACCTGTGTAACTGACTAATTGTGTAATTTAATCAACCTTTAAGAAGATTGTCATGACTATTTTAAAACCAAATAAATAGTCATTAAAAATAGTGATAATAAAAATAAATTATCACCTGTGCAATTTAAGCAACTTACCAAATGTGCAGTTTAAAAGTCTTTAAAATGTTTGACTTAACTATTGTAAATTTAAATAAAAATAAATAAATATTATTATCGGTGAAATTTCAGCAACAATGTAATTCAACATCTTTGTAATTTAAGCTTAAATGAAATTACCTACTTGTGCAATTAAAACAGTCTTTTAGGTCCTACAGTTTTAACACAAATAAATATTATCACCTGCGCAATTTAAGCAAAAATGCAATTAACTATCTGCGTAATGTAATCACAAATGAAACTGACTACTTATTCAATTTAAACAGTCTATGCAAGGTTTGGCTTGACTTTTTGTAGACTTTAAACACAAATATTTAAATAACATCATCTGTGCAATTTAAATAACAAAGCAACTTACCAAATGTGCAATTTAACCAACACAAATACAAATGTCTACTTGTGCAATTTAAAAGTGTATAAAAAGTATGAATTGACTATTGTAAATTTAAATACAAAAAAATAAGTATTATCACCTGTGAAATTTAAGCAACAATGCAATTCAACATCTGTGTAATTTAAGCTTAAATGAAATTAACTACTTGTGCAATTAAAACAGTCTTTTAGGTCCTACAGTTTTAATGTAATGTCCTACATTACTATTGTAAATTTAAATACAAAAAAATAAATATTATCACCTGTGAAATTTAAGCAACAATGCAATTCAACATCTGTGTAATTTAAGCACAAATGAAATTGACTACTTGTGTAATTAAAACAGTGTTGTAGAGCCTACAATTTTAACACAAAATAAATATTATCACCTGCGCAATTTAAACAACAATGCAATTCACCATATTCTAAATTTAAACACAAGTCTAACTGTTTTTACTATTTAAATAGTTTATAATGATTTGGGTTTGATTATTCGCACAGTCTAAGCACAAATAAATATTATCACCTGTGCAATTTAAGCAACAGTGCAATTCGTCATCAGTGTAATTTGATCACAACTGAAACTGACTACTTGTTCAATTTAAACAATCTTTAAAAGGTTTGGCTTGACCATTTGTAGAATTTAAACACAAATAAATATCACCTCTGCAATTTAAGGTGCAATGCAACCTAACACAGTAGTGTAAGACTGCAATGTAAACAGTCTTTAAAAGGTTTGATTTGACTATTTGCAGAATTTAAACACAAATAAATAATAGGCCATATCACCTGTGCAATTTAAGCTACAATGCAATTCAACACAGTAATGTAAGACTGTAATTTCGACAGTCTTTAAATGGTTTAATTGACTCTTTGTACAGTTTAAACACAAATAAAATGACTTCTTGTTTAATTCAAACAGTCTTTTGTAGGGTTGGTTTGAGTATGTGTGCAATTGAAACAAACTTAAATATTACCAACTGTGAAATTTATGCAACTTACTACCTTTACATTTTAAACACAAATGTAACTTACTACTTATGCAATTTCAATAATTAAACAGTCTTTTAAATGATCGGTTTGACTGTATGTACAATTTATGAAAATAAATATTATCACCTGTGCAATTAAGTAGCAATGCAAGTTACCACCTGTGCAATTTAAACAGAAATGAAACTCACTATTTGTGAAATTCAAACAGACTGCAATTCAGGCAATGTTTTTGCCATCTTTGAAATTCAAACTCGTATGAACTGACTGTGATGCAATTCATACAGTAAGATACTGACTACCTGAACAATAAAAATAGTCATTGAAGGTTGGACTTCGACCATTTGTGAAATTCAGGCAAATTAACTGTATACTGTTACAGTTGACAGGATGAAGGCCTGGTGGCAGCCACATGCGTTAGAGAAAATACTTGCTGGACGCCGTGAACCTGCTGTCTAACTGACAAGAGGTTCACACGGTACTTTGGTCAAACTCTCTTGCTCCGCTCACTCCTTTTGCCCCATCGGCTTTATTAGAGAATCAAGGCCATTTCAGTCTTTCAGCTTCGATAAAAAAGATATTTTCTAAATACAAAGTCACGACGGTATCTTTAGCTTTAAGTTCCATTATCCGTACGCGCACAATATGCGCTCGTCGTACATTTACACTGAGTTAAATTTCCTAAAAAAGCGATATTTGTTTTCTTTGACAATAATGGAATAAAATTTTCGTTTCGGATGTCAAATTACAGAGGGTAGTATTCCCGACTGTCATCTTGCTGAGAGGGTTGAATGTAGGGGTGTGTAGTCAATGCGTTAAGTTTGCATATACTTGTGGAAATGCAGAAAGACAGCATGAAAGTGAAACATTCACATAGGCTATAGCAATAACTTGCATGCAACAAAATTTTAATTAATAAAAGTAAAGACTTACACTTTTTGAAAATCAGATTCAATCATGATTGAAAATTCGAAAACGAATATTGTCGTCAATTTAGAATTGTCAATGGAATTTGAAAATTCAGAATGTTAACTTTTGCAGATTTTTACGCTTATTGTGATGGTAATAGGCCTAATGAAAGTAAAACTTTTCGAAAACTTTTGTACTAAAAAGCAAAAGTCTTTCAGATTGTGATTGTCCGTTATAATGTAACTGTTTAATACTTTTTGATGATTAACTATTACCAAAACCAATTTTAAAGCGAAATTTGACCGAAATTTCAAACGCAAGCGCGCCCCCACACACACAACACTGCTTTGGAGAATAAATTAATTTTTCCTGAGGTAAAAATAAGTTTATCTTTTTATGTTATTTTAAACAAAAAAGACTCGTATAGAAGTTAGTTAATTACAATCACAGTAATAATTTCATTTAGTAGTAATTTCATTTAATAATATTTCATTTAAACATACAATAAGAAATCCCTTTCATGGGGGTCCAAAATTAAACATTATAAAACAGTGATCAAGCCGGAAGCACTGTACGCAGCAGAAACATTAACCATGAATCGTATAGGCCAGATAAAAAAGCTTGAAATAACGGAAAGGAAAATCTTAAGAAAAATTATAGGAACAAAATTTCAGGATAATAAGGTAGTATATATAAAAAATGAAGCTCTCTATAAGAAAATTGAAAAACTGTCAGATACTATGAGAAAAAGGAGAATAAATTTTTACGGCCATCTTCTTAGAATGGACTCCAATAGATTGACGAAACAGGTGTTTGATTTTTTCCATAATCGTAAAACAAAACCGAACTGGTTTAAAGAAATTGAAAAAGACCTAATAGAATTAAAAATTACAGAAAATTCACTGCTTGACCAAACTGCTAAGATAAGTACCAAGGACGAAAGAATAAGATTCCAAGATAAAACCAAAATAAGACCTAAACCTGTCATTTCGGAAGAGGAGAGGAAAAGAAGATCGGAAAGAATGAAGAGCTACTGGGAACAAAAAAAAGTACAGCGCGCAAGAAATGATTGATTCAGCGTACCCCAAAGAGGGTGAAACGAAAAGAAGAAGAATATTTCATTTAGTAGGCCTAAATCCTGGCCAAATTGGTTTAAACAAGCTGTCGCTGGGATTTGTCGTTGAAACACATATTCCTTTATCTTTTCTAGTAATTGTTTGTGAAAATGGACATTCATGTTTAACAAAAAAAATAACTTCATAATAAGAGTTTCGGGACATCCTGTAGACATAACCTACATTTAATATATCTATTGTGAGAGTTCCCTAATTTTCTCAGTTTGTTGTATATAGCCTACCATACGGACCGGATTTTATTTGGATATATAAACACACGTTTTGTTTGGGTCATTTAAGCACAATTTCATCAAAATCATGACAGCCGATTTTTAAAAAATCTTTTTTTCGGTTGTGAAAGAAAATCATACCACTTCGTTTAGTGAAAGGCCAAACAGTGTTTCTAGGTATTAAATTCTTTCATTTAACGAAACTGTCAATTTTCCTATTTTTAAAGTTTAAACGCTAGGTTGTTCACCGGACAGTTATTTACTAGCGTGTTTCATGCTTGAACTTTCTAAGGCACTCGGCCTAACCCGTACTTGTCACATTAAACATGCAACTAACTAGCGGCACACCCTGTGTACACCATTAGACTTGTTAACGAAGTGTGTCCAGTTCCATTTTATGTCTTTTTTTACAAATTATTTCTCTTTGAAGTGAAACGAAATATTGTGCCTGTCATTAATTTTCTATTTAGCAAAACGTGCTTGGAACTGGGTGTACGAAATGTGCACCGATCGTGCTGGAAAAGTTCGTTCTTGAAATTCGATCGCGTAAAAAAGAATTTTTTTAGTTTTAACGGTTTAACGTAGTTTTGTAGTTTGGTTTTTGAGTTTTAATAAACTAACCAAAGTGTAGTAGTAGACTGTCTGTTGTATCAGTTGTGTAAAATTTATATTTTATAATTTGTTTTTAATTTCAAACAATTAATATTGTTTAACTATGAAAGTTTGAGTTTTTCCAGAAACGTTTTTAATAAATAAAATAATGTTTGATTATGAACAAAACAGGTTTTTATGAAATACTAGAGGCATTGTTAGAAATTAATTTAACACATTAGAAAATTAAATTATCACAATTAGGTAATGGTTAAACGGAATGTAGTGTTCTAACTTGGAGCCAAATAATTTGTTTTTGTAATATTACGAAAGTAGGCCTAATCTATGTGATTAATGGAGAAGTAAAAATAAATCTTTTGATTTTGACGAACCATAGACCTTATGCTATTTTACTGGATGTTTTTCTTAGATCCTATGAGAATTTGATGAATCTTACTTTTAGAGTTTATGAGATTTTTATGAATCCCAGACCCTATGAAATTGTAATGAATCTTAGTCTTAGAGTTTATGAGATTTTTATGAATCCCAGACCCTATGAAATTTTAATGAATGGGGTCTTAAAGTTTATGGGGTTTTTTTGAATCCCAGACCTTATGAAATTTTTATGAATCTTAGTTTTAGAGTTTATGAGATTTTTATGAATTTTTTTAGCCGCCTCGGTGGTCTAGTGGATAGCGTAGAGAGGACCCGGGTTCGATTCCCGGCGAGGGCTTGGCATTTTCATACGCTATAAATCATCCCCACCGTCTGCATTAGCCCAAGTGTGCACAATAGTCGGACGTTAAACTACAAAAAAAAAAATCTATGAAAATTAATGAAATTAATTAATTAGTCTTAGAGCCTATGAGATTTTTATGAATACTGGACCCTATAAAGTTTTAATGAATCTTAGTTTTAGACTCTATGAGATTTTATGAATCATAGTCTTAGACGCTATAAATTTTAATGAATCTTAGTTTTAGACTGTATCAGATATAAACCTTAATCTTAAACCCTATGAGATTTTTATTAATCTTAGACTCTATGAGATTTAGATAAATCTTAAATACACGGAATTTTAATTAATGTTAGACTATATGAGATTTTCATGAATTTTAGGCCCTATGAACCTAAAAAAAAATTTTTGACTTGAAGATACATCGGTTTGTATCTGTGCATCGATGTTGGCTAAACCAATAAACCGATTTTCATGACATTTAGTATATTAATCTGGTTTGTCCATATTTTGAGAACATGTTTAAATTTTCGAGAGGAGAAAGACTTTCTGAAATCATTTTAATTTAAAATGTGATCAAACAATTTTTTTGAAAATCGACAATATCGATTTTTACAACATTTTGTACAAATGAAATACATGCGTACACGAACTCTAAAAAACCCAAATCAAAAAAACACATAGCTAGCCTTTATTTATTTTTGTTCTTTTGATTAACTCCCAAACCTTAAAATTCTTTTATAATTTAATGACAAACTTAATAATTTCAAATTAGATAACAATACAAACAGCTGACGTAATTGAAGCGAATTTTTGTAACATATTTCTTATAATTTTTATCTTAAAAGTCATTAGACAATTGATTTTGTTATCACACGATCGACATTAAAGTGTTCATAAACAAGCGTTTTAAACTTTATAGTTGCATTTAACATAAATTTAATCCGTCAAATTAATTTTCTTAATTTGAATGAATTTTGAAAATTTTAAACGCATATGTATGAAAATTTCAACTCTGGTTACGATAAAAAAATTCACGATTTTCCAAAAAAAGGGAATTCACTAATAAAATTGTCGGTTAAATTACACATTTAAAATTACAAAATTCCCTGGTGTCCCTGATCCTCCAAACTGCGCAGTACCAAAACACAGATGTCGCGTCCAATAGAGCTTGTCCTTCTTTAGTGAAAGTAAGTGGACGTACGGACAGTTTAACTTTGTCCGTTCTGCTACATTTGCTGTAAGCCAGCAGTGACGTCACAGCGACAATCAGGTACAGTAATTACCAGACTGAGCGTCTTCCTCGATCCTACAAGGTACTTCCGGTCAACGTGACGTCATATCCGTTTTAATCACTTGTTTATAGTAACTTTTTTTCCTGTAGAAGGGGTTTAAGGAATTCAGTCTGTTAAGATGTTTTTTTACAGAATTACGTTTTCTTGCCTCTAAACTTTCAGTGTTGCATTTGTTTTTACCGTAGAAATATTGTTTATCTGCATTTTAAGAAAGTGGCATGTCCTTTTGTATAAAGCAGAGAAGCGTTTGTCGCATTCTTTCTACATCCTGCTCGAATCTTACCAGGAGAACATGTTTTCAAATAAAATTTCAGTTTGATCTCTCTGAATTACATTTGATGAAGTCTGGTGTATTTCAAGGAAGCGTCATAGGCCCAGTGTTTACGTGATATATACTCCTGATATACCAACAAGCCTTAACTGAACTACAGTTACGTTCGCTGACGATACATGTGTATTGGCGGTGGATGATCAGTAAATACCGAACTGAGCGTCTTCCTCGATCCTACAATGTACTTCCGGTTAACGTGACGTCATATCCATTCTAATCACTTCTTTACAGTAACGTTTGAGCTTCCAGTAAAAGTGGTTTAAGGAATTCAGTCTGTGAAGCTGTTTCCAGAGAATTACGTTTTCTCGCTTCTAAACTTTCGATGTTGCATTTGTTTTTTTACCTTAGAAATATTGTTCAGCTGTATTTTTAGAAAGAGTACAGGCATTGTGGCATGTCCGTTCCTATAAAATAGGGAAGTGTTTGCCGCATTCTTTCTACATCCTGCTCGAATTATACCAGAGGAACATATGTTTTCAAATAAAATTTCAGGATGATCTCTCTGAATTGCATTTGATGAAGTCTGGTGTACTTCAAGGAAACATCATTGGTACAGAGTTGTACGTGTTGTATACTGCTGATATACCAACAAGTCTTAACTGAACTAATAGCTACGTTCGCTGACGTGTCATCTGCATTGGCGGTGGACGATGATCCTGTTGTGGCTAATTCAAACTTATTAGACCAAGTACAAGATTGTCTCAGAATTTGGAGTTAACGAATCAAAGAGCAGTTCTGCGAAGACAGGCTTGTCCCCGAGTGAAGTTGAACGATAACATACTTCCACAGGTTGATGAAGTGAAGTACTTGGGTAGGCATCTTGATCGTAGGTTACTTTGCGAAAAGCATACAAACACGAAACGGAAACAACGAGAAGTTCAACCAAATGTACTGACTGCTAAAAACAAAGTTATTAACATAAAGTGAACTGATATTATACAAGACTATCTTAAAACCAGACATGTTGTATAGTATTGTGGGGTGCTGCAGGTAATTCCAACATCGAGATGCTGGAGCGATTCCAAACAAAAATAGAAAGTTTATTTCCAAGTACATATACTGTGATCTAAACATTAATGCCATAAGAATAGAAAGTACTAGATTCATTGAAAATTATCAAAAGCAACTGAAGGAACATCAAAACTTAGCAGGATAACGGTGCCGTTAACCATAGAAGACTCAATAGACATTATGCGGTAGATTTAAGAAACTCTGATTTCACCATCATAAGCAGCGTTAACATCTGCACTTTAAACTTTCAAATTGCATTGAAAAAAAATACGAAAATGAACCCTGACCGCCGTCAAATTATATTTTTAAATTTCTTCGAGCTTTGAAAACTGAAACGTTTGCTGCTTTCCAATTTTGTTGCCTAATTTGAATAAAACCCCATTAAAATGTGAAAACGTGAGCGTGTGTGTGTGTTCGTGCATGTATGCGTGTGTGTGCGTGCGTGTGGGCGTACATGCGTGTGTGTGCGTGCGTGTGGGCGTACATGCGTGTGTGTGCGTGCGTGCGCGCGCGCGTGCTTGTGTGTAATAACGACTCGACTCCTCAAAAAGTGATATGGAAATCAGGATCAGCACTAATTTCAAGGTCTTAGGTTTGGGTCTCACAGTACATGATGCACAGGTTGGTTTTATCTGTGTTACCAATACATCCTTGGCTTGTTTAATAACGTCGCGGTAATGGTCCACGCAAAGTCCTACAGCACTGCATTGTATATATGACATGCACAGTGTCGCAGAATAAAGGACGCAGGTAAATGTGTGACGTCAGCAGGGCTGCCAACGTAAATTAAATAAAACCGAAATGAATTTCACCACTCTGCGGAATTTTAATGAGCAAGTTTAGGGAAGTACTTTATGTGTGATGGTGTTATGAATTTTTCAATTTTTTGATTTTGTTTTTATTTTTCTTTCTCACTGCACGAAGTATAGAGAAGTTATTGTGATCTATCATTTTCTGAATTATTGAGTTATTGGATTATTGGGTTATTGATGATTTTTTTTATGGTTATACTTTTAATGGTAAAAAAACTTTCGTTCGAAAAAATTCTTTGAGAGTTAAGAAAAAAGCAAAAAGTACACGATGAAAACGTGCAGGTAAGTCCGTTACGGAGGTTAACGACAAAGTAAACAAAAATTGTTAGCTTTTTTAAAATCGAATTTTAAAATTTCAAATGACTCATATTTTAACCGCACATGATTCTTTAGTAAAGTCAATTTACAGAATTTAAAAAAAAATTGAGCAATATCTGATTAACCGAATTTAGTAAATTATAGCTTACCGACTTTTCGATTCCACCCTCCGTTAAATTCCAAACTGAATTTTCCAAGATTTATAAGACTCGTGTTTTGTTTGAGTATTGAATATAAATGTACTAGAATGATAACCTTTATGCGAAATATGTGAGTCATCGCTGGTGGCGGTACCTTGCTACAGAGTGTTCAACTTTTATTTTTTTAATTAATTTTTATTACAACTGTGTCAGAAACTCATGTAGTAATTTACACATCATTTTGAAACCAGAGATATATCCCAGCTGTTATTCCCTATCAGTACTGTCCATCAATCAAATCAGAAGACATAGTTCTTTGCAGTTTTCTATCTGCCATAGACGCAACCATCAATCGGAGCGTCCATGCTTCACTGCTTGCTTTTTTCTTTCTTCACTGATAAAGTCTATATTTATATCCCTATGTATATTATCGTTTCGAATATACTACCGTGGTGCGTCAACAATGCATCGGAATACCTTATTTTGAAAAACTTGAATTATGTTAATATTTATCTTATTTTCAAACAGTAAAAATAGTACTGCCTGTTTTCTCAAACGTATCTACCACTGTCCTTGCCCTTGCAGCGTTCGTAGCGGCAAATAGGACAATTACTTGAACATTAGCTGTTAATATCGAGCACGCTTTTTATTGTAGGGACCATATTGAAGCAAAATTTTGATGAAAATCGTTACAAACGACTTTGACAATATCAGTTTTTTTACAAACATTCAATTTTTCGTGACTTATTATGGCGAAACTGACTTAAGCTACACGTAAATTTTAACCTAGAACGATTAATGAATTAAATTAATTTATTCGCTTAACGATGTAAACTGGCATTCAACTGACAGACATTCAAGTAAAACCACATTTTGGGCTCTGGTATTCCGAAGTCAAATAAATCCATTAAAACCTCAAGGTCGATTTTTGCATGATCTTCATACTTTCTTTATAGTTCTTATAATGAGAGACAAAAAAAGAAAAAATAATATGACGGTACTTTGGTTCACTTCAGTCAATATTTTGAGGGCTACAATTGAGTGTATTTGTTAATTTTTTCCACAATGTCCAAAGTTTTTTTTTTTCCAGTTAGTCAAATTAGGACGAAGGGTTAGTGTTAAAGGTAAAGGTAAAACAACGGCAGTAATTGTGTTTCTAACCCACAACCTTGAGGTGCTCATTCCAGAGGTGTAGTAGACTGGCCGGTGCCCTAGCCACATTGACCAACGAGCCTCAGTTGTTTAAAAACACTACATGTGTTGTAGAAAAATGTACTCTTTTATAAATTATTCTTAATTTTGTTCTTTAGTTACTATACTTAAGGCCCACAATTACAAGCACACACACACACACACACACACACACACACACACACACACACACACACACACACACACAACACAAAAACATCTGTGTGTTACCACGAGCTCCAGTAGCTCATGTTCGAATTCATATACGCCAATACACTTAATATTGTTTGCCACAATTTCTGAAACACCCTGTTGCACGTACTGCGCGTGTAAACGTACTGTCAGTCACACCAGCTGTTGTTACGTTGATTCGAAACCTTGTTTAATTAAAACAAAACTTGTCAGAACACGTCAGCAACTTTAAAATCCTGACAAATTAATATCTGTACGCAGCGTCCCGTTTCATAACAATAATGATTTTGCGCGCCTCTTCAAATCAAATCAGAATATATTTTGAGACCACAGACCAAGAACCTGATTTAATGAAGAATATTAGGCTATATAAAAAATAATCGCTGCACGCAGCTGTCTCGCTGACGTGATCGAAACTAACAATATTTGGTATCATATACATTTGAAAAAAAATAATTTAATCATTATAATCTGATTTAAAAAAAATAATTTCAAAAGTTTAAACTTTTTATTTCTATTTGGAACAGCTGTTTTGAAACGGCTGTATGGATTTTGTTATAACCAAGCTATTGCCAAGTTGATTTTCATACCAAGTGTGTATAAAATCAGACCAGAATGTCGAACGCCAGAAGTGAAGAACACGTACATTTTCCGAAAAACGCGATTCACTGGTAAAAAAATTTGGTGCGTAAAGGCTAAGCGAATACCATATTGAAATTCCGTTGAATTACTTTTTTCTTCTAAATTTTGTATTCAGTTAATTTCTTAGTTCTTGCCTTTCTTGTTAATCTGTACAAATCCGTCTCTCGAACTTAAGTTAACAAATCCGTCTCTCGAACTTAAGTTAACAAATCCGTCTCTCGAACTTAAGTTAACAAATCGCCTTCATCGCTTAAACTTTCATTCCGTCTTTTTTTTGAACTTTTATCAATTTTTTTATCATTCTAAAAATTGATACAAACTCTCTTCACAACCTGAAATTGCCTTTTATAACCTAAAAATTACATAAACACGTGCTAGATAACATCTGTTTAATTATTATGCAAAATATCTATATAAAACATTTGTATAAAAATATAGTTTCTTTTATTATTACCATAATTTATAAATAATAATGTTTCACTTATTTTATTCATTTTAACATTTTAAACTCTTAACTTTACCGTTATTTTATTTAATATTTATTCCATTCCTCGCCTTTCAGTATTCAAACTAAGTAGTTTATCTATGGTCAAGTCGCTTGATTTTGTAATCAATATTATTGTTACTCAGTGAGTAGCATCTCTGTGACCAGCTGTTTCATGAATACACTGTTCCCTTGATTTTCTTACAATTCGATTTCACTGCACCACCAAATTTGCCATACCGGGCGTAAAGATATTCAATTAAAAATAACTTAAAACTATTTAGTTTGCCCAAATCGGTTTTTGTTAGTTACTTTTGAACAAACTACCGTACGTTTTGTCTTGTTATATCACTTGATATCATAATTCAGTAATGATAAATAAACATTTTGTTTACCGAAATTGTGTATCCAGCGCTTGGTTAAACCTCAGTCACCTTCCGAAGTGATACTGTAAGGTAACAGTTGATCTTGTGTCCACGAAGTAAAGCAGCAGTTTAAATAATTTTGACTTTGAAAAAATCATGTTCTACTTTTCAGCTCAATAAATCTAATTTCATTTTTTAAAATGTTTTTTCCACATAACCCATACGTTTTTGTAGTCAACATACTATTTAAACGCGGGAGTCGTGTTACTAGTTGACTATCGAGCGAAACACAAGTGCTCCTGACTCTAATAAAGGGTGTAAAACTACAAACTCAGTAATTTTTAAATCGTCCTACTCAAAAATTCCGTGCCCTATCTAACACCACAGCCAACAATTCCTCTTCATGAAGTCTGCTTCCCTCTTAGTTTTGTAATACGCTTTGTTTTTAAAAGAGGGTGGTTTTAACCCTTCAGCTACTCCAATGATATTTTATAGTATGCTGTTTTTTCTTCGTTTGTATATTTAATAATTTAATCATATTTAGCAATACACACACACACACACACACACACAGGATTACATATGAAACACATTGAAAAGCGATGCACATCCTTTCAACACATATATTTCTAGAAAAAACATTATTCCAACAGTTTACCAAAATCGTATTTTCGAGGTTGTTCTTGCTTCAAGTCGGAAGTCGAACTAAAGGAAACTTTCACCTGCCGGTCATTTTATGACACTCACATGAAGCTCCATATGACGCAAACAAAAAGTGGGCTGGCTTTGCTGACTTAGATCGACCCGCCATTCACACACATTATCCCGGCAGATTAGGCCCAGTTAAATTGACAAAGGTCTTAGCACGATTGCACCCAGTTCGAACACTATTGAGGGCAGTCCTCCAAACAACAGGTAAATTATGGGGATCGTCTGTCCTCTTGAGTTCACCCTGTTTCTCAAATTTGATGTCCTCTCTTCCATAGTAGCTAATTTTCTTCCTGTTTCAAAATCTATGGCCGGTTTCTCTGTGATGTTGGTAGAGTGCTTTTCTCTCAACAGCCGGTTAAATGGCAGGTTGATCTACGTAAATTGAAATTGAATTAAATTTCAACTCATTTTGAAATTTAAAAATTATAACTTATGCAGTTTTTAACGCTAATTACGATAATGAAATCAGATTGTCAAATATATTCGAGACATAAGACAACAACGTTATAGGTTTTTAAAGATTTGAAATGACCGCCACTTTGAAACAGTTGAACAAATATTGCTAGTTAACTAACTTGCCCTAAGCTATTATCTAATCGATTTTTGTGCAAAGTTTGAATCAAATCGTTGTTATCATAATCGTTTTTGTGCAAAGTTTGAATCAAATCTCTAGTATCATAATCGTTTCTGTGAAATTTTTTAACCAAATCGCTGTTATAATCGATTTTTATGCAAAGTTTGAATCAAATTTCTATTATCATAATCATTTTATGTACAATGTTTCAATCAAATAGCTATTTTTTCATAATCGATTTTTATGCAAAGTTTGAATCAAATCGCTATTATGATAATCGTTTTTGTGCAAAGTTTGAATCAAATCTCCTGTATCATAATCGTTTTTGTGAAAAATTTTAATCAAATCGCTATTATCATTATAGTTTTTTTACAAAATTTGAATCACATTGCTGTTATCATAATAGTTTTTTAGCAAAGTTTGAATCAAATCTCCAGTATCCTAATCGTTTTTTAGCAAAGTTTGAATCAAATCTCCAGTATCCTAATCGTTTTTGTGCAAAGTTTGAATCAAATATCTAGTGTCCTAATCGTTTATGTGCAAAGTTTGATCAAATGGCTATTATGGTAATCGATTTTTTTGCAAAGTTTTAATCAAAACGTACAAAAATTGCAAAATTTAACTTAAAAGATCAGGATTGTGGTCAGAATCGGCGCACACTTCAAGGCCCCGAGTCTGGGTCTTACATTGATGGCAGCTCCTGTTGCTCATTTTCCAATGGAAACTCACTAGTAAATTTTCGGTTAAGTACTGCACGCCGTCGAAAAGAAATTTTAAATTTAGTACTGACTAAAGCAGTGAATTTTCACACTGGGTTTCACTTTCTGACGGCGGTCATGGTTCATTTCTTCATTTCAGTGTAATTTGAAAATTTATAATAACCTAATAGTGTGTAAAGATTTTCATTTGAGTGTACGATAAAGAATTATTGTTATGTAACGTAATATCGTTACTGCCATCACGTAAGCGTGACAGCTGCGTGCAAAGATTATGATATTTTTGAAATATGATGTCTAGATATTATAAGAAAATGTCTCCAGATTCATTGCCACTGCCTTCCAAATATCTGTGACTGTCTTATCGCAGCCATTATTCAAATCTTACGTTCTGTAATTGAAACCAGATAAGTTGAGATTCATTACATCAGATTGAATTAAGATAAACAAAGATGATAAATAGTTGTATATGCGCGCGCATCTGGACTACTTGTGGATTCTTGTGCTTCGGTACAGTCAGCGTCGAATCACAATAGACCGCTTTACGTAATGTACACAGTTCTTTTTATGAGAATGTACTTCGCTTAGCAACCTATTAGAAATAAGAATATTTTTATTTTAAAGGAATAAAATGGTTATTAAGTAAAAATTATTTTATTTTCTCATATCTGAGTGACCATATTTCAGTCCTAGCTACTTTTAAATCTTGTGGTACAACAGTCGCTATTTGGAAGTAAACATTTTCCCTTTTTAAAAATAAAGTTGTTAGAGGGAGTAACATATTTTTAATGTAAAATTATTGTGGCACATGGTTTTAAAGCTTATTAAAAGGCAATTCGGCCGACGTTTGAAGAAAGTCGCGGCACACAACTGTCTCTCTGACGTGATAGAAGCGAATTTTCAAAAGTATATTTTTTTATCTCAACCTCTTTGAAATTATAATTTCACCATCATAATCAGCATTGAATTCTACGTATACTAGTACTTTAAACTTTCAAATTAGGACATTGAAAATAAGAAAATGAACCCTGACCGCCGTCAACAAATTTCTTAATTTTAATCGATATTGAAAATTCAAATTTTTGACTAATGCAGTTTTTAACTCTGATTACCATGATGAAATCAGATTTTCAAAAACATTTAAGGCAAAAATGTTATGAAGTTTTAAATAATTGAAATTTCCGCCATTTTGAAACCGTCGAACGAATTTTGCCGATTAACGAACTTGTTAAAGCTATTACCATAATCGAGTTTTGTGCTAAATTTTATTCAAATCGGACTAATTGCAAACGTGAGCGTGCTCAAACACACACGCACGCGCGCGCACACACACTCACATTTTTAAAAGTAAAAATAACCCAACGTTGTTCACGGTACGTTTTTAAGTTATTCGATTTCCTCCCAAATCGTTTTCATCCAGTCTTGAGATATGTATTTGACGTGACTTGAACATCTGAATTTAAAAAACCAATTTTAATAAATTTTGTAGATTTTCCGGCTTTCTTTGTAAATTTGTGTTTATTTCACACAAATCGTACTTATGTTTAAAGGCGCTTTAACCTGTTAGAGATAGTGTGAGATTGTAATAGGTGTTAGGTATTTCTTGGTACCGTTTTCTTAGGTTTTTATTAACATGATGATCGTTCCATTAAATTATTTTCCCAGCGGAAATTTTTAAAAAACTTATACACCACTTTATCTTTTCTTATCACGCCGGTACCTCTTGTTGCAGATATTCTGTCTCATCCTGTATAGTACTTTACATGTTATAATTAACGAAACTGTTAATTAGTAAAAACGTTTTGTCGTAGTTTAAATAACGGCTGGGAACTCTTTGACTAATTACAGTGCGAAGTGAAAGCTTGTGAGATAAGTCTGTGCATCGAGAAGGGTCACATCCGGTGTGGGCGAGGTGGATGTTGCGTCCTTACAGGACATCGGGGAACTCAGGAGGTAGCTGATTTACGGGCGGTTTCTGTTGAGAATTTTAGCGAATTTTCATCGGAAATACGGGATATTGGAGCGGACATCGTAAGACCCACACCCGACACTTTGAAATAAGCATAGTTCCTGACCTCTAGATCTTGAGGAGAGGTTAATATATATATATATATATATATATATATATATATATATATATATATGTATATATATATATATATATATATATATATATATGTGTGTGTGTGTGTGTGTGTGTGTGTGTGTGTGTGTGTGTTATAGACTAGCTGCGCCTTTTGAGAGGACTTAGACGTCCTTCGCGATACCTGAGCCTAACACACACACTCACTTACAACACTATAGTTACGACTTTAACACTTTACACTCACACTTACAGTTAGGGAGGCAATAGTAGCCTTAATGTGCTTTTCGCCTTAAAATAACACACACACACACACACACACACACACACACACACACACACACACACACACACATACACATATATATATATATATATATATATATATATATATATATATATATATATATATATTATATATATATATTATAACGTGATTTATGATTTAATATAACGAAGCAGTGTTATAAAACGTTCAAATATTCTATTCCGAGGCCGATTGGCCACCAAGTGCGGAGCGGAGTGGAATATGCAATTCATAACCTAACCTATCGTTTTTTAATGTAAGTGCGGCCATCGACAGCAACGGAGCTGAACGGAGTCAAACGGCTCCGTTTCGGTTTCAGTGGTCGGACCTGGCCACCCGGCCTAATACTAGAACTTTAGTGCAGACTCACTAGAAGGAGGTATTTAGCTAATTTTAGAACAGCTGATTATGTACCAAAATAATAACACCTGATGTTATATTCAGTAAACAAAGCATTGTTGTAACAGCTGTAATTTTTAACTGAAGCAGATAACAAAACACACTTAATGGAACCTTATTTTATTTTTTCGTTAAATGATAATTTATCAGTAAATTTTATAAATTTCATCGTGGCAAGTAACAATACTACCTGGCTGATATGCATCTAATTGCTTGCAGAATACAATAGCTTGGAGGTTAGGCGACTGTACCACTAGCATTTTCCAAATCGTGTATTACCCTACATATACAACGTATTTATCAATAACTCCGTGAGATACAACAATGCTTTGTTTATTGAATATAACATCAGGTGATTTTGACATAATCAGCTCATGTAAAACTAGCAGAAGTTCCGTTTGCAGTGAGTAAGCAATAATTGTTTTAGTATTAGAATAAAACTAAAACAATCTGTATTTGATAACGCTGTTCCGTTGTAAAAAAAAATCAGAATATTTTGTAAACATTTTCGATGTTATGTTATTTTAATTTGACAATTTTAGACGGCCGCCATTTCGAAAATATAGGAAATATTTTTTTACCGTTTTCCTCGTTGTTTTGTCTTGCCAACGTAAACGTATGTGTGACATTTCATTTGTGTAGTGTAAGCGGTTATTTACTAATATACTAATATACTTATTTACTCGTATTTAAAAAAACTTATAGTCAGACGGAAAATCAAGCATTTTAGGACATAATACTAAACTGAATTAGTTATAGGTGGTCTACTTTTTTAATTTTTCATGTACAATCATATTACGAATTTTTGGCGATTTTTTAAACACCCTGTATATATATATATATATATATATATATATATAATTATGTTTTTAATATATATTTTATTATTTTTCTCATATATATGTATGTGTAGGCGCACACGTGTGTGTGCGCGCGTGTGTGTGTGTGTGTGGAGGGAGAGTGAGTGCGTCAGCACATTACTGTTTCGCATTTTCGATCCTACTTTGTTCATACTTGATTTTGGTAATTCATCGGACCAGTTCGTTACCAAAAAAAAAAAAAAAAAAAAAAAAAAAAACAGTCTTTTTAACAAAAACATTTTGTAAATTAAAGGCAAATTATATGTCGAATTTAGTTAAAATTGGTCGACTAGTTTAGCGTTTAGCGGTGAGACAAACATACTTGTAATGTAAAACCATATTCTTTGCTCAGAGGATCTGAAAATAGATATACCGTCCGATTACCAATAATTATTAAAAACTTTCTACGTTATAATATTCGGAATAACCTACTTTTATTTAGAAAAAACAAAATTTCCGCTACTGAACAAAAAATAAAAATCATGTATCATGTTTTATGTTCTTTTTTTTATTTTAATTACGATAATTTGTTCGAAAACACGACAGATTAACATGGCTAGATTTTAACAACATAACCTGAAACGTGTTATAGTCTATCAGCTGTTCAATGAAATCAGCTGATATTTACGAATTAACATGAAACAATTGATCTTTTAATATAACTTCCAAAGATTCATTTCATATACTTAAATCGGTCAAATTTCTTCGTAGTTTCCGTGGTGTAGTGGTTATCGTGTCCGCTTCACACGCGCAAGGTCCGCGGTTCGATCCCGGGCGGAAACAGAGTAGTTTTTAATCACATTTAATTTAATATGAGACTTGCGATGCACAAATTATACTGTTCTATGTCAATATAAACATGTTCCTCGCATCACGCGTCCCGCAAAATCCATCACAACCAGCTTTAAAACATAATTCATGTTACAAATGGATTGTCGTTATTCGTTCAACATTAATAATGGCGCATTGGTTTCGAAACTACTGTTTTCCATTTTAAAATATGTATAGTAAACAAGTGAAACCAGCTTTGTATTGGTCAGTAAAGGTCACTCGTTCGACCTCGGATGATGACCTTAAACGTTTTTTGTCTTGAAAATCGTTCCAAAAAAACCCGCCGGCACCATAATTAGATTTGTGTTTACTATATCTATTTAGTTTACGGGTCACACACAACGTGAACACTCTGTATTTAAGTGTATTCGCACGGCTTGGGTATCACAGAGAGTTTTGACCGAGTTTTATATTTAGCGTTATGTGATGCGAACGTTTTGGTCATCTGCCAACTCATTCAGTCTAAAGACTAATAATAGTACTTCACACTCCCACCAGAGTGACAGTTACTAAAATGGTATCGGTCACAGATACGTTTGTAGATTGCTCTTTGTAATCGGTCGTTGTATCTGTGTAATCTTTTATAAACAGTTACTGATAAAGAATTGCTTTAACTTCTCACCTTGAATGTGACAACTACTTAAATAACCACATTTAAAGAAAGTATACGATATTATAACCTGTAATAGAAAGATTTCTGTATTAGTTCTAGAATTGTCCGCCAGAGTATCGCAATTACTTAACAAGTTTGCATGAATCATTTATTATTTCATGGAAATTCTCTGTTATAAAAACTGTCCTACTATTCTCACCAGCTGTTTGAGTAGTATTCTAAATAAAGGGTGTTTTTTTGTAGATTTGTTTTTGGTTTTACTTGGCAAATCTTTTGAGTAATCCTAAACGGTTGATAGGAACGAAGAAGATTATTTACCAGAGGAAGGGATAGTTCAACCCCAGGCACTGCGATCGACTGACCTATTGTGCATCTTACCTCTTAAAATACCTAGTTCAGCAGATTGGTGCCCCTAATAAGTTCCAACAATCCACTGACTAGCTCACTCTGCTGAAGATTCCTAGGGTCTTGGAAACCAAAAACCCCTAGCCTCCTACTAGCAAGAGCCTCACAATCATAAATTATGTGACCTGCAGGTTCCTCCTCCTTCCTGCACAATCTACACACAGTTTCTCCGTGGTATACACCTATCCTGTTCATGTGCACTCTCAGACCACAGTGCCCTGTTATGAGCCCTACGATCCTCCTAAGTTGTGCTCTGTCCAGGACATCTGCTGCCCCTTTGATTCCTCCAGAAGGAACTTTGCTTAAGAGACGTTTACTATGGGAATGCCCATCTTACCTGGTGTTGACATGTAATCCACCCATTAATAGCAGACCTGGCCAACGATAGAGAAATCCCTAAAGCCGGCTCAGGTCCGATAAACTCAGATGCAGATCCAAGTCCAGCCAGTCTGTCTGCCTTCTCATTACCCTCAACTCCCCTATGCCCCGGAACCCAGTGAAGAGTTACCCATCCCGGGACAGAATGTCAAGGTTCTTCCAACACTCCCAGACCAGCTTGGACTGTATTATAGGACCCACAAGTGCTTTTATTGCTGCCTGACTATCGGTATGAATATGAATACATGCCTTCTTGAAGCCCCGATCCAAGTTCTCTCCGAACACAGTCATTAATGGCCATCACTTCAGCCTGAAATACTGTTGTATGCTGTCCCAGGGTAATTACTTTCTTTAACCCCGGTCTCAGACCGTACACGCCAGCACCAGTGCCTGACTTTCTCTTAGAGCCATCTGTATACCATACTATGTCTCCAGGTTTTTCCAACACACGATCTCTCCCCTCAAAGGCCAAGTTGACATCAAAGGGTCTAGATACTATGTGCCGTTTAACCATCTGATCAGTTGATAGGAACGAAGCTCCTTTACAGAAATTTTTGATACAGCCATCGGGGATGCTTAGAAGTCAAGTACAAGAACACCCTTCAAATCAGACCGGAGCCCGGTAACGTGTTTATAGCACGCGAGGAAAGTAGTAGTGTTAGCGCTTCTAGGAATGAGGTTTTCCGTCCATCCGTCTTTCACCGGAGTGATCGGGTCATTCGGTACAAATATTGTAAAAGCAACTCAGGAAGGTGCGCAGTAAATTATTACAGATTAACAATCAATTGTTATGATTTATTTCAATGCATGCGTAATCGTAATAGATATTTACCGGCTTCCGTCAAACATTTGTCGGCTTTCCTGTTAGATAGCAAAAACCGCGAATCAAATTTTGATAATACACAGTGTTTTAGCAAATTTCCCATTGGGAAGAAGCTATTGTCCTGGGCACCATAGGAACACTTAGTCCCACTTATAACTTTTCGTTTTAAGGCTGTATACGCAAATTCGTTGCAATTTGTACATATGAGAGCGGTATTAAAACTATTACTGAATGAATGACTTTGTAGAGTTACTGCGGCCTTGCAGATCTATTTCGCTCCCTTTCTTCATTCCTGAGATGCTCAGTCACAGCTCCTTTTCCAGTCCTAGTCTCAGATGATTCGTGTTACCCCCCCCACTTCTAATTGATGACTTACAAGTTCATTATTAAGGTACTTGTAGAAGATTGCTCTACTAATTATCTTTCAATTTCTCTCTCTTACTCTTGACCTTTATCACGCAATTTGTGCCCGATTTGGCCAGCTTTCAGTTGAGCGGTGAGTTCCCGCTCATTCTATTTACGTTCTTACTATGGTAATATGGAAAATTATGTTTACCCCACAGAGCGCCGCATGCATGGGTAAGGTTGCCCCAGGGCTCCGTCTGATGCACCATTAGGCCAGTATCATACATTCCATGAGCACGGGTCGCTTTTCACTTTAGTGTTAGCCAGGTTATGTAGAGTGAATGAGTGTCTTGAGTAAATGAGTGAGAGCAGTATGAGCTAGTGGTACGGTGGCATCGATAAGCCCTTCAGCTGCTCAATTATTACTGAAACATTACTATTGCATTGTTATTATATCACTAATACATTCGTATGCATACATACATATCCTTACTAATGTATAAGGAGGTGTGTGTGTGTGTGTGTGTGTGTGTGTGTGTGTGTGTGTGTGTGTTCAATCATGCAAAAACAACTATACCGAAATTGAATTTCATTTGAAAACATAAGGAATTCCTTTCTAGATATTGAAACAGGTGGTTACTGTAGGTTAAAACCGCGTGCGCTGAAACCGGAGTCCAATTTGTTGTCCTCAGATTGGAGAGAAGACGATACGTGAACATTCTCTGGAAATTCTCTTCTAGCACTTCCATTCTCTTGCAAGCAAGGACGACATGAGATACCTCACTTCTTGTACAAAAATTTTGGAAGAGGAAAAAGGAACAATAACGAGTGTTTACAAAAAATATTGCAGTGGTACTGACACAAATGTCCACTTTTCCTCTTTAAAGCTATACTATGTGGCGGCGCAATCTATACTTACGTAGACAATATAGACGAATTATAATGGTTTCAAATTACTTTCAGAGCAACTATTGCCTCATCACATCTGACATAAATTTTAAAGACATTTTTGCTTAAAAAGTATACCTTTATGTAATTTTTATTAATTCTCCGCTCATCCTAGCACCGAGCTTTTTAATTGAAACTATCATACATCAATATCGATACATCTGGCACTATTTAATACTGACAATTTATAGTAAATACTACAAAAACTTTTTTAATATAATAAAAACATTAGGAAATATTTCCATCACACATGCGAGCTTCGAGTGCAATATTGACGGGTTTCTAGAGCTGTTTAATCTTTTAGCTAAATTAAATCCGTCTTCCAGCAGCAGAAGTAACTTCCGTCAGGCTGGGAAACTTGACAAAACAAATAAAGTGAATGGATTTTAATGCGGGTTTAAGAAAGTTTTATAGACAAAGCGACGCAAGTAAGTCTTGTGGAAGTGTCTGAACTTTTTCGGTGAGAACTGTGCGCACGGTGCCTGGAAATAATCATGGGAAGCGTACTTAGCTAAGTCGGTAGGACCGGTGGATAATTTATTTGGATTTGGATTCGAATCTAATCGCAACCGTTCGTTTTTCTCGTGTGTTAATTGATTCCCTTACGAGGAATGAATCTAATATATATATATATATATATATATATATATATATATATATATATATATATATATATATATATATATATATATATATATATATATATATATATATATATATATACTTCGAAAATTGTAACGTTGTGAAAATAGGGGTGGAGGTAATGTTTACATAAACAGCTGATTTTGCACCACAGCTGAGCAGCCATACAATAATATTCCAACAGCCACAGGAGCCTACAATAATATTCCAACTGAGGTTTTGTTTATTGCCATTATTTACAATGAATAGTCTATATATAATTATTAGTTGTCTTTTAATTGTTAATGTTGAATTGGTTATGTATTCGTAATACAGCAAACAATTATCAATATGTTTAGTAATTATATTGTTAACTTTTTTCTTATTTGAAATTTTCTACAGTAACTTTACTTTTGTGTCTTCATATGTGTAAATTTTTGCAAAATTTGTTGAACTGATTTTGAGAAATTGAGTCGATTTTCACGTTGTTTTAAGAACTTTAAAACTGGATTTTTAGAGATGTATCGTCCTGTACGTTCTCTTTAGGTATTTATCAAACAAATTTGATCAAAGAAGTAGGTCTACTCGTTTTTTGCATTTTGTATGAAACGTAGTACTCCTTTTATACTTAGTAGGGCAGACCTGGAAATGGAAATATTAATTAAAGTCACTTAAATCGATTTTTAAAGTTTACAATTTTAATTATTTCTGGTTTGAAAAAATCAGCTATACTGACTAAAAATCCTTTTAAAAAAATAATAAAATAAAAATAAACAGTCTTGAGATATGAGTCGCTGAACATATACAATTTCCGAGTTATGAGATATACATAAAAAATTTCCGAGATATGATATATAATTCAAAATTTCCGAGGTAAACAATAATTCAAACAATAAATCAATTGTAGTGTCTGCCACTATATTTACAGATAAATGACTTCACTGTTAACAAAAGTGAAATTAAATAGAAAAAAATGAAATGTAGTAAATATAATATTACTGTTCCCAAACTAAAAATAATATAAAAACAGACGTCTTTAACTTTCAAACTCGTTTTTTGCATTTTATATGAAACTTAGTACTCCTTTTATACTTAGTAAGCAGACCTGGAAATGGAAAAGTCACTTAAATAGATTTTTAAAGTTTACAATTTTAGGTGAATTCGCATTGGAAAATAAGCTGTTGGAGCGGCCATCGTGGTAAGATCCAAACCCGGGACTATGAAATGAGCGCCGATCCTGATCTTTGGATCACTTTTTGAGGAATCGTTAACACCTCAATATCTATATTTGCAAAATTCGTTCATCATTACGGTAATTTCAAATCTATAAATTTCTTGTCTTAAAATCTGATTTCACCATCTGAATCAGCGTTAAAAACTGCATACATTATCATTTTTAGTTTCTTAAAAATCCGTTAACGTTAAGAAAATCAATTTGACGGCGGTCAGGGTTCATTTTCATATTTTAAAATGAAAATTTAAATGCTAATATGCAGATTTTAATAATGTTTAAAGGGTGAAATAAGAATTTAGAAAACGAGATAAGAAAAAAAATTACTTTTGGACATTCGCTTTCATCACGTGAGCTGCTTGCCACTACTATTTTTGTATAATTACTATAAATAAAAAAGTAAAATTTCGACTTACCTATTCATATTTGGGAAGTGTTTTAAAATTGCATATTTTTACTAGACACAACGCCTTTAAGTGTGCACTGATCTTGTACTTGCAATTAACGTCTTCGTTCTTGGACCCTTAAATAAAATAAAGGCTAAAAATAAAAACATCTTTCTCTTCTACAGTCAACACATTCAAGCCGAACAATCGATAGGAACAACAATTGTCGCTTTTAAGACAACACGACTCAATGCAATCAAAATCAACGCCATATTTCCTTTGTTTGTCCTGCAGGACCACGTCCTTCCTTTGTTTACTCACTTATTTAAACATCAATTCGGGGCGAACAAACGGCGTAACCGATTTACGAAGAATTTTTCAACTCGTTACCAAACCTCGAAGGCGATTTTTGCCTGCAGCAGAAGGGCAACGTTGATTACAAATTGCACGTAATATTTCTTCACAGTTATATTTTGTATGTATTGTAGGCCGTAGTGTATATTGTAGGTCACACTCGCTGTAGCGTATGTATAGAGAAAGTATTGAGACCGTGCGAAGACCGCGGTAATATGCCATACATTTATCAATTTTCATTTCTTTTAAATAAAAAACTAATGTTTTACATTAAAAGTTTGTTTAACCAAGACTTGTTTTGTTCTGTCGTGGTATAAGTTGTTTACAAGTTAATTTGCGACGCTCCAGTTGCACAGTAACCCGACTGTACCATTTGGCAACTGTGTCCAGCATTCAGCCAATGTATGTCAGTGTGGGTGTTGGTAAACAGGCAAGGTGAATGGCGCCATCAAAGTAATAACCCAGACCGTTAAATCAGTCCCATTACTTTATTCTATGTTTAAGAGCGAACGGATATGAAACTAATGCGACATGGTTTTTGTTTTTGGAGCCGAAGAATAATCAGTGTACAATTGACACAGATAACTTTGTCTTAATAAGAGAAGCTGCATATTGTTCGTCCATCTGCATATTCTGCGCATTTTATCTATATTTTATTTCAAAATAATTATAAATTGATTTTTTTCACTAGCCTGTACGAAGTGAAAATAAATTTGAGACCTTTTTGCATTTTAAAGAGGTTTAGAAAGCCTCATTTTGATGGGGGGGAACACTTTAGAATCATATTTCATCAAAATCAGTTCTAACGATTTTTATAAACGTTTCCAGAAATGTAGTAGGCACCTAAGTGACCCAATATTTTGTACGGAGCCAAATGAAATATTTGGGCCACAAAAATGGTTTCATAACTAAATACATTGTAGCAAATTTGAAATTTACAAAATTTAAATCTTAAATTTCTGGAGTAAAAATTAATCAGTAACCAGCAAACACCTTCTGGTTTTAAACTAATTGACCGAATTTAATGAAATTTGTGTGTCATGTTTAAAATTATAGTACAATTTGATTCAAACTTGGCACAAAATCGATTTTGGTAATAGCTTGTACATGTTAGGAACTTTCGTTCAACAATTTCGAAATGGCGATCATTTCAATTTTTTAAAAATTCATAGCTTTTTTTCTTAAATAATTTTGAAAATCTGATCTCACCGTCGTAATCAGCGGTAAAAACTGCATAAATTTGAATTTTTAAAATATGTTTACATTGAAAAAGCTAGGCTAACTTAACGGCGGTCTAGGTTCGATTTTCGTATTTTCAGTGCGATTTGAAACTTTAAAACGCTTATGTATGCCTATTTTAATGCTGTTTATTACAGTAAAATGAGTTTCAAAATGATGGTTAAGTAAAAAAAATTAACTTTGGAAACTTTTGGTCAAAATGCCGTCATAATCGACATCATCGATTTTTATCAAAATTTGTTCTAGCCTAATTAAGTCTGTTGATACCCAGACAAAACATGCACTATGTGTGACCAATTCCCCAAAAATCCCGGTTCAGGAGATGCCAAAAACAACCTGAAAGATCGGTCTAGCGTCTCAAATTTGCTCAGATTTGTGGATACACAGTTCAAGTTATTGTAGAATATTTGAAATTAAAAAGAATTCTTTTTGCTTTATTGAAAATAAAATAACAGTAAATAATCCCTGACCGCCGTTATCTTTATTGAATTAATTTTTAAACCGTAATTATCTTTCAGTTTCAAATTCAAACACTGGTTAGAGTTATAATTCTTGAGTTATGAACAAAACTGATGGACCGATTGTTGTCGTCTCCGGGAGAAATAGTAGAAGTCCGGGCGTTTACCAGGTCGGCCGTGGCTGGCGAGGTAGTCTGGAAGAAGACTGGTGAATTTGCGTCTTTTAAGTCGGCCGGATTCCTCCTATTTGCTCCCGAACAAGTTGTGGTGTCTTGTAGAGTTGTTCCTGCTGTTGGTAGGCTGCCGTGTAGTTGTTCTGCGGTAGGTGGTCCTCCTCGATATTCTGCCGAACAAAGATTTTCGGCCTGTATTATATTCGAAATTATAGGTGGAAAAATAATTTCGTAGAAATCCATTGTTAAAACCAAAACCAGAGGAAAAACGCACCAATCACGATGAAACTATTGTGTACGGAAGATGCAACGTGGTGCGCCGGCAGTAATGCCTGGGCAGAAATGTAATAGTACTTTAGATCCGAGATACGCGAGCACTGCGAACCAATCAGCGAGTATTGGTTGATGGAAGAATTGTAAACTAGGTTCGCAGGCGTAGGTTGTTTGAAGCCGGGGATAAGTTCGGGAATTTATCGCTCATGTTTTTCTGTGTTAGCGGAACTAAGTTGTATAACTCAGTTTCTATGTTATTTAGGCGATGACTCGATTTTGTCAAATTTGTTCCATTTCCTTTCCTTTTGCATCTTCTTAGTCTAATATTTGGGGGAATAAGTGAACGTGATGAAGATTGTGCAGTATTTTTTAAACGTTTATTTTGTTTCTACCTCGTCTTGTATACAATGTTTTAAAGTCAAAAGGCAAAATAAAATGTTTGATTGATTGATTTTAATTTTTTTAGACTAAAATATTTTAGTTAGCAACAATTTTAATTCTCTAGGTTTTAAACAAAACTTTAGTAATCTTTACGGGAGTTTATTGTTCATTTTGTTTTGCATGAGATCTTCAAAACGAATTGAGTGTTTCAAGTTGAATCTTAGCAGGATGGAAGTGGATTTCCAAAATATCTTTTTAGCCTACACTTTTTGAAAATAATTGTTTTTCACTATCATAATCCTCATTTCTTGAATTTTAAACTATTAAATTACATTGAAAATACGATTACTGAACTCTGACCGCCGTCAGGTAAGTTTCATTATTTTCAATGGAATTTGGGAATGTAAGTATTAATTCACGCAGATTTTATCGCTTAGAAATCACACTTTTACAAAAACCGTATAGTTTTTAAAAGTTATGATTCTTTTTCTATTTAATAATGCTGCCATTTTTAAACTGTTGAATAGCATTTCATTTATCGAAACACACACACACACACTTAGCAAGATTGTGTAAGTGCTAAACACACACAAGCACTTACATTTATAGATACACTTTAAAGACTACTATAAAAGTGATCTAGAGATTAGGAGCGGCGCTTATCTGAAGGCCCTGGGTCTGAGTCTTACCATAATTGCGGCTCCAATAGGTCATTTTTCGCTAAAAACGTAAGATTAGTTTCACGTAGTGTCGGACTGTGCTGTCTAGACGTAAATCCCTCGCACGTAGAAGGGTGAGAGTCTATTCATTTGCCTACTTGAATTATTCACAAACTACGGTGTTTAAAGTGGTACACAACAATTGAATATAGATTGCTATCTTAAATCCTACGGTGCACAAAGTGGCTCACAACAATTTTGAATATAGATTACAATCTTAATGTGCTATTTTTACTTTCCCATTGTACGAAATAGGGTATTTCTTGCAGTGCGTGTAGAGAGCAAGTATTATCATGGGGGAAAATGGTTGTGGTTTTTCGATGATATAAGCGTTATTGTATCTACGAAATGTTTTCACTTTTTTGAAGTCTGTGCAAATCGCAAATTCGATAAAATATGTAGGCATGCTAAATGTAGTTAAGAAAATTGTTTTCAGATACTTGTCTTAAATTCAGTAAAAAGCATCGAAAACATTTCTTTTATATTTTGGACTCTGAAACTGTGAATTTATTTTACTTCAAATTTGATACAATGTCTTGAATTATTAATTTTAATTTGTGGCCGAAAGTAGAACAAACCCTGATAACTTAGACTAGATTTTCTTTTTCTGTTAAAATGTATGCGTTTGTTTATTTTTGTAATTTTTCTGTCAAGAAAGTTTTAATTTTTTAAAAATTCGAAACCATTTCAATTTTTTTTCGCTATATTGGCTACTGTTTATTTTTTTTATGAAACAGAAAAAGAACATGAATTTGGTAACCCTAAGTGCCCCCATTTTCTTGTTAAACTGATTGTACGTGACGTCACAGCAATAACCGTCCTTTGCGAGCTAAACCGTCTAACATACGCTGCTCCCAACTGATCCTTCCTAACCCTTACGTAACTCACCGCACTTCGGTTACAGTGATACCAATTGTAACACTAAATTTACCTATCCAATGTAGCCGTTTAACGGTTCTGTCAGTACGCAAATGCTAAATTTACCTTTATTGAACGTGGCCTTTACACGTCTGCCAATTGCAGGGTAGATTTACCTTCATTCAAAGTAACCACTGACTTTTCTGCCAACAGTGGAACATTAAATTTCCCTTTTGTAAGACTTAGTACAGATTGTTTTGGAGGAACTATACATCAGAATGGATTAGAAATTTTGCGTTTAACTCTATGCAGTTATGCCAAAATCATAATATTAATTTTCCTTTTGTTAAAGTGTGACATTTGAAAATTATAGCATTGTCAGTATGTTGGTATGTTTGATTCTTGGCTGAAAATTTTTAAACAAATTTTACCTCCTTAGTTATATACTTAATTATATTCAGTTAGAAGATATATTAAAAAATTAACATGTTTAAGAAAAATATTTTACAAAAACAATAAAGAAAATACTTTTATCTCAAAATAAAAAGTAACTAATTTTTTGTAAAATTTAATGAATTTTTTACCAAACTAATCAAGTTTTATTACATTGATGCACATTTTGGCAACATATAACTGTTTTTTTACAGTTGTGCTGATATGACATAACTATTTGTAACCTGATTTATAACACTAAATTTATTCCTTTTGTCTCTTTACAGTTTTAATTACACAACAATGCTAACTAAATTTCTCTTAATTGGAAACTTCCTTGTATTATGTTTTTGCTGTAAACAGACGGACCATGTTATGTTTTTTGCTACAAACATACGTGCTTTGCTGCAAAAATACGTATTTTTGTTTTATGCTATATTATGTTTTTTCATGTAAAAACGTGCTTTTTATGTTTTTTTGCTGTAAAGATACGTGCTATATTATGTTTTTTCTGTAAACATGCATGATATTATTATGTTTTGTGCTGTAAACATATGTGTGTATTATGTTTTGCTGTAAACACATGTGCTACATTATGTTTTTGTTGTTAACATAGTGCTGTATTATGTTTTTTGCTGTAAACATACGTGCTATATTATGTTTTGCTGTAAACATACGTGTTACATTTGGTTTTTTGCTGTTAACATAGTGCAATATTATGTTTTTTTGCTGTTAACATAGTGCAATATTATGTTTTTTGCTGTTAACATAGTGCAATATTATGTTTTTTGCTGTAAACATACGTGCTATATTATGTTTTTGCTGTAAACATACGTGTTACATTATGTTTTTTGCTGTTAACATAGTGCACTATTATGTTTTTTGCTGTTAACATAGTGCAATATTATGTTTTTTGCTG